>JAYDYQ010002687.1:1200000-1607500 GCA_034814905.1 Penstemon davidsonii | reverse complement strand
TAATTTGCAAAAGTCCCCCTGTGTTATTTTTATTAACAAAAAAACCCTGTCTTCTTTTTTATTAGCAAAAAACCCCAATTTGCAATTTCTTCATAAATCATTAGGGAGGTTATTGCCAATTTTCAGAGTTAGCAGGGGTGATTATTGATAATTTTTTAGGTAAATAGGGCTGTTTTCGCATTTTTTTGGTGGGGCTATAATTGTCATTTTCCTGCAAAATATGTAGGAGGGGTTTTTTTGCTTATAAAAATAGCACGGGGGATTTTATTAATAAAAATAACACAGTTTTTTTTTTGCTAATTAGACAAAGCACAGGGGGTATTTTTGCATTTCACTCTAAATAGAAAAAAGGAGGAGTATTTTGCAGATAATCCTTGAAAAATTGACCTTAGGAAGAGATTCTAAGTACGAATCCGGGATATCCATTTCAGCTAAAGAAGCACTATTAATAGCCATTGCAGCTTTAAGGATTTGGTTTGTACAATCACGCCTATGTTGTAGAATCTTTCGTGCATCTTCCGTAAGGCCACCTGGTGGGACCCTAGGAACCGGAAGCCACCATTTCTCTTCTTGTCGAGGAAGAGGTTTCCGGAAGGAGGATGACTCATTGGCTTCTGAGGCTACTATCCCTTGGTCAACATACCAAAACTCCGTAGATCCAAAGCTATCCAATATTTCCTATATAAAGAAACTCAACTTTACAATCCTAGCAAATAAACATATATGAGTACAATTAATCAATAGGAGAATAGGATCTTACAAGCAACATGTTGTCTAATTTTCGTAATGCAGGGAGATTAATGTAAAGGTCTGACCGTGGTCTAGACGTCATAACCTAAATCAAGACATAGAAGTTAATGTAATAGGTATAATTATCAACTCTTATAGAACTATGGTTAAATTATACTTGCCTCAAGTTTGCTCCCATCTGGGAATGTTTGCCATGAGGGTATTAACTCAACTATGTGATCGCTAACACAGAGAAGCCATCCCATTTCTCTTCGCCACATTAATTTCTTCGCAAATGGTAGAGGCTCTAACCTCCAAACTTGTCCAAAAAGTGTAGCTAATGCAATAAAGAGCAAGTAAAACAATAAACCATCATACATTAACACATTCTAAATTAATTCAAGGAATAATTTGTAGCTAAATTACCGCAAAGATTAGTAATAGCGTTAGATATAGCAAGAGCAGTACAAACTCCATTGCCACAACCGGACATATCTTCACCAAGCAGCAATTTTGAAAACCTTTCTTTCATCATATCAATTTCTATATTAATCAGAAATAATACAAAATTAATAAGCAGTTTTAACATACAAATGGAATTAAACACATACATTAATGACTAAAGAGGATATAAATGAACAATTAGCACCTGAGAGAGATGACCCTTGTTTCTCTAATTTTCTATTGTCCAAATGGGATTTCTCAATTTCTTCAGAAACCTCAGCACTTACACAATGTGGGTTTTTACCTTTCTCCAATGGCCAATTCATTGAAGGGGGTGAAGAAGAAGAATCAGCACAACTACTACTATTTTCATCATTCAAATTAATTTCAGAAGCCAAGAAATTAGAACTTGAACTGCTCTCTCCAATCTCATCTTCAGTCAAATCTATAAAGCTTCCCACTTTGGTCTCATTCTCAGAATACACTTCTTTTTCTCCTTCAAAAATCTCATTTTCAATTACCAAAGTCTCCATTTTCGACTCAAGATGATTGGGTGAAGCACAATACACAGAGTTGTTCACTACCATTCCATCAAAATTGAACCTTTTACTAGAAACCCTATTTGGCACCTTCGCTTTATCTTTCAAGAACTTAACTGATTTTGATACCCAAAATGAAAATGCAGAAGAGGGATTTGAATTTCTTGGAATACTAAGCTGTTTCAAAGGAAATAAAGACTTGGGTTTTGTTTGGGTATGCAAATTAGAATATGAACATTTTTCACTTTGTGTAAAAGCTCCCTCCATCTGGTTTTTTCAATTTCTGTTTCAACCATGTTTGGCTCTGAGGGGGTAAAGGTTAAAAACAAAAAACAGGGCACCAAGAAAATGTGATGGTCAATCTTGTGAAAAATGGTAATAATTAGTTGATGAAGCACTGATGTAAAGAAATGATGAGTGGTTGTGTGTATGAGAATGAGGTTTTATGCACAATGATATGCAGGGCATTCATGGAGGGAGACAAATAATAGGCAAGTGAGGCTCCTCAATGTTGGGCCTTTAGCTTAAATTAGGCGCTTTCACTATTTCACTTTGTTAGGCTTTGCTTCAACAAGGGCTCTCACATAATTATTACATTTGGTTTATTATTATAATGAAAAGATGAGAGATCACCATTGATTCTTTATTTTTAATATTCAAATCTCTAGTTCAACTCCAAACAATATGGGAATGAATTGCTTTAGCTTGTAAAACCTAACACGATTTCCTAACCTTTTTATGTATGATATGCTCGCTATTGAAATGGGTAGATTATTCTATGTAAGTATCTTGTATTATAGTCCATTGCACTAGGATCATTACGAATCTATTTGGTTAGATTTCGGGTTGGTTTCACGAAACTGAATCAAAATCATTCCAATAAAGTTTGAGTATAGGTTTCGCGAAACGCAAGTTTCAACTTATATATCCAAGAATATATTATAAACAATGATTTGACACATACCATCTACTTTTTCCCTCAAAACCCCAACATTCAAACTCAATTCAAATGTGGTTTCAAAAGTTTCACTTAAACCACTCAAATCAATTTTCGAAACAAAAACCAAACTGAGCTAAACCCTAACCAAATAGGCCCTACGAATTACCCAAGGGTATTCAAGTCTTACACTTGACTTAATTATTTTCGAGTCACGTCGGATACATTAAATGGTAAACTCTTCCAACAGAAATTCGAACTTGAGTTCGCCACATTATGGTGAATTATTCCTTTCACTGGACCAATGAACAATTAACTATTTATCTTCTCCTTTTTGTTGGTTTATTTAAATTTTATGATTTCCGTCATGAATTATACTATGTCATTATTGACTTGTACCGTTGTACGCATGAATTTAGTGGTCCTCTTGGTAAGTATATTACAAGAGCATGCATAAATTTAATTTTTGGAGTATTGTGTGTTAACATAAAGACAAGTTTGGATTCCACATGGAATGTTAGCGTCAAAACAAAATTGTAACATATGATGACAAAACATTTATAACGACCTTAAGTGACAAAATTCATGTTCATTGGCTATTTTTTTGCCAGGCCAGTGATAAAAAAGGACGTTTTATCCATGGAATCATCCTCAACAAAGGGGCATGAAAAATCTACGTTTTGTAAGATTTAAGTAAAATATGAACACCATACAAATTCTCACCCAAAAAAAAAATGAACACCATACAAATTCAATTAAATCAGAGCAATATCTATTGTTCGTTGAATCCTACAATATGATTTAAATATTATTACAATGATAGTACCAAGTGGATATATATTAATTATGTTCATAAAATAAAGATGCTTCAAACTTAGGCTCCAAATACAATTGTCCAAGAATAAAAATTCAATTTCCCAAGTCATTAACAACTTTAATAAAGCCTAGATCAAGTTTAGTTACTAATGTTATTCTATGATGATATATTTGAACCTCATACTAAAAAAAAAAATTCATAGTACTCGGGAAGATGAAATTATTGTATTCATTTAAGATTTTGATAATAATACAAGTGGTCCATTGCCTAAAGCCAATGATATAAATTATAAAGGCATGCTTAAAAGATATATATTTCGCATTTAATGTGAGTTTGGGCCATAGTGTATGTTGTAGCAGTTGAGTTTTCATGATAATTAATCTTTACTAGTATTATTATTTATCTAACTCCCAATTGTATTTAGAAACTTTCCTTGTAAGGCTTTAAATGTCATTATGAAAAGTCTGTTAGTTCTAACAGAAAAAATACTTGCACACCAACCAACCTTGCAACCACAACCACTTTTACAATGTTGGTTCACTGGCTTAACAAATTTATAGAAATTGTAATTCAATTTAATTTCTTTTTTTAGCTCGTAATATAAAGATGTACGTAAGCTATATAGATTAAATAGTATTATTCTCTTCATACCAAATTTTTTGTCCTCTTTTTTGGATGTTAAAAAACAATGCTCTTTTTTCTAAAATGATTTATTTTGAAGTATCTTATTAATTAATTAAATCAGGAAGTGTCGCTACTAATTTTTAATCATTATTTTTAGGTAAAAATACAAAGTTATTCACAAGAATATATATCAATTACTAATAAGAAAATAATAAAGTATAGTAAATTATTTAATTAATATTTGCATAAAATTAGGGCTTGTCAATGGGTCGGATTCTGGTCGGATTAGGCTCGTCCAAATCCGGCTCCATTAATATCAGATCGATTCTTGTCGGATTCGGATCTTGCTCGGATTGTGCTCGGATCTAGATTTTTTGAATCCAACGGATCTTGGTCGGATTTGGCCGGATATCGGATCTTTTTCGGATCCAATAAATTTTCATTTAAAAAGTTAAATTAATATTTTTTCCTAAAACAAGTTTATTAACTTTTCAATTTTATTTAATTTTAGCTCACATGTTCAAAGTTTCTTTACTATATTCATATTTGTAGAATGAAAATATTAGTTTAAATAAATTTATAAACGAGTTATAAATTACTAACTTCTTAATTTGACGGTGAAATATTATTAATGATCCTTACTTTTATAAAACATTATGTATATATATCTTTCTTTTTATTTATTGTCGGATACGGATTACTAACGGATCGGATCGACCTAAATCCATATTCGCTCCATGAGTTTCGGATTACAGATCTTTATAATCGGATCAGGTCCATCGAATCTCTAATCAGACAATTATCCTAATAAATCATACCAGATTCGGACGGATCCGGATTGAAATCCGCCCCATTGACAACCCTACATAAAATATAACTCGCTTGTGTCCAAAGTGCTGTGGCCCATTGGCAAATTATACATTAGATGGGCCAATCTAAAAATGATTTCAGTATTCCTATCTTTTTATTATCTCCTTTAATTTCGTGCACATATGGCCTGAACTCATATATAATTCCCCTTATTTTGCACTTAGTCTTGTTATGAAATAAAATTGCATAACATGTAGCTTACAATTTAGTATGATAATTTTACTACAATTATGATGCTAAAGACTTTCAAATTTTGATGTATTATATGCACATTCTTAGCTAATCTACAGTGTTTCGAGCATTTTTAGAAACCTCAAACCATGTAATGTACCCGATTATATTTTTAAATACGAAGATCCAAGTTATGTTAATATTCTGAATATTCTAACGACTAGATATTTTGCAATTTCAAGGCCCAATTTAAGACCATATTAAGGCCATCTCCAATGGAGATGGCCGGGCTAGGGGCGGGGTGGGGCTGCGGGAAAGGAGGCGTCTCCAGTGGGGGCTGGGCTCGGGACGGGGCGGCAGCAGGGGCGGAACGGGCTGGGTGGAGAAGAAAGGGGGCGCGTGTTGGCACGCGCCCCCTTTAAGTCAGGGGACGCCACTTGGCGTCCCCTGACTGGATAGTCTTTTTTTTTTTTTTTTTAAATTGTTTCTTTAATAAATAAAAATAGGAAAATTAATATATATACTTAAATAATTAATTAAATTAAATTTCCCTACTAAATTAAATTAAATATGTAGAATTGAATTATTTAATAAAATTTATTTAGTATATTTATTGTATATTATGTACATATTTAATAAATATATGTAGACACCAATTTTTAATTTGATTATTTAATATAATAAAATTAATTTTTTTAAAATTAAAATCATTAATAATTTATTAGAATTGTACATATTTAATAAATATATGTAGTCACCAATTTTTAATTTGATTATTTAATATAATAAAATTAATTTTTTTAAAATTAAAATCATTAATAATTTATTAGAATTGTAATTAAATTTATTTATGGACAAATGATTCATAAATAAATAGCCAATTTTATTTTAATATCTTTTATTGTAATTAAAAATTTAATCATTTACCTACAATATTGGTGGTGGCTATTTTTTTTAAAAATACGGAATTAGTTAAAAATAAAATTAAACACTTATACAAATAATTTAGATTGATACTTAATCTAAATTAAATATTTAAATACATACTAAAATAATTTACTCTCTTTAATTTTAATGTTTTAATATAATTAATAATTTAATTACAAGTACTAATAATTATTACTATTATTAATATTAATATTAAAAACAAAATTAAAACCAGAATTATAGGTGAGAGTGGGCAAGGAAATAAAATGGAATTAATTCCATTCCGGAGCCCTACCATTGGAGACGACCAGGCAGGGCTCGGGGGGGGGGGGGGGGGGGGGGGGCGGGGCTGGCTCAGGGCTCCGGGGCCCCGGGGCTGGCCCTCTCCATTGGAGATGGCCTAAATGGCCAATTATGCAACTGTTGGATTGGGCCAGATATCGATCTGGGTCTCAAATGGGCCATAAGGACTTTGAAATAAAATTGATATTTTCAAGAAAGAGGCTGATCATCCCACAAGTAAGCATGGATATTTTGCATTTTTTAATCAAAAGCAATTTCGACTTTTCTGTAAGTTTTTTTGACAAGAATTATTTGTGTTATTTATTTATTTATTTTATATTATTTTCTTTTACTTCATGAAACATTTGTCAATTATCAGAGGTGCAGCCCACTACACTTCACCCTAACATCCAATGAAAAATTCTTGTCCAAGCCTGATTTTATCAAACCCATCCAACCACCAAGCAATTGTATTGCACTTGTTTTGTGATTGGTCACTCTCCTTGGAGTTACTTCCAATCCCAAAGCAAGTGTATTGCACTTGCTATGTAATTTACTTTGGGTTCGGTCAAACCCGATCTGGGTAAAAATTTCCCAACATCCAATAAACATTTTTCCTCAAAGGCGCCACTAGTGGTAGTGGACTAGTGGGTAGTCAAAGAAAAGTTCGAATTTATTTGATCACGATTTGAAAATGATTTATAAAATTAAATAGGAGAGACTTTATTTTTGTGCGTCTAAGAAACATAAGTATAGTGAATATTTGTTTCAAAAAGTACTCGTATCTCAATTTGTATTTAGGTGAGATATTTCACTGACGAAAAGATTGACGAGATAACAAAAAAAAATTATACATATATTCGATAATTATTTTTGCGCCATCTAACTAGTCAATTTTTATTTAAGTCAGCGAGACTGAGTCAAAATTATTTCAAATGGGTTTTTTCTTATCCATGAAACTCATCACAAACATATTAACAAATTTATACTCAAACTCTTGAAATCTATAAAACATTGATTTGACACCTATTATTTATTTATTTTTGCCCAAAAACTCTTTAAAAAATACATTGATTTGACACCTATCACCTATTTTTCTTCCAACACCCCAACATCCAAAATCAATATAAGTGGAGTTTCAACTTTTTCAGAACCACAAAACTCACATAAAAAACATAACTAATTGGAGTTTCAACGAAACCACCTAAATTATTTTTTTAAAACCGAGACCCGCGAAACCGGGCCATAACCAATCCAAATAGACCCAAAAAGTTCAAGAAAAGAAAATAAAGTATCCCAATTTTTTTATCAAAGCAATAATACCAAACAAACAAAATTGCTTAGATCACGGCATAGATCATCTTCGCAGGTTGATTGGTTAAACTATAAAGATGTATTTTAACCACTCAATTCTTCATTACATTTTTACTTAACAAGCCAGCTTCTACATAAAAAGAGCTCAAAAGAACACAAGTTATTAACCTAAAATTAAGAGATATTAGAGAGAGAGGGGAAAAAAGAAAGTTGGGCCGATAATTATTAAAATAATGGAATCGGTGAAATTGTTTGGAACTTGGTGCAGCCCATATAGCAGGAGAGTGGAAATGGCCCTGAAATTGAAAGGTATAGAGTATGAATACGTAGAAGAAGATTTGAAAAACAAGTCTCCTGATCTTCTCAAGTACAACCCAGTTCACAAGAAAGTACCACTTCTCTTGCCCAATGGCAAGCCCATTTCAGAGTCTTTAGTCATTCTGGAATACATCGACGAGACTTGGCCCGGCCCATCTATTTTGCCGAGTCATCCTTATGACAGGGCCATGGCTCGTTTCTGGGCCAAGTTCCTCGAGGAAAAGGTATTTTATTTATTGTTTCTTCTTTTTGTAGTTTAATAATTAATATTTTATTTTTCCTGTATGTAAATTATTTTCAGTGTTGGCCTGCAATGAAAAGAGCTTGTATGAGCACTGGAGAGGAGCAAGAGAAGGCCAATGAAGAAGCAAATGAAGTAGTTATGTTTCTTGAAAATGAACTTATAGGCAAGAAATTCTTTGGGGGTGATACAATTGGGCTGGTAGATATTACTGCCAATTTCATTGCTCATTGGCATAGATTTTTTGAAGAATTCAGCGAAATTATGCAACCGCCCTTGATCACTAAAGATAAGTTCCCCAATTTATGTGAATGGGTAAATGATTACACTAATTGCAGCTTTGTGAAGGAAAACCTACCCCAAAAGGATAAATTGGCTCAACTTTATATGGGTCGGATTCAAGCTGCTAAGGCCGCTGCTCAATGATCAACTGCGCGCATAACGTCATGTGTTGTCGGGATTGAACAAGATTGGCTTTTGATTAATCTTTTTTTTAGCATATAGTAGTATTATAATATAAATAAAATTAAAGAGGCTGAAATCATCCCGCACGTCATCATGGATATTTTGCATTTTTTAATCAAAAGCAATTTCGACTTTTCTGTAAGTTTTTCCTCGGACTGAGTCGCCGCCACTAGTGGTAGCTAGTGAGTAGAACCGTAGAAGAGTCGGTCAAAGAAAAGTTTGAATTGGTTTGATAATCATTTGAAGATGATTTATATATAAAATTAAATAGGAGAGACTTTATGAGATTTATTTTTGTATTTAGGTGAGATATTTCTCTGACAAAAAGAATGACGAAAAAATAAATATATCATTATATAGTAAATTGTATTATAGAATGTATATTGAATTTAAAAGGGATGAATATATTACACTATCAATATATAAGAGAGACGAATATGTTATGAAAAATTCAAGAGTGACGAATGTTTTTTTGGATGTTCAAAAACAATTAATGCTCTTTTTTTTAAAATGATTTCTTTTGAAGTATCATATTAATTAAATCATAAGGTGTAGTTACTAATTTAAAGTTATTCGAAGATTCAAACTTTTTAAACTTCACAAAAATATCATATCAATTATATATGCGTTCTTAGCTAATCTCATGGATCAAAATTTCGTTTTGAGTGTATGTTTCGGTCAGCTAAATAATGGAAACTTTTTCAGAATTTTTCGAAAACATTTCAAAAACAATAGAAAAAATTGTAAAAATAAGTTAATAAATTAGGATACAAGAGTTTAAGGAAAATAAATTGTTTCGGAATTGCATCTTATTTTCGTTTGCGTTGATTCAAAAACGAAAAGTTTTTTATGTTTACGACCAAAAAAATGAAAATTTTGATCCATAGCTAATCTACAGTCCTTCGAACATTTTTCGAAACCGATTATATTTTTAAATCCGATTGCATAGCATAGCCAAAGCCCAATTAGAGATCTGTGATTAAGATCCTAGTTATGTTAATATTCTAAATTATTTAACAACTAGATATTTTGAAACTTAAAGACCCAATTAGAGACCATATTAAATGGCCAATTGAACAACTGTTGGATTGGGCCAGACATCGAACTGGGTCTCAAATGGGCCTTTGAAATAAAATTGATTATTGTCTCAATCGTTAAAGTCAACATTAAAGAAAGAGGCTGAGATCATCCCGCGATATTTTTCATTTTTTAATCAAAATCAATAAATACCAATTTCGACTTTTCTTTTTGTTTTTCCTCGAAGGCGCCATTTGTTGGTGTTTTACCCAATCGGATCTGAACTATTCGACCCGACGAATAAACAGAATTGAACTAATTCGACCCAATTGCGAAATTTGGTGGGTTTTATGTTCTCAGTATATTTCAAAAATAACACATAAATACGAAGATCCAATAAACGATAATTATTTTAATTATGCAAAAGAAAGAAAAATAAAACTTACAAAAAGCTTCCTGTCATTCGATCTTTTGGTTGAACTTTTGCCTTCAAGCTTTTCTTGAGTTTGATGAACAAACGGCTTTGATCTTTTTCACCATTGATATCAACCACGTTCTCCTTCTACTAAGCGAGTGGGCACCAACTTAAGAGAACTTTTCTTTCACGTTTTAAAAAATCAAAATTTCAAGATGAAATTTCTTTTTGTTTCTTGAACAATGGGTGACTTTTGTATGTTTAGGGTTGAAGAACTTTTTCTTTTGAGTGTAATCTTAATGATTTCATAAATCAATAATATGTTATCTAAGATCTATATCTTATATGTATATATAGATAGTTATGGAAAAGGGTTAAACTCCTATCATGACTCACTCAAAAATTCCTACTAAGAAAAGAAATCTTCTCTCTCTTACCTTAAGAGAGTTATTAATTAAATACAACTCTTGTAAGTAATTAAAACATACATAAATATATTTATATATATGTAATTTCGAAAATTACATATATAAATATATAATTTTTTCTTTTATTTATTACATAATATATCATATATATTTACATATTAAATAATAAATTTCTACAATTAGAAATTCTATAAATGCCAATATTTTTTTTCTTGAATCTCGTATTCAATTTCCATTAACTTCAATTCTATAATTAAATCTAATACAATTAATCATGATATTTTCTGATTAATTAAATCTAAATTAATTAATTAAATATCATCTAATTAATTTGGAATTTCCATTTTAGGAAACTATTTCCAAAATGCAACATGAATGAATTCGTTCTAATTTCTTGAGTTCAAATGTAGATTATAAGGAGCCGTGGTTGAGGACATATGGACATGTAACTTCAAGCTCCAATAAATCGAAAAATTTATCAAACTCTTTAATTTAATTATTCGATCTATTAATTCCAAGTGACTCCAATAAACACTTGGAATTGCACTTTTGTCATTACAATATATTTTACTCTAAATATCAAGATAGTCCCATTGATATAATAACTACATGCAATTTGATCCTCCAATAATTGATTCGTAACTAGAGTTAGGCGTAATTACCATTTTGCCCCTCTAATTACTTCTTTATCCTTAAGTTCCATTAGTTCACTAGTAAACAGTTTGATTTATGAACTTATTCATAAATCAGAGCGTTCTACTGTTCAGTTCCAGAACTAACACTTAAGGGAATCAATATTCCAGCTTCTCGCAAGAAGGGTTGGATTCCATATCTGTAAAACACATTCCCAGCCATTTATATCAACGGATCTTCAAGACATAAGTTTTAGGCACGACATGGTTACGAACCATTACATATGAGTCAAAAGAACTCGTTAACATAAACAGGAGTTTATGCCTACTCAGGATTTAGATCAATTCGCATATGATCATCAGTTGACATGTTCTAGAACCATAATATCAACGGTATCTTATTTATGATTCTAGATCATGTCTGGTCCAGTCCTATGTAATCGAATTACACAAAGTACCTCCACCTTCTGTCTCTACATCAGTAATTCGGATCAAAATTACTACATTGTAAATATTTCGTGGACCGTATTAGTAGTGTTTAGTTAAAGATCCCAATTTTAACTCACTACGGACCTTTTAGTCTATTAGATATAATTTTAATCCTCCAGTATAACATATATACTTAAGTCATAGCCTATTTAATAGACTTAGAATTTTCTGATGTTTATATTATGCATTAAATGCATAATCAAAATGATTATATGAAAAATGAATTTCAAATTTATTTATTTATTTCAATTAAATAATATCAAATACATGCTTTAAGAGCATCATGCTTAACACCATTTATTTATTTCAATTAAATAATATATATATATATATATATATATATATATATATATATATCTCACGAAACGAATGACGAGATAACAAAAAATAAAAATTATTCGATAACATTTTTTGCCTGTCACTTGACTTCTAAAACTTCCAGAAAAGAAAATAAAGTATCCTAATTTTTTTTATTTAAGCAATACTAAAGAAACAAAATTGCTTAGATCATCGCATACATCACCTTAGCAGGTAGATTGGTAAAGATTTAATTTAACCACTTTATTCAATTCTTCATTACATTTTTAAATTGTTAATCTTTGTCTTGCTTAAGAAGCCAGCTTCTATATAAAAGAGCTGAAAAGTTATTAACCTAAAATTAAGAGATATCCTATTAGAGTCTTAGAGAGAGAGAGAGAGAAAAAAGAAAGTTTGGGCCGATAATTAATTATTAAAATAATGGAATCGGTGAAATTGTTTGGAATTTGGTTCAGCCCATATAGCGGGAGAGTTGAAATGGCCCTGAAATTGAAAGGTGTTGAATTTGAATACGTAGAAGAAGATTTGAAAAATAAGTCTCCTGGTCTTCTAAAGTACAACCCAATTCAAAAGAAAGTCCCACTTCTCTTGCACAATGGAAAGCCCATTGTAGAGTCTTTAGTCATTCTGGAGTACATAGATGAGACCTGGCCCGGCCCAGCTATTTTGCCGAGTCATCCTTATGACAGGGCCATGGCTCGTTTCTGGGCCAAGTTCCTCGACGAAAAGGTATTTTATTTATTGTTTCCTCTTTTTGTAGTTTAATAATTGATATTTTATTTTTCCTATATGTAAATTATTTTCAGTGTTGGCCTGCAATGAGAAGAGCTTGTATGAGCACTGGAGAGGAGCAAGAGAAGGCCAATGAAGAAGCAAATGAAGTAGTTATGTTTCTTGAAAATGAACTTATAGGCAAGAAATTCTTTGGGGGTGATACAATTGGGCTGGTAGATATTACTGCCAATTTCATTGCTCATTGGCATAGATTTTTTGAAGAATTCAGCGAAATTATGCAACCGCCCTTGATCACTAAAGATAAGTTCCCCAATTTATGTGAATGGGTAAATGATTACACTAATTGCAGCTTTGTGAAGGAAAACCTACCCCAAAAGGATAAATTGGCTCAACTTTTTATGGGTCGGATTCAAGCTGCTAAGGCCGCTGCTCAATGATCAACTGCCCGCATAACTTCATGTGTTGTCGGGATTGAGCAAGATTGGCTTTTGATTTTTTGTTTTTAGCATATAGTAGTATTAGTATACTACTTCTATAATATAAATAAAATTAAAGAGGCTGAGATCATCCCGCACGTCAGCATGGATATTTTGCATTTTTTAATCAAAAGCAATTTTGACTTTCTTTTTTGTTTTTCCTCGGACTGAGGCGCCGCCACTAGTGGTAGCTAGTGGGTAGAACCGTAGAAGAGTCGGTCAAAGAAAAGTTTGGATTGGTTTGATCATCATTTGAAGATGATTTATAAAATTAAATAGGAGAGACTTTATGAGATTTATTTTTGTATTTAGGTGAGATCTATGTTGCACGGATATAGATACGGGGATACGGATATAGTACGATACGGATACGATGATACGAATTTTTGAAATTTATTAAATACGGTATGGATGAAAAGATATAATTTAAATTTATTTATAAGCAACTAGATCATTCAATTTAAGTCTTAAAAGCAAAAATAATCAACTATGATATAAATAAAAGTTGTATAACTCTAAAAGCATACATATTCATTATTAACATAGCGCATTAATCGAAGGAATTCATTTTTGAAATTTCATGACCTAGGAGATAGACTTGAATAAAGAGATAGAATAGTGATACTTGTCGTTTCTGTTTAACCTTAGAAACTTTATCATTTTTAATAATTTAAATATGACCTTTACATAAAAAACCTATCGGTGTATCCTGATATCCAACTAGTGTATCTGATACGTATCTATTTTAATTTTTATTTATTTTTATTGCCGATAAGCCACATGGTGTATCGAATACGTATCCCACGTGTATCCTACGCGTATTGGTATCCCCGGTGTATCCGATATGATACTTTGTCTTTTTTCGGAGTATCCGTGTATCATAGGGTGAGATATTTCTCTGACGGAAAGAATGACGAGAAAACAAATATATCATTATATAGTAAATTGTATTTTAGAACGTATATTGGATTTAATAGGGATAAATGTATTACACTACATTGATAAGAGAGACGAATCTGTTCGAATTTTTTTTGGGATGTTCAAAAACAACTAATGCTCTTTTTTTTAAATGATTTCTTTTGAATTATCTTATTAATTAATTAAATCATAAAGTGTCGTTACTAATTTAAAGTTATCCGAAGATTCAAACTTTTTAAACTTCACAAAAATATCATGGATCAAAATTTCGTTTCGAGTGTATGTTTCGATCAACTAAATAATGAAAACTTTTCCAGAATTTTTCGAAAACATTTATGAAACAATAGGAAAAATTGTAAAAAAAGGTTGATAAATTAGGAAAAATAAGTTTAAGGAAAATAAATTATTTCGCAATTAAACCTTATTTTCGTTTCCGTTAATTCAAAAATGAAAACTTTTCGGAGTTTTCGACCAAGAAAATGAAAATTTTGATCCATAGCTAATCTACAGTGCTTCGAACAATTTTCGTAACCGATTATATTTTTAAATCCGATGGCATAGCCAAAGCCCAATTAGGGATATCCTAGTAATGTTATTTTTCAATTTAAAGGCCCAATTAGAGACCATATTAAATGGCCAATTGAGCAACTGTTGGATTGGGCAGACATCGAACTGGGTCTCAAATGGGCCTTTGAAATAAAATTGATTATTGTCTCAATTAGGGTTGTCAATGAGTCGGATTCTGGTCAGATCATGCTCGTTTATATTCGGCTCCATTTATATCAGATCGAATTCTGTCGGATTCGGATTTTGCTCGGATTGTACTCGGATCTAGATTTTTTGAATCCAACGGATCTTGGTAGAATTTGGCCGGATATCGGATCTTTTTCGGATTCAATAAATTTTCATTTGAAAAAATTAAATTAATATTTTTTCCTTAAACAAGTTTATTAACTTTTCAATTTTATTTATAATTTTAGCTCACACGTTCAAACTTTCTTTACTATATTCATATTTGTAGAATGAAAATATTTGTTTAAATAAATTTATAAACGAGTTATAAATTACTATCTTCTTAAATTGACGGTGAAATATTATTAATGAAACTTACTTTTATAAAATATTATGTATATATATCATTCTTTTTATTTATTATCGGATATGATTCTTTAACGGATCGGATCGACCAAAATCCATATTCGCTCCATGAGTTTCGAATTACGGATCTTTATAATCGGATCAGGTCCATCGAATATCTTATCGGACAATTATCCTAATAAATCGGACTGGATTCGGACGGATCCGGATTGAAATCCGCCCCATTGACAGCCCTCTAGTCTCAATCGTTGAAGTCAAACATTAAAAAAGAGGCTGAGAATTGAGATCATCCCGCGATATTTTTCATTTTTTAATCAAAATCAATAAATACCAATTTCGACTTTCGTTTTGTTTTTCCTCGAAGGCGCCACTAGTGGTAGTGGAAAAGTTTGAATTTGTTTGATCACCATTTGTATTTAGGTGATATATATATATCTCTGACGAAACGAATGATGAGATAACAAAAAATAACAAATATTCGATAACAATTTTTGCCTGTCACTGGACTTCTAAAAGTTCCAGAAAAGAAAATAAAGTATCCTAATTTCTTTTATTTAAGCAATACTAAACAAACAAAATTGCTTAGATCATCGCATAGGTCATCTTCGCAGGTAGATTGGTAAAGATTTAATTTAACCACTTTATTCAATTCTTCATTACATTTTTAAATTGTTAGTCTTTGTCTTGCTTAACAAGCCAGCTTCTATATAAAAAGAGCTGTAAAGTTATTAACCTAAAAAAATTAAGAGAGATCCTATTAGAGTCTTAGAGAGAGAGAGAGGAAACAAAAAAGAGTTTGGGCCGATAATTAATTATTAAAATAATGGAATCGGTGAAATTGTTTGGAAGTTGGTTCAGCCCATATAGCAGTAGAGTTGAAATGGCCCTGAAATTGAAAGGTGTTGAATATGAATACGTAGAAGAAGATTTGAAAAACAAGTCTCCTGATCTTCTAAAGTACAACCCAATTCACAAGAAAGTCCCACTTCTCTTGCATAATGGAAAGCCCATTGTAGAGTCTTTAGTCATTCTGGAGTACATAGATGAGACCTGGCCCGGCCCAGCTATTTTGCCGAGTGATCCTTATGACAGGGCCATGGCTCGTTTCTGGGCCAAGTTCCTCGACGAAAAGGTATTTTATTTATTGTTTCTTCTTTTTGTAGTTTAATAATTAATATTTTATTTTTCCTATATGTAAATTATTTTCAGTGTTGGCCTGCAATGAGAAGAGCTTGTTTGAGCAGGGGAGAGGAGCAAGAGAAGGCCAATGAAGAAGCGAATGAAGTAGTTATGTTTCTTGAAAATGAACTTAAAGGCAATAAATTGTTTTGGGGTGATACAATTGGGCTGGTTGATATTGCTGCCAATTTAATTGGTCACTGGTATGGAATTTTTGAAGAATACTACGGAATTACGCAACCACCCTTGATCACAAAAGATAAGTTCCCCAATTTATGTGAATGGGTAGATGAGTACACTAATCGCAGCTTTGTCAAGGAAATCCTACCCCCAAAGGATAAATTGGCTCAACTTTATATGGATCGGATTCAAGCTGCTAAGGCCGCTGCTCAATGATTTGAAAGCATGTATTTGAAACGTCCTCTTACAACATACTTATTGTAAGTCAAGGACTCGATTTGTGAGAGTATCCTCTACATTTCGTCTCGTTAGACTAAATAAGTCTCAATCTTTTTAGGAAAAAATACTTTTGATGTTAAACTTTAGTGCAAAAAAAATATTTGGTATCATGTTTTTCTAGAAAATACATTTCATATCATGATTTATATCCTTTTGACATATTTAGTATTATCGTCAATTTTCGGACATAATTCAACATGTACCGCTCACGTGCCCGATAAGTTGATAATGCGAGGGAAAAACATGTACAAGTGTTAAAAACCCAACATTGTTAATTTAACGGGTATATAAGCGACACGTTCTGAATTTCGTTAAAAAAAAATGAAATTAAACCTTAATAAAGGAAATAAATTATTCGGCACAATTGGGCTTCTTGATATTGTTGGTATTGAATTCTTGAAGAAGTTATTAGCGGACAGATTAGAAACATCCTGGACGCTCCCTAATTTTATATGTGTAATTGGATCGATGAGCTGTACACACAATGAAAGCCCAACTCCATAACCTCGTGTGTTTTGGGATTTGACAAAATAATAGGCCGCACAGCCACATTCGTAAATGGGAAAGAAAAAAAAAAATATGATTATATGACAATTCAAATTTTACGGTCTTTTGTACGGTTCATATTTTAGGCTTTAGAAGTTAATTATATTACCTATTACTTATTTAACAGGTTTAGGGTTTAGGGTTTAAAATTTCAAGATTTAGGAGTAATATTTACAAACAGGATTTATATTTTCTTGATAATTATTTATGTGTCATATAATTAATTTTTTTTCATATACATAAAATTATATAAATGACAAGAAAAAAAAAAAAAAAGCCACAACCGATTTGAAGGTTGTAAGAATAGCACTACTCAAAAAAGAAAAAAGTGTTTCATGCACAAAACTTGCATAGCAAAAAGATAATGTACACCTCAGGTGTTGTAATCTCTTTAAGGATATTTTTCTTTTTAAGAAAGAAAAGTAAATAATATTTCAGTTACAATTGAGGAAAATAAGTGGATGTGTGTGTATGCTCCAATCCAATGGGGCTGAAACACAAATAGATCTAGATCCAACACTACAACAGATAAAATTCCATGTGCTTTTCTTCCTTTATCGCATGTTACATTTGACTCCTTTCAGATTCATTAATCAGAATTCATAATCTGAAAATGTACATGTTAACGTGGATTAATGGAGTGTACACCCAACATGGCAGGCAGGCAGGCACAACCACCACTTTCTTAATTACCAACACATATGAGAATTAATATTAATTTGCTTCAACTTATGAAACATGAATGCCTTGGTATTGGTATGACATATGGTGGGGGTTAATTCCACACACACACACAACATGGCTCAAATTTCTGTTATTAATTATTTGTCGAGTTTGGTCGAATTCATGAGTAAAATATTAAAAAATTTGAGCTAAAATTTCACGTGCAAAGACGATTTATGAAATAATTTCCTCTTCGGTAAAAATATCTTTGCACTTAACCGATAAAAGATAATTAATTAATTGCAGACTAGCCCCGTAAAGATTCCTGCCTAGTGCATATATCTAGTACATCCTACCTAACATAAACATATTTGTAATTTGTTATATATATATTATGCAAATATGGATAATTTCTAATGTAACTTCTAATTATTCCTAGTTACAATGTTACATGAATATGCTTATCCAATTAATGATAATAATCGTTCATAATGTGGCGCGCTTTATTTAAATCTTAGGCATGTGAAGAATGGTCCTACGGTTTTAATTTAGTTGGAGAAGTTGGCCGATCACATCAGTGGATGAGAACATTTTCTCATAATGATAACAGCTTATAGCTAGAGCATATATATAATATATATAGTACTCATTTATTAGATTCCTAAGTTTTTTCTTCTTCTAAATCTGAAGATTCTAAAATGGTGCAGCATGCCTCGGCTGTAGGTATCTAATTAAGCATTTTTGTGGGGGCACAACTTTCATGAGACGCAAAATCAGTACATAAATCATATCAATTGGCACTACTACAAAATATTAATATAATTCGACAAAATAAGTTCAAATTGAAATATTGTCAAGCATGATGGAGATTTGACAATATTTCAATTTGAGCTTTGAATGAATTAGAATTGTTGAATTTCACATTTAACTACTTAATTCATTTGTAAATTTCATTATAAAGTTCTTGTTAATAGAACTAGAATATCCATTTGAGCTAGAACTTATAATTTTTTATCTCCTACTATGTCGGGCAAAATAATGATTATTTTGCATGAGGGTTTTCATCATATAATATATATATTTGAAATGTTAAAAAATGAAACCACAATGAATAAAAACCACAGAGAGAAATTTTCTTCTATTTTTCAATATCAAAATATATAATCAACTATTTGAAATGAGCCCACAAGCCAGACTTATATAGCCAAAAGAAAATAACTAAATAAAAACAAATCGACCCCTAATTAAGGAAACAAAATATATAAAAAATAAGATATTCTGCCAAAAAATAAGACAATAAAGTAACTTAAAAATCAAAAACTAATCTACGAGAATATTCTACCAAATAAGATATATTTTATATAGATTCTTTGCATCACCGATCTAGTGACAAAAGTTTACCAAAACATCGTAGCGGATAAACGCAAGATACATTTTTGAGTTATGTGAAACATGTACAAATTGGATTATCCAAAAAGAAAAAAAAATGCACAAACTACACTATGAAATATTTATTGCATAGAATCCCCTTGTACTTTTAAAAGTTTAGCACGAAACCCCTCATCTGTACAAAATAAGACGTTCGGATTGGCATACTTCACGATTTTTTTTTTCAAAATTTCATATTGGTCCCAACAACTTCGTGAATTATTCTGAAAATAGTTTTTGAATTTTTTTGATCCTAAATGATCTATTTTGAACATATGGGGGTTTCGTGATGAAATCTTCACAGTATAGAGGGATTTCATGCAATAAACATTTACGTGATAGTTTCATGCATGTTTCACAAAATACATAGGAGTATCTTGTATTTTCTCCTATATATAATTCAAATATATTTGATAAAACTTTTCTAACCTAAAAACAAGTTTATGTTTTGAATTTTGTGATTTGTTACTTTCTTATAGTGCTATCGAATCTCAAACAATTGTATTAACGTAAGTTAGTGGTGAAAGTTGAGACTCCAAGACCAAGAGAGCAAAAGGTCTTGAGTTCGACTCCCATTAATGTGGGTATTTCTTTAATTTAAAACTAATCATTATAGTTTATTTATCTTTAATTTGATAGCAATTGAATAAATTAATGATACAATGACTAATGTAATGATGTAACACCGTTTTTTAAAAATAAATTTACTATTTTGGATTTGATCTAATCGACCCATTTGGTTTTTTTAGAAGAAATGTAAAATTTCAACTCATTAAATTGCATTATTATAATTTACTATGTAATCATGTTATACATTTACTATTTAGAGGAAATGGTTGACCTCCTTAAAATTATGATACGCTGCAGCCTGCAGGCATGATCAACTCCCATGATTGACTGCTTTGCAATCGTAATTTAGAAAATGAATAGTGAATAAAACATAATTACAATATTAAGGCTGCTTTAAAAATAGTGGCCTAATGATTAAGACCAACTTTTTCTTGATGTTTTCTTTGCTTTGGTACCAAACATCCTGTTCGTGCTGATTGTGTCGAGCATCCCAATCTAAGAAAAATATTTAAAATTAGAACTAAATGAATTGCAATGGACCCCTCTTAATTCACTAACAATATTTTGCATATCATCAAAATTTTCCATTATTTCCATCCAATTGCATGCAAAACTGTTTTAAAGAGGCAAACTAAAGTTGAGGAATTACATAAAGATTGTCTCCATTGGTCAAAGGTTTTATCATCTAAAAGATGGATAAATATATCCTGTTTTCCAACTAACTTCGATAATAATTGGGTTTAGCAAAGATTTAGAGTTAATTTTGATCATTATGGGCCACCTTAAACACCACGCTTTATTCTTTCTTACTTTTCGTTAGAAGGGCGTGGTTGCATGGCCCTGCATACAGTTGTTAGTCGGATCTTATGAATCGGACTTTGATCGACTCAAATTTAAATATTACTAAACTTCATGGTTATAGGCTTAAACTCAAACTAGCGAGTATTATCCAAAAAAAAAAAAAAAAAAAAAAGACTTAGGTACTGAAAAGTCTAATTAGCAACACAATTGTAATTCTTTCGTCTCTTATCGATAATATTAATTATATAGCCAGTGCCGGCCCAAGTGCTAGGCAACTTGGGCCGGCGCCTAGGGTCCCCGGTGTGGAGGGCCCCCAAAATTATGTGTTATCAATGACCCGCCATATAATTATTACTTATACATAAGTAATGTTATTTCATTACTAAAGTACAAGCTAGCACACTTGGTATGTATTGTGTTGTTTTAGGCTTTCAGTCTTATGCAACGAGTTCAAACTCCACTCAGACATCTCACTTTTTTATTATATCTTTCTGTCTTTTTTCTTTCTCATTAAGAATATGATTAATACATTTTAATCTATAAACTATTAACGTAATTTATCCAAAAAAAAACCTATATTAACGTTTAATATATATTAATAAGCATTTTTTCTCGGTCATTTTATGTTTTTTTTAACAAATTCTTTCTCCCGGTTTCAAGGATTTTTTTACAAAACAAACATTTTATGTTATGATTTTCACTAAAAATAAATTTATAACATAATCGAAAACGAATTTTTATTTAGATTACAAGCTTCTATTTGTTTTTTAAAAAAGAATTGTTGATTCTTTTAGCACGGGCTCTCTCATAGACCATTTGCATTGATCAACAAATCATTGTCGATATAATTTAAATGATATTATTTTTTAAAGATATTTATATTTTATCGTTTGTGGAACAATTATTACTTTATTATGACTTTTGCTGTCATTTATTATTACTTGTTATATATAACTAATAACTTATCTTAATGAGAAAAAATTTAAAATTTAACGACGTACACTTGTTTTGGAATTATATTTAATTAGTACTTATACTTGTAAAAATTCTTTTGCTAAAAGTGTATTTTTAAAATTAAAAATTATAAAAATATATTCACGAGTAATTCAATAAAAAAGTTTAAGTGAATTTGTCATTAAATTTTGTACCTGGAATAATGTCAATAATTAATAAGTATTTTTGTTTTTTAAAAAAAATTAAGTATATTTTTTTATAATATAGGGGCCCGATTTTATAATTCTCCTAGGGCCCCCGAATATCTAGGACCGGCCCTGTATATAGCGGCTATAAGTTAAGATATATACTCTAATTCAAGTGACTTGTTCAGGTGAACTTGTAGTATTTAGTTTGTGTTAATAATAATATAATTGCATCAATATTAGTTTAAAATATGGTTCAATAAAAAAAAAAGTTTAAATTGAAATAATTAATTGAGTATCCCTAATGTCCCTCTTCAATTTTGGGGACAAAACTTCCATCTTATTTCAAAATTTTCAACTAAATTTTTGAAAGCACCAGTAATATTTGTGGCCACCAGCTAGCCCAACTGCCCAAGTATATATGCGGGTGGGGCCTGAATCCAGTTAGGAACTTGTTGGATTTGGAGGGAAAAGTTTAGATATATTCTGTGGCCGTCCAGTCGTAATCTTAAAAAAGCATAATTAGGGAGATATTATATACTAATTAGCAAAAGAGATTTATACTGATCAAAATTATAATGAAAATGACGTTTAAGGTGGGAAGAATAAGTAGATCACATATTCACACTCTTTCGGCGCCAAAATTATTAACCTTTAATGTCATCTTACTTTGCATAACTAAGAAGCAATCGCCTTATAATTAAGTTGATCAGGTTTCTGTGCTTTACAAACAGAGAAAAAATTTCTTGAGCCTTTTCTTTCTTCCTTTTTAATCTTCTTTTTTCTTTTTTTGGAAGAATTTTTCAACTTAAATATTCAAATGAGAACAACAAAAAAATCTAGTGTGCCGACCCATTTTTCAAATTCGTAACAAACATTACTTGGTGGATTTCGATATACGAAATATTGTTTTTGCATATGAATTTTTAATTTTTCTGGCTATCTAAATTTATCGACATTCAGACATTAGTCTTGTCACCATCTAGATTTAGGGGACTAATCCGGTTTTTCTATTTGGAAGTATTGTTCCTATCTAACCTTCATGGATCAACGCGATCGCTTGAACTTGAGTTTTGCCATCATCTACATTCATGGATCGTTCGAATTGCTAAGACGAATTAGGACAACCATCTTCAATTCGGATGCTGAGAACACAACCATGTCGTAGCCATCAAGATCAACAAAATCTTTATGAACAATAATGTTCATGAGAAACTTACATATTTACCAAAAACTACAAGGATTCTCGTTTTTTAATAGGCTCAACAACCTGACTCAAAAATATTTTCATCTTTCATTAATAGATCGAGAAATATAGATTACTTCTTGTGCTTTTAACACATTTTAGTGCTCGAGCCAAAAGGCACCCCAAATTTGTGAGTGAATGTCGATTCTGTTTATTTAACATAAAATTCATAAAATACTCATTTTCCTTAACTAAATATAAATCAAATAAGTGTGAAATGTTACTCATTTAAATTTTTCATTGATTAATAGTCCCAATAAATATTAGGTTGATTCAAAAATGCTTTTTTTCTTTCGAAATTATAAAAGTTTAATATTTCTTTAAAGTTAAATCAAAGACAGCACAATCGCTTTAAGAAATTGGAATTTTTTTTCCAATATAGCCTTCTAGACAAAAGTATTTTTCAATATGACTCAAACTGCAAAATATTTTCCTAAATGTACCTTTTGTGATAAATCGCAGTTGGCAACTGCGATTTATCGGTTTTTTCAAAAAAAAAAATTTACCCATAAATCGCGGTTACTAACTGCGATTTATGGGTAATTTTTTTTTTTTTTTTTTTGGGGGGGGGGGGGGGGGGGGGTTTGTTGGATTTTGACTTCTAATTTAGTAATTTACAATACTATGTGCAATTGTTTGAAACTAAATATTTTTGACATTGAAATCGAGAAAATGTTTATATTATATATATATATATATATATATATCTTTTATACTATGAGACATCACAAGTATATTGCAAAATATAATGTTAAAAGAGGAGAGAAATGTTGTAGGTTATGTTATTTGTGACTATACTTTATCTTCATAATTAATGTCAACTGAGCCAGGTTACATGTAAACTATTTCCATAAGCTCATTGCAATATACTAGTTTACATGCTCTCACCTTCACAATAACTTATTTGATTAATTAAACATATATTAAGATTGTGTTGGGAATTAGAACGGTACAAATAGTGAGATAAGTAAATAAATTTACAAAGGCACTTGATTAATTACAAATGGTTGTCTGAGAGGCAAAGCGTTGTTGGTGATGAATGAAAAGAAAATTTTATGCTAATTACCTACTATACTCATGCATCTGCAGTTTATAATATATATAAAGATCATTAATTTGGTTTGGATATCAAAGATATCTGCAAAAAGATAGAATGGAAGTGTAATTATTACTATCTAAAATAAAAGCATTGCGATCTTTACTTAAGAGATGATGTAAAGAGATCTGATGACCAATTAAGTTAAACATTTTCTCGATTACAATGTCAAAAATATTTAGTTCAAACAATTGCACATAGTATTGTAAATTAGTAGTCAAATTCCAAAAAAAAAAAAAATTTACTCATAAATCACAGTTAGTAACTGCGATTTATGTGTATCGCAAGAGGTACATTTAGGAAAATATTTTTCAGTTTGAGTCATATTGAGAAATACTTTTATCTAGAAGACTATATTGAAACAAAACTCAAGAAATTGTAAAAATAATTAATACTAAATTATAACACTTTTAAATATTAAGAAAAATATCATCGAGTCTATGGTTTACTATAGTTCAAGATAATGTCAGACTTTAAGTATGAAATCAGCCGAAAATGTTTATTGCACATTGCCATCATTAAGTAATGGGGAAGTGCAATAATTGAAGTACTATCATATGACATTAATATTATCATGCATATTGAGCTTTAAAAATGGTGTGTACTATTTATTCAATCCTATTAATTGCGTCCACGAAAAAATGCCGGAAGGAAGCGCCGTCTGACTCCGGCTATGAAAACGACTGGCCGTATCTGGAAAACGACGGCCGTTAAAATAAACGGAAAAGCTGTTTGACCAAATACAGATAGACAGTTGAGCTGCCGGATCTACAGTTTTAACCATTAGCCTGGAATAAAAACATTTTTTACATTCTTTGTTGCTTTGTAGCTACAATAGGACTAGCCTTTAATTATAAGGCCATCTCCAACCGAAGTCCTTGTCCTCATGTCTTTTTGATCCACCTAAAAAACTTATCTTCAACCAAATAACAATCAATATTCATTAATTCAATTTCACAATTTTTCACACTCTCACTTTCCCCACTTAAACTTATTTTAATAATAATAAATTGTAATGATAATAATAATAAATAAATAAATAAAATTAATCAAAATCATAATAATTTTTTTTAATAGTTACACAATCATGAAAATTAAGGCATTCTTAATAATAAGAAAATCAACAACAACTAAATATAATTAACGGAAAACAACGACTAACATGATGAACTGAAAACACAACACTTATTATTATCAACTTGGATGAGAACGTGAGGCGTCATGCCAGTATTCGAAACAAAGACATGAAGTTAAATAGAAACGTGAATACCCTTAAAAAAACAAAAAGTTGGACAATATAAGGTAACCTATTTTTTCTTTCATTTTATTTTATTTTCTTATAGAATATATTAATTGTATCTAATAAAACGAAACAAGTAAGAATGTAGGTCTAATATAATTCTATTAGAAAGTGGTCTAATTTAAATATTATTAGTGAAGAAAGAAATTAAGTAACAAGAAATAAGGCCATCTCCAATGGTTACAGGGGGCTCCGGCAGGGGGAACCGCCGAGCCCTGCCTAGTCGTCTCCAATGGCAGGGCTTCAAATGAAATTAATTCCATTTGAAACAATGTCCACTCTCACCTATAAATTTAATTTTTTTAATATTAATATTAATAATACTAATAATGATTTTATCAATATAATTAAATTAATAATAATATTTAAATATTAAAATTAAAGAGAGTAAATAATCACGAAATTAAAATTCATACATAATAAGAAATATAATAAACAAGAAAAGAAATACAACAAACAACATAGGAAACATGAAATGAATTATAATAAAATGTTAAGTAAGTTTCTTAAATTATAATATTCTAAGTTAAAACAAACTAAAGTTAAGTTTTTAAAAACCAATAAATTTCACACAATAATAAATTAATGTTAAGTTTCTAAAATTAAAGTTAAGTTCATTTAAATTTATATTTTTATTATAAAACTTACATTTGTTCCTTAAAAAAAAGTTAATGTTATATTTTGGAATGAACATAATATTTCTCTTTCAAAAAACATAATGCTTCTCCCCTTCATGCTTTATACTAGAAGCTCATTCAAAATTGATCTTCAACCAATGTGGGATAATAACTTAATCTACAAAGAAGGAACTATCCTACATTGGTTTGAAGAAAATGTTGTAGTGTACTTCTATAGTATAAAACATGAAGAGAAACACATGTATATGCATAACTTTTTACTTAAAAATAATTAATTTTAATTTATTAAATTCTTTTAAATTAATTAAAGATAACAAAAAAAAAAAAAAAAATCGAGGCGAGTTTGGAACACGCGCCCCAATTTGGGGCGCTTTCCAGACGCGCACCCGGGGCTCTGGACAGGGCTCCCGCGAGCCCTGCTCCGAGCACCGGTCTCCCCCTCCGGCAAGCCCCAAGCGCCCCCGCACCATTGAAGATGGCCTAATATATTAGTGCAAGAAACCAAGCCGCGGCGACAGTTTGGATACAACATAACTAATTTTACCACATAAAATTCACTTTAAATTATATTTCAAAACTTCAAATATTATACTCTCAACATCTAATTGAATTTAAATCTTATTTTAAAGATTTTGCTGAAATCATAAATTCAATTTATTTAAACAAAACTAAACGAAATCAAGCGAACAATCCTAAATATATGCGTCTAATTTAACAACGCATCAGTTTAACACAATTCTTTTTCCCCGTTTTGCATAACTGGGAAAGAAAATTAACCGTTCGTTTGACTGAACGAAAGGAGTGGACAAGTTAAGTGGATCTTCCAGTAGAGAAGTTAAAAAACGGGGGAAATGAAAAAGGACAAGACAAAAGGACCAACATGTTTTTTTTTTTGATAATTAAGGACCAACATGCTTTGATTCCATTTGACTGGAATATTACCAACATAATAAAAAAAGAAAAAAAAATCTGTTAGACTGGATTATACTACAATTTGTCTGTTAATTGAATGCTAATTGTTATACTAAAATTGATTTATAAATTACAACCAAAGTCCTATTTTACTTGTCAAGATAACCCACATATATACTTCTTCATATGAAATTTAGTTTGTAATATGCATGGTTTAAGTTAAGATAAAGATCATTCATTGCATAAACATCAAAATAGATTTAAGTGAAACAACATTGATTACCCAAATAGTCACAACCATATTAGTACAAAGAATGCTCTTCCAATTGCTAATTTTTTAAAAATTCCAAACAAGGATTTTAGATTTTCTAACAATGTTGATTTTTCTAAATTGAATGGAAGATTGATGTGAATTTTGAAACTTAGTTTATGTCCATAATTATGTTTTTCTTAACATCTCAACTATCCATAGTCTCTGGACTATAGAAGAAAGATATTTTTCCTTTATCAATTATTTTTTACCTATAAAATTTACTTTTATCAATTATTCATAAAGAAATATATTATTGCAAACGAATTTGGACAGAAGATTAGCGGTTCAAAAGAAGTGTGAAAACTCTTATCACTTCCAAATTCCAATTGCTTTCGAGTATACCATATTTTGTCTAGTGTGTCTAGTGAAGTCTTCTATTCAACATGAATTAGTTGGTACGTTGATTAGGTAAATTTCAGGCTCTTCATAAAGTACACGAATAGTATAAAATTTTAGTCAATTAAAATTTCCAAATCAGTTTACTAGTGTAACATCAAAAAATATAACAAGCATTAGAATTTCAAAATTTAATGTATTAAATTATCAAAAATCAAAATCTAGTACAATATATTGGCCGATGAGGCCTTAACCAAGCGGTTAAAGATGAAGTTTTATTACCAAAAGTTCATGTGTTCAACTCTCACTAGTGTGAGTATTTTCTCTAGTTTAATATTAATATTTTTTTCTAGTTTAATACTAGCATTTGTAATTAGTTTACTTTGATGCAAATGTAACAAATTCGATTTGATATAGTGTCTGATATAACGATATATTCACTATCTAAAATAATAGTACTATACAATATATTGGTTTTCACAATTTACTTTCATTATAATTTTGAAGAATAACTGAATCCAAAAAAATAAAATTAATCTAAAAAATAGTACCTGAACAAGTAAACATGTCAAATATCTTAATCCATTCTATTGTCGTAAACATATAACTAAATCAGGAATCATGTAATACTCAAAACATATTTCGTATCCTAGATGACAAAAATGATTTTACATTACAGGGCCAGAAGAATTTTTTATTTTTTTGAGAAATAATACAGGCCAGAACATTGCACTGTAAATATATGTACAAAAAAAAATAAGTATGTCGGGTACAAGAAGCATAGAAACCAGACAACTTGAATTATCAAAAAAAAAAGAAACCAGACAACTTTAAACCGTAGGATTTCCATATGCACGTCACTCTCTTAGAAAATATTTTCTGCACCCGGATGTGGCCACAGCCTTTTACTTCAGGATTTGGCCACTAACCCGGCCAACTTCTTAAATTCAGGATATTATATTGCAGGGGCAATTCTGTCACATTGAAAAACATCCATGTCAAAATTATCATTTATGCAAACGTGAATTTGTTTAAGAGTTCTAATTCTTTTCAATTGACCCATGCTTCATTGATTAAAACACTTGCAATATTATTAAGTGCTTTCGTGTATAAACGATATGATGCGATAAATGAACAAAATTTGTTCAAATTAATTTTTACACATTTATACACAATGAAAATGAGATTATTAAGTTAACTTCTATTAAAATTTATTGCAATTTTCTCAATGAATTAATGGTACAATACAATTTATTTCGTGCAACACTAACCCGGCCAACTTCCCAAATTCAGGATATTATATTGGAGGGGCAGTTTTGTCATATTGCAAAACATCCCTTGCCAAAATAGTCATATAAGTTGAAAATTTCAAAAATCCTAAAAATTGTGATTTTTTTTTATGTTTTGTCAAGGATATTTAGGTTTAAACTTCATTTAGTTCGGTTGGTCACATTATGTCTCAAGTCTCAATGAGAATTTGTATACGAGTTTTCAGTTTTGTTAAACTAATTCTTTCTATTAGGTCAACATTGTTATTAGATGCATTCGCTTCAATTTAGGGCTGTCAATGGGGCGGATTTCAATCCGGATTCGATCCGAATTCGGTCCGATTTATTAGGATAATTGTCCGATTAGGGATCCGATGGAACTGATCCGATTAAAAAGATTCGTAATCCGAATTATACGGAGCGAATATGGATCTAGGCTGATCCGATCCGTTACAAATTCGTAGCCGATATATATTACTATATGTTGTTTATGTATTATGTATTTAAACCAAAATAAAATTATCTATGTTCCACTAAAATCTTTTACTATATTAAAATAATCTTAAAAAAAATGCATGAGAGGTGATGTTGGACTAACCTGATAATTCATTGGGCGTACAACGTATTAATTTATGCTATTTAGAAAAAGCAGAATCCTAACCATTAATCTATGTAGTAGCCGCCACCTTCCCTCTACTTTTTCCTTCAATTTTTTTCCTTCTCTTCAATTACTCAGTATTGGGTTTTCTTCTTCTTTTTTTCCCAGTTTCTATATTTTTTTATTCATATTTTTGCTTATTCCTTTGTTCTAATTTTACAATTTTCAGACAATAGTTTTGATGAAATAAGTAAAATATTACATTTTTAATTCATGGTGGTGGAATCTACACGTGATTTGAAGGAAAATGAAAGAATTTTTTCTAGCTAAATATGCTAAACGGATCCAGATAATTTATCTGGATCCGGGATATCCACCGGATTCGGATCATGTTGCTACATTTTAAGATCTGCACGGATTCGATTCCGAATCAGGATAGAAGACATAGAAATCGGACTCGGATCCGGATCTGCCCTAATCCGGTCCGAGTCCGGCCCATTGACAGCCCTACGCTTCATAATTTTTATTGTGCGGTAAATGGACTAAATTTGTTCAAATTATTTATCTCATATCAATGCACATTTTCTAAAATTTAATGCAATTTTCTTGATGAATTGCATTAAATAATTTATTCCGTGCAACATATAATAAATTTTCATAAACACCATCCAACACCCGTTAATTCCTTACATGCGAAGCATAATTGCCACGTGGCGTAGTGGATGAGAACAAATGTTCTGTCATACTGCTGCCACCACTACGACTTAACGAATCAGTAATGCACCAACACGTTGTCACTATGCTTCACCTTTTTCTCCCAAATTTTGTAAAATTGTTACCAAAATAAAAGATAAATAAATCTCCATAATCGAAATTATATTAAATGAAAAAATCCATGAAAATTAAAAGCACAAAAAAGGGGTGAACTGAATTTTGGTAGGTCCCACTCACTGGATCACATGCGAAACGAGTGAGCGGTGTCAGACACGGACCCCACCACCACCCCAATCCCCACCCCATTCTTACCTGGCTACAACTCTTTCCAACTAGATGCAATTCTTTTAAACTTTTCTCCCGCCGCGCGTGCCATCACGCCCCAACTCTCGCGCTTGTTTAACCATCATTCCTAATTTCATATCTAGGGTTTACAGTCACACCTCCCCCACAGAAATGTTTAGATTTGCACATTATAAAAACCACTTCCATTTCCTTCTCTCTACACTGCCGCTCTTTTCAGATTTTCCTTTTGCCTTTTTCCCTCTTCTATTTAACTGGGCCCATTTTTTTTTTCTTATTCCGCCATTTCGGTGGTGGCTATAATTAAACCTTCAATAAGCAGTTATATCTTCACATAAGCTTTCTTCCTTCCAAAATACCAGCCTCTTGTTTACACTCAATCCGTACTAGGCCTTTTTTGCATCTCTAAGTATTTTGTTATGGCGCAAGAGCTTGATGATGGAGAGTTCTGGTTACCGTCGGAGTTTTTGACTGACGATGATTTGTTGAGAGACTTCAAAACTGACAGTTTCAGTTCAAAGAGGAGTGATGATTTGTCCTACAAGTTTGGTTTCAACTCGGATCTGGGTTCACCCGTTGAGTCGGTCGTGGGCTCAACGGAAACCGAGAGTGACGAGGATGAATTCATTAACGGGTTAAGTTTGAGGATAGCTCAATCTACTCTGCAGGATTCCAATTTCCCTTCCGACTACACAGCAAAGGTAATTAACACTATATTTCTCTTAGAATATAATTTCCTTCTATATTCATCTCTGATTTTTGCTGATTATTTGAGTTTTCACTTTTTTGTTTGGGTTAGGGAGTGAAGCTCTCAGGTTCGCCTCAGTCAACTCTTTGTGGATGCAAACTCGGGTCGGGTCGGGGCAGACCGAACTCCGATTCTCGGGTTTCTTCACCGCCGGATGCTAATGGTGCGGCTGGATGGGAGTTTCTGTGCGCGGCTGCAGGGGAGGTTGCAAGGATGCGTATGATTGAAGAAACGACGGGGTTTTATTCAACCAAGCTCTCGTCTCCATCTCCAAAACCCAGTCCAGTTACTTTTCAGCTAAAAAATCCGAACACAGCCTCCGGGTTTTATCCGAATCAAACCCACGCCCATCGTTCGTATCAACACCTGCAGGCAACACAAGTGAGTAATTAATTCCGTTCATCCTTCATTAATAATTTTCATTTCGTTTTTATTTTTAAGCTTTTATTGAGTACTTATTTGATGTATTTTATACAGTTTGAGAAGATGGTGAACAGTGGAGTTTATGGTCAGGGGAAACCGGGATACCAGTTTCAGAATGGAAGCAGAAATGGATTAGTAGGAAGAAATCCAGGTTTATCAACAGCGGTTTGGCCTACTTTACAACAGTCTCAACAGCAACCCGGTTCAGGTATGAGAGCTGTTTTTCTTGGAGAAACCGGGGCCAAAAAGGAACGAACCGGAACCGGAGTGTTTTTGCCTAGAAGATTTGGAACTAACCCAATTGACACTCGCAACAAGAAACCAGGTCATTAACTGAGTCATACTGTTATTCATTAATTTGAAGGATAGACTACATTTTGTGTTCATATGTTCTGATTTGTGAATTTATTGATGTGGTGGAATACAGCAGGTTGTTCAGTTCTGTTGCCAGAGAAAGTGGTCCATGCTTTGAATCTGAATCTAGATTCTGTTGATTCTCAGTCTCATTCCAGAGGAAATGGAAATTTTACACCTGATTATGGTAATTAGATTGATCTCTTTTGAAAATTTGAATTTAATTTACTTGAGGTATCTGAGTTCTAATTAATTTTGATTAAATGCAGATGCTGCTTTGAAGCAGAGGAATAACTTGATGATGGCTCAACAGAAGAGAATCCAACTACAACATGAACAGACATTGATGAATCAAGAACTCAGGCTTCCTCAGGAATGGACTTATTAAGTGTACCTAAGAATTGGTTGATTTTTTCTTGGAAGATTTTCTAGAAATTATGAAATAGGGGGAATTATAGAAGCAATAGTTTTTTGTGACAGTGGATTAGTGTTAGTATTATTATAGGGATATAGTAATAAAATTGGGTAGGTTGAAGTGAAATGGGGCATTATTTTGTTTGGCTCGAGGCACAAGTGATGCCAGTAGTTTCTCTTTTGTTCCTATTGGAAATGGGAATTAATAATAAATACTAGTAGTAAGTTGTTTTAGTTTTGGGTTAAGTAAAATTAATTATTAATACCGTCAAATAGGCTGGCTGTGTTTGAGTTGGGAGTCTCGTTTTGGTTGACACTCTCATCTCTATTTTTATTTAGTTTGTTTGTAGTGGATTTCAATTCATTCGTATTATCAATAAAATTAGTGAATTTTTATTATTTATAATTTATTATTGTGGTTTAATTGAAATATATGGTCAAAGCATGGGGAGAAGCAAAAGGCACTTGTTGCACAGTTTGCTTTGTACTTTCTCCCACATGCTTTGGTACACTGGCTTTTGACCATCGTTTCTGCAAATTCTTTTTCGGTTTTTGCTTTGCTTTGCACACTGAAAACCCATTATTCAGTTATTAATCACTAATTAATCCTTGGTGCGTTCATTGTATAATTTTGGATTATAGACATTATATATCCTCAATTTAAAAATTGAAAGAAGTCTTTGATAATAGATCTGGGTTTTATGAGCTGTAAATAGCTGGAATTTCTCTCATTTAGGCAATACGCGTTCTGTATTTATTTAATTTTAAATACAATGCCTCTTTTCATTTGCGATTTTCTTCATACTTTTTGTGTTTGAAAAATCTTTTTGTTGAATCTAAAAAGGAAGGAAAGTAGTGCTATCCCATGTCACACAGTTTCCTTATATTTCCTTTGTTTTGTTAAGTTTGATTGATGTGATTTGTTAATTGGGGTCCAGGATCATGCCCATGTCATGTGCCTTTGCTTAAAGCTACATCCCTTGTGCATTCATTTACATGATCTTGTAATCAATTCACTTTTGTCTAATATAAGATATTCCATGAATTTCTGCCTATATATATTTAACCAATAAAAATCCCATTTCAATCAATTTCGATGATGTTTATAAGGTATAATAATAATAAGATTGCTCTTACACATATATAAACTTTTAATTTTAGAGTGTTATATATGTGACTTTATTTCGTGAAGTGGCAGCATTATGCAATGTTGCACCACGCCATTTAAGATTTTTATTACGCCCGTGTTAATGAACTTATCTTGTATTATGATGGTCTATCTAAACTTAAATGCAAAAGTCCATCTACAAAGTATGTGCATTTGTATCGACTATCTAAACTTAAATGCAAAAGTTTATTTCCTTGTCACATTTTTGTCTCAAACATATAAATAAATTTATTATCAAGTGTGCAAATTCAAAATTTGTGTGAGCGTACATGGAGAGTAGATTTAATGTGTGACACAAAAATGAGTGTATAAAAACACTTTGGTGTCACGTAATAAACTCATCCTATAAGTGTATGTTGGGAAGGATCATTTATCACGCTTTATGTCACACATATAGATCTATTTACAAGTGTTTGAATTCAAAATTTATGCGGGCCCACAAATATTAGGAGCGTGAATTTAACATGTGACACTAAAATGGAACATGAAAAATGTGATAGAAGTCATTTTGCCATTATATGTGTTGGCTTATACAAATTTTAAATTTGAATACTTATCAATAAATTGATTTGACACCAAAACGGGCTAGATATATCAATTAATATGAGACGACTCTAATTCATAACCTTGAGTCCGGATAACTCAATTTTAATTATAATAAATTGAGTATAATTAATTTAGAGGCGATAGTCTATACGGACAATTATTATAATTTTCTTAGGAGCAAAGATATGATCCATCATTTAGAGAAAGGCGATCTAGAAAAATTTAGTGGTGATTGTGATGGAGGGGTAGTGGGTTGCCTGCTTTTTTTTTTTTTTTTTTTGATAATCAAGTGGGTTGCCTGCTTTCTATGTTGTCTCTCTCTGTTACTTAATTTGCACAATTCCTTAATTATGTCCCTCAATATCGTGCAGTCCATTAATTTCTTTAAGTCTTCACTAATTAATGTTACTTAATTCCTATCAATTAGTAATTTACATACCAACATATCAATTCAACCCTGTTTTTTACATTCAATGGCGAAATCAAATTCCATTAAAATATTAAATTACTGAACTAAATACGAAGATGATATAACTTTGAACCAAATTAAAATCTTCAATAATTGTCCTAATCTGAAAAACGTAAGACCAAGACATTGGAATCACTAATTAATGAAATAAATTAAATGTTTTAAAGGCTTGATGTTACTTCAGTTACGTTTCGAGATTTTGACTAGAGAAGGTACAACACACCAGTTTAGCCAAATTAAGCTTTGTGTTAATCGAACAACTCTAACGTTGTTTTCTTTACCTTTGACTAATTTAATGTCGCTGATGTCTCCAAATCGGCCACTAAATAGTATTATTGTATGTTGCTTATGAGCATAATCTGACACCTGCCAAGATTAAGTTCTTTTGGATGTTTTTTCTTGCTGTTTTGGAAAAAAAATATCAACCCCTAAACACTTAAAAAAGGATAATATTAATTTCAACGGTTGATCACCAACTATTTAAATTCTAAATTGTCTTTTAAGGTTACTACGCCAAGAAAGTTCAGATAATTGGACGTCTAAATTAATCCATTATTTTTAATTTTTTTTCCTCTTTGTTCTTCTCTCTCTCTAACAATAAAATAAAACGAAATTAAGATTCGACTGTCCTATTGCATGATAAAATTAAGAAAGAATATTTGGCAAGTGGCAAAATTGAGACTTAGCATTAAACACGGCTGGATGTAATTATTATATACGCTTCATGTGCTTGAGGAAGACTATTGAATTGAATTAATAGAGTAGAGTCATGAAAACGTAAATACATTATTCTGAAAATTGATATGAACAGTAATTATCAAAAATTAAAATTAAAATGAACAGTAACTTAAACTAACGTCAACTTTATTTGAATTTTGGTCGCACTTATTGAGTTAAATACAAATAATCAAATCTCAACGTGTTATTCTTGCACCTGACCATAAGTTCCATCATAATTATTAGATCAAAATCGGGATTCTTAAAAATAATAATAATAAGTGCAAAAAGAAAAAAGAAATAAAAAATACATCATAATTAGTCTATGGTACAGCAATAAAAGCTAAAACAGGTTACTATTGAAATGTATACTTTGCCGATTACTGGACCATTAAAAGACAGTTTTAGGCTTTTAGCAGTGAGTTTCTTTCTAATTACATTAAAATTAGTATTAGGCCTATTGGGTTATCAGGATAAAGGTTCATTGGAGTCTTGGGCCGAGAAAACAATAATTAAGATTGGCCTTATGAGGTTACACTATATATTATGTTTCATCCCAGCCTTCTTTCTCTTAAATAAGCCCTATACTTAGGCCCTTTAAGAGCATCTCCAATGATAGGGCTTGGGGGTCGGGCTGATTGAAAAATCAGAGTTTAGTGGTAAGGCTCCGGGCTGGGCTCTGGATTGGGGTGGGGAACGGGCTAGGATGAGCCCTTCTCCCAGCCCTGGGGCCGCTTGAGTTACACTTTAATTACTTTTTAATCAGGTGGTGTACTTTTTTTGTTTTTTTTTTATAGGTTTTTAATAATTGTGTGTTATTCATTTTTTTCCACATTTTTCTGAATAATTTGTTGAATTGAAAATTTATTTTATTTTAATTATAATTATAATTAAATCATTTAATAAGAATATTGGTGGCTATATATTTAAAAAAATTCAACGACGAGAAATAATTAAAATTTTGTACTTCTTAATGTTTCTTTGTTGTATTTTTTCTTGTGTTTGTGTGTGTCGTTTATTTAATATTGTAACTCATGTTTTGAATCAATTTTAATTTTATTATTATCAACTCTCCTTAAATTTAATATTTTAATATTATTATTATAGTTATTATTATTATTTATATTATTATTAATAGTAATATTAAAATTATTATTATAATGGTGAGTGTGGGAAATAAATGAAATTGTAAGTAATTGGAGTTAGGAACCCTGCCATTGAAAACGACCAAACAGGGCTAGGGGTAGGGGCAGGGCAGCCTCAAAGATCTACCCTTATCATTGGATATGGCCTTACAGTTTGGCCGGTTAAGAAACTTTAATTAATTGAATAAAAAGAATAATCAAAATATTAATGTTGCCATGGACTAAGGTAGATTAAATTATATTTTATCATAAGATTTTTAAACTACGCATTCCGCATTGCAAAAAGCTTGTAAGTTGTAATATAATTTTCTTTCCGAATCAACAATTAAAAGCTCACTCCAAAGAAGGAAATATGAAATAAAACTTAGTTTTTTAGAGAAAACCATTAAAACAACACAAGCATTTAACATCCAAAAATTCTAATCCAAATCGAAGATTCACTTAAAATTTAGGAGCGGAATTGGAACCCGGATCAACGCTCGCCCTTAACTCTCTATACTTTAAGAAGAAAGACCCGGCAGTATGTCCAACCACCGCGACCACAAAGACTCCAAGGTTAAAAGACATGACCGAGAGCATAACCAAGTAACCCATAGCAATTCGAACAGCAAACACAACGGCGTGAATCAATGCACCCACCGCAGGGCTTAATCCCCTCAGCTTCAGATTCGAAGCCAAGGACAAAATCTCTGCACCCGCCGCCAAAAAGAACACCATCACTAGGGCTAATATGTACATGTCAAGGCGATTGTCACCCGGCCATCCGGCGAAGAGAACCACCACGTCTTTGCCCCAAAAGAAGCTCATATGCACGGCCATGTAATCCATGAAATTTTTGCTACCATTATAATTGTATGTTGAGTTTGATCCCGGGGGCATAGGCATGGACATTTAATTTGTGTTGTTTTTATTGCTTGCGAGTAAACTAAACTAAACAACTAAACTAGAAGATATCATAATTGGCTTCAGTACATAAATAATTACCACCAGGTCTAGGAGTAAATTTCCTAGAAGTGGTCGAATCTCCCTAAAATCAACATATAATCAATTAAACTAGAGTGGAAACCAAGGATACCTTTACTGGTATTAACGCGTGGACAGCTAATATACATATTTAATTCGATAAAAACAATGATGTTTATTCGTAATTTATTAATATAAAATCAATAGTCAATTTAGATTCAATGAACTAAAGAAAGTCGGTGAAGTACATGAAAAATGACGGAGAAAATTACATTTTTCATATCAAAATTTCATCTAATTTATATATTTAGTATCATACTTTCTGAAAACACATTTAATACAAGGTAATGACGACAACTTTCTAACGGTACAAGTTTCAGTTTGTGAAACGCAATAAACAATTTTCAGATATGATATATGACACATAAACGTGCCGTTTTAGTGACATAACGGCAGTTCCTGTCCAATAAATTAACGAAGAAAGTAAATGTGTCGAGGGGGGTTGAAGTCGGGCATAATAAAGATTATTCTGCAGACAAAATCCATCAGATAAATTTGCTACAAGACCACGAGAAATAGACACCCATGAACCTTTGAGAGAACAAATATCTTCTTTCTCAAAAACTCATAATCATCAATATCTCATAATCATGAATATTACAACTCATTTTATAAGACTCTAAGTAACTGAAAGAAAATATCGAAAACTGAATAACTCTAAGACTCCAATAGAAACTAAATCACCAAAAAGTAAGGAAACTAAATAACTAAAAATAAGAGACCTAATTCACAAAAAATACTAATAAAAAAATATAGACTGTCTTGGGTGCTCCTGCATCAGGGGTGAAATCATGATATTAAATATGTTTAGTCAGAAAGCATGATACCAAATATATAAAGTAGATGAAAGTTTGGTATGAAAAATGTAATTCCCTAAAAAAGGATCTCATTAGCATTTTTCGGCCCGACATCTTGATCTTTCTTAAGACAAAAGATCATCTACGACATTCCGGTGTTACATTATGATGTCACATGATTAATCCAGCCTACAAGTATATGTGTAGGTCACACAAATTTTAAATGTGTACAATTATCAACATATTTATATACGTGACATCAAAATGTAATAACAGATATATTCGGAGGCTAATTATATACATACTTAGATACAATATTAATGTACGATATTCAAAGCTAATCCTTAAGTCTAGGGCTGTCAATGGGTCGGACTCGGACCGGATCAGAGCCGATCCGGATCCGAGTCCGATTTCCATTTCTTCTATTCGGATCCGGATCCGGATCCGAATCCGGTGGATATCCCGGATCCGAATAAATTATCTAGATCCGTTTAGCAAATTTAACAATAATTTTTTTCCGTTTTCCTCCAAATCTCTTGCAGATTCCACCATCGTAAATTAAAAATGTAATATTTTATTTATTTCATCGAAACTATTGCCTGAAAATTGTAGAATTAAGATGGAATATGGTGGGCAAATATAAACGATTAAAATTATAACAAAAGGAATAAATAAAAATATAAATAAAAGAGATATAAACTGGGACCAAGTAAAGAAATCTCAATATTGAGAAATGGAACAGAAGACAAAAATTGAAGGATGAATGGTTAGGGTTTTGATTTTTCTTATTAAATAGCATAAACTAATATGTTGTAGGTCCAATTAGTTATCAGGCCACTCCAACAACATCTCTCGTGAATTTTTTTTTTAAGATTATTTTTAATATATTAAAAAATTTAGTGGAACATAGATAGTTTTATTTTTATTTTGGTTAAATACATAATATATAAACAACATATAGTAATATATATCGGATACGAATATGTAACAGATCGGATCAACCTAGATCCATATTCACTCCATATATTTCAGATTACGGATCTTCTTAATCGGATCAGGTCCATCGGATCACTAATCGGACAATTATCCTAATAAATCGGACCAAATTCGAATCGGATCCGAATTGAAATCCGTCCCCATTGACAGCCCTACTTAAGTCATATGTTTTTCTCGAGTCACATGTAACGTGTAAAAGTCCCAAGTCTAGCTAGATCACCAAAGTGATTAGTGGAACAAAATATAATTAAACACAACTGACACAAAATATATCAATGAAGAATGCAACATTGTTATTAATGCATCTTCAATAAATTTAATTTTATTATTATCAACTCTCTTTAATATTTTAATATTATTATTAATTTAATTATATTTTATTATAGTTATTATTATTGTAATGGTGATAGTAAGAAATAAATGAAATTGGAAGTAAGTGGAGCTCGGAGCCCTACCATTGGAAACGATCAGACAGTGCTAGGGGTAGGGGTAGAGGCAGCCTCAGAGCTCCAGAACCCTGTCCCTACCATTGGAGATGGCCTTACATATTGGCCGGTTAAGAAACTTTAATTAATTGAATAAAAAGAATAATCAAAATATTAATGTGCCATGGACTAAGGTAGATTAAATTATCATTTATCGTAAGATTTTTAAACTACGTACGCATTCCACATTTCAAAAAGCTTGTAATATAATTTTCTTTCGGAATCAACAATTAAAAGCTCACTCCGCACTAGGAAATATGAAAAAAAAATACTTTACTTTTTAGAGAAAACCATTAAAACAGCACATGCATTAAACATTCAAATTCTAATCCAAATCGAAGATCCACTTAAAATTTAGGAGCGGAATTGGAACCCGGATTAACGCTCGCCCTTAACTCTCTATACTTTAAGAAGAAAGACCCGGCAGTATCTCCAGCCACCGCGGCCACAAATACTCCAAGGTTAAAAGACATGACCGAGAGCATAACCAAGTAACCCATAGCAATTCGAACAGCAAACACAACGGCATGAATCAATGCACCCACCGCAGGGCTTAATCCCCTCGGCTTCAGACTCGAAGCCAAGGACAAAATCTCTGCACCCGCCGCCAAAAAGAACACCATCGCTAGTGCTAATATGTACATGCCAAGGCGATTGAAACCCGGCCATCCGGAAAAGAGAACCACCACGTCTTTGCCCCAGAAGAAGCTCATGGGCATGATCATGTGATCCATGAACATTGTGGTACCATTATAATTGTATGTTGAGTTTGATCCCGAGGGCATAGGCATGGGCATGGGCATGTTACTATGACCATGAGACATTGTTTGCGAGCAAACTAGAAGAAAAAATTATTGGCTTCAGTAAATAAAAATCAATTAAACTAGGAGTGGAAACCAAGGATACAATCCCACCTTCATTGGTGTTAACGTGGGGGCAGCTAATATACATATTTTGTGTTTAACAAAGCTGTTTATTTGTTTAAATATAGGGGTGAGCACGGTCCGGTGGACCGAATCGAACTGGAATCGACGGTTCGGTCCGGACCGTTTACCGAACGTTCCAAATGTAGGTTCTCGGTACAACCGGCTAGTTTACCGAACCAAATCGGTTGGACCGAAACTTCATTTTTTTTTTTAAATTTATGTTTTTCATTTACGACTTTTGGTGATAAATTGAATGTTGTGCAATAAATAGAAGAGGGGTTTTTTTTGTATGGTTTGTATGTTGTAAGATTTTTTTATTTCATATTTTGTGTTAAATTGATTTTTTGGTTTTTATAAAAAAAAATTAAGTTTCGGTTTTTGTGTGAAATATTGAATATTAATTTTGTTGTTTAAGATAATTGAAATATTCATAATTTATTAATATAAAATCAATAGCCAAATTAGATTCAACGAACCAGAGAAAGTCGGTGAAGTACATGAAAGGGATCTCATTAGCGTGTTATGGCCCGACACTTTGAAGGAAAAGATCATCCATCACATTTTGGTGTTATATTATGATATCACACGATTGATCTACCATATAAGTGTATGTGTAGGCCACACAAATTTTCAATTTGTACAGTTATCAACAAATTTATATGTGTGACACCAAAGTATAATAGAAGACCTATCCGAGACAATACACATATAACTAATATTAATGTATGATAAAAGCTAATCCTTATATAAGTTAGTATTGTCATATGTAACAATGTAAAAGTCCCAAGTCTAGATAGATCACCAAAGTGATTAATTAGTGGAACAAAATATATGTAAATACAATTGACACAAAATATATCAACGAAGAATGCAACATTATTATTAACGCATCTTCAATAATCATTGTAAAGTTCAATAGTAATCGTTGTAAAGTGTGGCCTCGGCTTCATCAATATGATATTGATAGAGCCCGGCGATGAAATTTCCGACGGCATGGCCCGCCACAGCCACCAGAAAGAAGATAAAATCAGTGGCGACTACGGCTACAATGGCCAGGTAAGTCATGAACATTTTAAGAGCCTGCAGCGCGGAACAGCTGATCACCGCCACTAGCCTCCGGTCTTTCTGCACCGGCCTGATGGGATACTTCGAGCAGAACTCAGCTGTACACGTCAGCAGAAATACAATGAAGAGAGAAAAATAGTACTCGATAAATGTTTGGTGTTCCGGCCATCCTGGAAGGAGTCTCATCAGATATGAATTCCAAAACCTGCTAATTATTATTAAGGGGAAAATACTCATATTATGTAATAAAATGATTTGCTGGAGATTTAAATGAAGTGACTTTATTTATATGAGTTTTACTAAAATACCTTTCATATATATATATATACAAAACGAATTCGTTGTTTTTGCACAATTTTAGTAGTTCTCATTACAATGATTACATGAATTAATTCTTCAGGTCTCAAAAAGTACCAATGTTATTGATGTTATTTCATTGTTACGTTTAGTATTTTATTTATATAGGAACAAAAACCGAAAATAATTAACCCCACAATGTTTTCCGGTAGACAATTTTGCCCCATAATTTATAAATTTTAAGCAAATTTAATTGGTATCATTTTTTACCCCAATTAGGATAACTATCCTCAGGTACGGGGCATATAATGTGCTCAATAATTTGAGATTTTTTTTTTTCAATCCAATTGAATTTGTACAATTTTGTTTACATGGTGTGAGTAAGGTCAAATTGGATACAAACAATTATCTATTTATACATAATAAATAAATAGCTATGATAAATTTGTGTTTGGGCTAGAACTTTTGTTTGGCAATTGATATGTACAATGATATAAAGTATTTATGTACCAGTGACTTTGAAGCCAAGTTAATATCAAAACTCAAAAGCAATAATTGCACGCATAACTGACACTTGGATGAAGAAAATTATTACACAAAAGACCCGGTAATTTCCAAATAATTCTCGCAGGATCTCAATAAAAAGAAAAAAGAACACAAATTTTACCAAAAAAAAAAGAGTATCACAAAATTCACAAATAATTATTGAATGGGCCCAAAAGGTAAAGACACGTGAACAGTTAAATATGGACTTTAGTTCCTAATTACTCTATAATCCATATCTTATTGCCATTTATTGAAGGCTAAAAAGGTATTAGCCCAACAACTAGGGCTTGTCCAAATCCTTTTTAGCAAGCCGACTACCAAAAATCACATACCCAACAGCATGGCCCAAAACAGCAGCAATAAAAACTCCACCATTATAAGATGCGACAGCCAAAATCACAATGTATCCAAACCCTGCCCGAATCGCATGAATTCCAGCCTGAAAGAAAACTGTCGCGACCCGATTCGAACCCGGTTTGACCAAATTCAGGTTCGAAAGAAACTCAACGAGAATGGCCAGGAAAAATACTAGTATCAGTGCCAATGCATACATGCCCGAATTGTTATCTGGCCAACCCGAGAACAGGAATTGAGATTCTTTACCCCAGTAGAAGTATAGCTTGTGGTGACTGTGGGCGGCGCCCGGCGGCGGAGGGGCAGCGGACATTGTGTTATGATGAAGAGGGAGATAATTTTTATTCATGCTCAAATTTTGGTTCACTTCAATTCTGAGTTTTAAAAGTTAGTAACTGATGATTTAAATAAGCATTTTATTCTGACTTGTTCTTGTAAAAAGCAAAGTGAAGGCATTTTCTTTTCTTTCTTCTTCAGGGAATATAATATATTGTGCTATAACTAACACTCAAGCAATCCCATAAGAATCTACATTTAGAAAGTTGAAGCCAGCAAAACTCATAAAGAAAAAAGAAAAATACTGATTTGAAGTTTTAACTTTTTCCATTTTTGTTTGTAAATGGAAGATACAGATAGAATCAATTAAGTGCAACTGGGGAATAAATATTTTTGACATTGGTTTTGTATAATAAATTAATAAGTCTATCTTTCGTCTAGGTAAATTTACAAAACTATACCTGTAACTTTCGGTAAATCCTACCTAAAAATCTCATTAATTATTTCTCTTTTTTTTTAAAACTATCAAAAATTATACACTAACTAAACCTCTTCGGAGAAATCAGGCTCATCAGGTTTAAATAACTTAGGCATCTTCAAACTCGAAGATGAAGCATCGGTGCCCTTTTGAACAGCTCCTCTTTTCGTATTTGCAGCAAATTTCGAAGCCAAAATTGTGGCTCCAAGTTGCTGAACATTACTAGGACTCTCAACCGATGAATTATCATCAATCCCATCATCCGAGTTAGAATAATATTCTTCCTGTACTCCAGGATTCGCCATATAATAGTACCTCTCTTGTTGAGCTAACTCCTTTGCAAGCTTCTTCTTCTTGTACCTTCTCCAAGCTGTTTGTAAATAACAAGCACCCCATGTCCTCCATTGATGAGAATAGTACCTAAATGCATGTTGGAGTTTCTTGCTATGAAGGCGTTTAAATTGCATGGCGACAAATTTAAGGTCTTCGGCTTTAAGTGCAAAGGCTTCGACTTCTGTAAGAGTTTTGACAGTTCTAGTTGAAGAAGGAAGGTTTAGAGATGAGTTGGGTACTAAAGCCCATGTTAGTAATTCTTCACCGCAAAAGTCACCAGGTCGGAGGGTGATCGTGTTGTAAAATCCCGACCGGCCTCCGTTAGTAGTGGAGCTATCTAGTTGTCCCCTAATTATGAAGAGCATCTCGTTTACGGGATCACCTTCTCGAACAATGAAGCTATATTGTGTACTCAAGGATGAGACAAGGCGTTCACATATGGCGTCGAGAAGTTGATCATCCATTTGTGCAAAAAATGGTACCTAAGTAATGGAAGAAGTTAATTTTTCGCAATCTTAATAATAGAGTGAAATGAAAAATATCCCTCGTGCTTTGCCCAATTAGCACAAAAAAAACTGTGTTATTTTTATTACCAAAAAATTGATAATAATCCCCCTATTAACTTTGAAATTTGGCAATAACCCACCTGTTCCCTAAAAAAATTGACAATATCCTCCCTATGATTTATGAAGGAATTTCTAAATGGGGATTTTTTGCTAATAAAAAAAGAACACACGGGGGTTTGGCAATTAGCTCCTTAATAATACATGAAGATGGGCAACTACTTGAAATCAATGCCAAGAGCCCCAGCGCACCACACTATAAACACAATTTCTAAAGAAAAATTGAAGTGACTGCAAAAGACAAAATTTTGTGAAGAATAACATACTCGGCGAACAAGGTTAAGACATAGATGCCTCTGAATTTCACGACGAAGGTCCACAGGCAATGACTGTAGAATAGATTCTTCATTGACTCCTCGTGTGGTAAGCCATTTATATTGTTCAAACCTCCGAACACGTTCTTGCAATTCTAAAGGCAACTGGCGATGCCTCATCCATTCTTCAGTATCTCTTCTCCTAATTCTCCATTCTTCAAGTCTTACCGTCATTGATTGCAAGTACGTCTTAATTTTTAAAAAAAATGTCATTATTACAAAATATCTACACTCAAAATATAGAAACTAATAAAGAATGAATGAACATATAAGTACCTGCATGTTACCGATCAATTGTGCGAATAGAATTAGACCACCTATGCATAAAACAATGCAGAATGTTGTCTCACCAAGATAAGTACTTGTCGTCAAATTCTGTCCATATGAACTGCAAATAATGTTATACGCTATGTAAGAAATGAACTGAGAGATCAAAAGTTACAAAAAGGAACCAACAATTTCTAGAAGCAATATCAAATTTTTAGCTCTATTGGACTGTATTCACGTCCTTTTGTTCTCGCATTTTACAAAATTGCACTTTTAGTCCCATTTTTAAAAAATATTTTGCCAGCTTGGTCCTATCACGCTCTTGCTATAAAAAAAATCTGGGACCAAAAATGCAAAAAAATGGATGGAAAAGAGCCGATAGGACAAAAAGTGCAATTTTATAAAATACGAGATCCGAAGTGCTGAGAAACCAATCACATGGACTAAAATGCAATTTCTCCTTTTTCTAAAATACTGTACCTCAAATTTCTTAAGCCCCACCAAAGGCAATAAAGATACTTCTCAAAGAATCGAGATGAAGCAACATCACTAATGAAAGCATCAGCAAACATCCCAAATTTAAAATCAGATTCGACATTATTCGCATCACATCGAAGATTAACAAAAGTAGAATTCAACCAATATTTCCTTTCAATGGTTCTCATTTCTGAACTGTTGCAATCAAGGAATTTCAAACTACAAGGTGGTACACTTTGAAATTCTTCTCTACACCCTTGTTCCCAGCAAGAATGTTGTCTCCCTATAGATGCTAGATACCATGATGCTCCTATGACCTATATCTCCATGGTTGTAAATCGAAAAATAAGCCATAAAACGGAAGTGAAATTTATCAACTTAGAAGAAAGATAGGCCTATGTACTCACATGGCTGGCTAGTAAGTATAGAAGTAGATTATATGCAGCTCCTGCCCAAGCAGTTTTAGCGATAAACCCTGTAGTTTTAATTATTCGCTGATTCAAGGGGAAAATGACAAATAACCGAGGAATATATTGGATTAGGACAATAAGTGCAAGAGTGTTGTTAGCTTGACCAGCTCCGTTTGTTTTTGTTGCCGGAATTACATACCAAATGACAATCTGCAAAGAACAACCAAATGTGCATAGCATAAGACCTTTAAAGAATACAAATATTGCAGAAGAAACCTTAATAGGTCTCATTAATTAGCTGAGACTCGTCAATATTTTTTTCCTTAAATTCCAAAAGTACTTGCATAAAGAATAAAATATAATTAAATACATAACATGTACAAACAGTTCTACTATAAAATATTCAGTATAAAGAAGATAAGGTGAAGATACAAGAACAAATAACACAAAAATTACGTGGTTCAGCCTATATCTACGGAATAAATGACCAAAAGGGTAAAAAGTTTTCATGTCTCTCTTGATTCTAAATTACAAGATTACCCATTTTTCAATTATTCAAATAAAAAACGTGTAAATGATCAGTGGAATCACTTCAACGAAGTCCTAATTGTAATCAACTTATGTACTGAATCCCATGAATGAAGCAATATCAATTAATTATTATTTAAAAAAACAAAAAAAGGACAATCAATTAATTGTGTATTTTGATTGGCACCTATATTGTAACACTCCCCTCAAGTTGAACATGGAAATGTTAAGGCTAATTTTGTTTCTTTGACTTTAGTGAGTAAAAATGTTTTCCATGCATTAATGATAGAAAGTCGAGCTTCATTTTTTGTTCATTTTCTTTTCTTCGTCATTTCAATCACAGAAATTTGAGAAACTTAAATATTCGACTTGTGAAACTTCACATTGCAGGACATCAATTATCAAGTATCCCAATTTGAGATATCTAATGAACATAATAAAATGCTGTATTTATCAATAACACATAAATTCCCAACATTGGCAAATGCAAAAATCATCAAAAACAACTATTATTGTTACAAAAGTTTGAGATTATTTTTTTTACCTGAGGCAAAGGAAGCGTGGCGGTCAAATCAATAATAAAATCCGACCTAAGATATCTCCTCGCAATTTGACGAGGATCCATGACAAGTTCTCCACGCCCAAAAACCCGAGAACTAGGAGCCACAAACGCCATACGAAACTTCATCAACATATGAAGAACGTAGAACAAATCAGCAAGGGTTCGAAAATAGGTGATAATAACAGAGGCATGGTTATCTGTAGACATACAAGTGTCGCCGCCGACATAAGGGAGAAAGAAATAGAGAGGGTCTATGAAAAGAGAAATTAAACACGTGATTAAGAAAATGTGGTTCCAGAGATTGACAATGTCGCTGTTTGGGTCGAGGATTTGGTAATGCCATAGGATGCTTAGGGAATTGGGCTCGTCGGCGGAGGCGGTGCCTGCGGCGGTGGCAGAGTGGTGGTGGGTTATAGTTCGCCGGATGTGGCGGAGGTGAGATGCTGGCCTGGTGAATATCCTATTCATCTTCCATGGCGGAGCCCGATTTTTCTCGGATTCTCCGCGGGAATTTTGATATTTCTCTCTGTAATTTCAAAATTATTGTTTCAACCCTAAATTTTGGTAACGCACAATCAAATTGGGAAATCTTTGAATTAAGGAAACAGAAGAAAGGGAGAACAATAATAGAGGAAATATAACGGAGAATGAAATGTTCATGTTGTACAAAATCCTTTATTTTTTTTCTCTGAGATTTTGGTTACAGGGGTAAAACCGTAAAACGTTGGTGGCCGTTTTTGCCTCTTCTCCCTACAATTTACAGCGCATTTGATGGTAAATTTTATGAAACGTGTGAGGAAAAATATCAGTTGGAAATTATGGATAGATTTTTTTCGGGATAATTCTCGTTCAAATCGAATTTGATTGAACTCTATCGAATTTTAGGGTATGTTTTGTTCGGACCAAAGTATTTATTTGAAAAATACAATTTTGACATTGACTCATACTTCTATTCACAAAAATATATGAAACATAATTATTTTCTAATCAGATTTGTTTGACTAAATCACATTTGATTTTTTTTTAATCTAAATATGCTATCAAATTGGAGGTTGAAGATCTCAATTTGATTTATCTCATAACTTCCTCATAGTAACTTTATTGATGTCGGGTGCCGAGGAGGCCGTAGTTTAGCAGTAAGACTGAGGTCCCAAGATCTAGAGGTATTGGATTCAATTCCCACTTATGTGGGTATTTTTTTAGTTTATTACTAGTGTTTATAATTTGATAGTTATTGGGATTTATCTTTGTAATTTGGTAGTTATTGGAATATTCGGATGTGATGACTACTTATGTATGAATTTATTCACAATCTAAAAAAAAAAACTTTCTTGATGTCGGGTCCAAGCTCCCCCTAAATTTACTCAAAGCCTGCACATATTTTCTAAAATTCCGAGCAAAAACTATTTATGTTTCTCAAGAAGCGAGTTATTTACAGACTTCTATCATACTTCATTTGTTTTTTTTAATTGTTACGTTTGCAAAAAAAAAAAAAATCATTATTCAAATTAGTTTGCACATTTGATTCTTAATGCATTTTTTTCAATTTTACTATTACTTCTTTCTTCTAGACTTACACAATAAATTAAAGTACACAAAAATTAATGACATTAATTAAAATAAGTATTATTTTAAAAAATTACTAATATTAAAAAGTTTCTTTAAGTTGTGTGAAAATGTCAAATGTGACAATTAAAAATAAATGAGGAAGTATTTTATAAAACTCAAACAAGTATAAATGCTCGAAAACATGTGAAAAAATTCTTCAAATCTCTTAAAACACATTGAAAAAACTCAAACAAACTGCCCAAAACTCTCTAGACTTTTTATGTTCCACTGAATTTTCAAACACCTCAACTTATAAGCTTTGATGAACACATTTATGATCAATCAAAAAATGTTCATCAACTACTTCTTCTGGATGCACCGTTAGTAGAGTGCAATAACTTTATGTCTTCAATCAATTTCTTGATATTACGATTTGAAGACCCACCATCTCGTACACTACCTTGTGCCAATCTAGCAATCTCATCCGTCGATTTCACAATTTCCTCCGATCTACCTTCCATCAAATCCCTAACCAACTTCTCCACCGTTGATCTGTCACAAATCTCCTTCATATCAAATCCAAGTTTCCACATCTCACTCACACACATACTATTTACTTGTTGGTCCGCAATTCTGGGCCAACAAATCATGGGTTTGCCAAAAGAAATGCTCTCCAAAGTTGAATTCCATCCATTATGAGTTAAAAACCCGCCCACTGCATTATGAGCCAAAACCTCTTCTTGTGCGACCCAACCCGCTATACGACCCCGTTCTCTCGTACCCATTTTAAGCTCCTCCGGAACTTGACCCGACTCATTTTCATCGCAAACCAAATCTGGCCTTATGGCCCACAAAAATAGTTTCCCAGTATTCACAAGCCCATACCAAAACTCCATCAATTGCTCGCGAGACAGTGAAATTACACTGCCGAAGCTAACATATAAAACTGAATTGGGCTTCTGAGAATCGAGCCACTCCAAACCCGAATTATCAGTTTTGATCAAACCGGACGAATTGTATGGTTCAGTAGTAGTATCGATTGTGTTGTATTTTAAGACGGTATGTAATGGGCCAATCGCATAAATTGTAGGAAAAAATGGACTTGAGGTGACAAAGAATTGGGGATTCGAGTTCTTCAAATGTATTGAGTATGAGGGCAGAGGCTTTGGTCATTTTTGAGGTTTGGGTAATGTAGAACTGCAGGACCTTGTTTTCGGGTTCTAATCTGCATATGTGCGGAAGATCTCGACGTCTCATGAAGTTTTCTAGGCCGGGAATGCTGCAAGAAATTAGTTTGTCCATGTCTCCATCTGCTGCCACAAATTTGATAGATTGCTATAAATTTGTCGAATATATAATACTTCTATTAATTTTTTGGAACTTGTTCAATAGTAAATACTAAATGCGGTTTCGGTCTTTTGTTATTTTTTACTTTTTAGTACTTGTTTGATACTTTTGGAAAATAAAACGGGTGGATCCATAAATAACTGATAATAAGTAAATGATACTTTGGCACTTTTGTAACACAATTAAACTTACTCAAAATATGCCATGACCCAACAACAAACTATGTGGTGAATTTTTCTAACCACGGGAATAAATATTACTTCACGTTACTGAATTAAAACTAATTTGCCAGGTTTGTTTGAATTTTTTAGAGTTATTTGGGTTTCTGGAAAGACAAAACAATCACATCAATTAATCTTCCCGTGATTTAAAAAAATATACATTTTATCTCTCTGTATTTTTATTAAAAAAAAAACTCACAACATTTTTAAACCTTGATAAAAAATATGATTTTTCACATTACTGTCCATTACATAAAAAATAAAACAATTTACCCCCATGTATAATTTTACATGGACCAATGTGATAATTTACCCACTAGTATTATTTTACATGAAGAAGGAAATTTATCTTTTTTACGCAAACTTTTCATTCTTATATTCAATTTTAAGGGAATGAGTTATACTCTCCAATTGAAGGTAAATTGATTATTTGAAATTTTCATTAGGAGTTAAAATATTATTTTCGGAATGATAAATTGAATATTAGACAGGGGTTAATGGGCATTAGCCTTCAATTTTTCCTAAATATTTCCAAAAAAACCACTACCCTATTTTCAAACTTTAACGGTTTAACCCCATTAATTTTACATCAAACAGCTCTTTTTCAAAAATCTATGGCCTGTTTGTTTGGCGTTTCCCAAAAAAATTTCGTGTTTGGAAAATGCTAAACAAACATGTTTTCTACTTTTTCAAATAAATTTTTCATCTCTCAATTTTCTCAAACTACTCTCTTAAAAGCCAAACAAACAATATTTTTCTTATCTCTAAACAAAACATATACAAACTTTACTCTGATTTGACATAAAGTAACATATCTCTTACACCATTTATCTCACATAACAAATATGATTTGACATAAAGTCTTACACCTACAACCTCACTCTTCCAAAAAAACCTACACCTACTTTATTTCTCAAACCACTCTCTCAAAATCCAAACAAACAACATTACGCAAATCGAGATTATTTCACAAACATCCACTACTCTCCCAAACACGAAACAAACAGGACCATATCTCTTCTAAAACACAGGTCAAGTACATTTTTTTAAAAACAAAATCATCATCACATATATCTTATTAATCGATTTTTTCAATAATTAATAAAACACACTACACATTTTTATGAAATATTTTTTAAAATGCTTTCAATATTCTCAGAAAATAAACTAAAGGGGAACTTTATTTTAAGCTATTATTCTAGAATTGCCATAAATGGAGTTCCCAGTTAAATTACTATACTATTAGTATTTAGTAATTTTTACAGGTTACCTTCAAGAACCGGAATTTCACCATTTTGGATGAGCTTCTGAAGATGGAAATAAGTCCAAGTACAAGTAGCACTATAAGTTCGAAAAGTAATCGCTGGAATCCCAAGCTCCGCCGCCAAATCAATCGCAAAGGACATGATACCATCGGATATAATACACGTCGGCAGCTGGCTCATAGAAGCAATTAAATTCTTCAAATACGGCTCGCTCGCCGTACTTATGGTGAAAAACAAGTCAACTACGGAGGATCCGGTACGCGGGTGGTCCGGTGGAAGTCCATCGGGGATGGAAATGAAATTGATACGGCGGCGAGAGGCGGCAGATTTGTCGATGCGGCGGTGGTTGTGTTCGTTGTTGAGGAAGGTGATTTTGAAGCCGGCTAATTGGGTGAGTAGCTCGGCTAAGATTAGCATCGGCTTGATGTGGCCTTGAGCTGGAAAGGGTAAGATTACTACATGAGGAATTGGAGACTCCATTGATTTTTAAATTTATTTAAAATTTGTCCCTTTTTTGTCAATTCTTCTTCAGAGTGGGATAAAAGATGAGAGTAATTGGTAATTTGGTATGTTGTATTAATAGTTTAATACCAACGTCAACGATAATAAGTGTACTCTTTTTTTTCTTTTTTTTTTTTAAGAAAACAAAGGTAGCGACGCTAAAAAAAAGTACTATGCGTCGCTTTCACAAAATAATATTATTTATTTTTATTTTTCGTTTTAGAAGTTTAATATAAAATTAATTATTTTTTTATTAATTTTACTTTTCTGGTTAATAGTTATAATTAATGCTAATTAATATTGTAATTATTTGATTAAAATAATATTTTGGGATTTTTTAAAAAAAAATGACTATTTATTATATTTCTTAATATATATGCAACCCTCCAAAGCGACAAATAAGAAAACAGAAGGAGTAAAAACAAGTAAGAAAAAAATGTCTCAGTCACTCAGTATATTAATAAAGTACAGTTCAAATCGATATTATTTCGGATTGTGGATCTTCCTAATTGGATAGATCCATCGAATTCTTAATCAGATAAAAATTCTAATAAATCGGATCAAATACGGATCGAATTCGGACTGAAATCTGCCCCCATTGACAGCTCTACTAGTGGGCTATTAGTTGGGCCGATTTGCAGGCCCTAATGGGCCTAACTAATTTTCAACACAAGTTGGGCTGTTTTCCAGGCCCTAATAGGGCCATCTAATTTTCAACACAAGTATGGGCCGTTTCATCCCATATCCTTGAGCTGGAGGTCCATTATAATTTCACCCCTAATCTCTTCCCTTCTTCTCTCTGATCCTATGCCAGTTAATTTAGCGAATTATAGACCGGGACGGTACTGGTCCGACCATATTTATCACAGAGTTTAATGGATTAGACATTATATGGACCTTATCCAGTTACGTTGATCTGTTATTTGGAATATGTTGAACAATTATGAATTTTAAATTATTTGACCCGTTAAAAGTTTGAATCCGATAAATGAAAAATTTATGTAATAAATGCATAATATTTTATTTTTATGAGTAAAGTTATAATGTTTTATGAAATTGTGATGATTTTTATTCTTACCCCTCTGACAAAGATAAGAGAGAGAATGTCCAAAATCTGAGCTTGTAAAGTGAAAGTGGGTCAGCACGAATGCATTGCATGAGGAGTGTGGAATATATTATATATGTAGAAGAGAAGCAAGTCTAAAAGAAGTGTGAAGGTGATAAAGGCGAGTGATTGATTATTCTAAGCAATATCTATATCCAACAATTTAGGCGAGCAGGAATTATTAAATGATTAGTTTGGCCCATTAATTATTTTCCAAGTAGGTCATCACATCCTAGAAATGCATCTGAAGTTTAAGCCAAGCCCATATCCAACTATACTTCAGAGTTCACATTTAGATTATATATCCAATGTGTTCTTCTTTTCTTTTTTATTTATTTTTTTATAATTTTTATGATTTTTTTGGAACAATATATTTCACATTTTCTACTCGGCAAATTGTGCTACAAAGTTTTAGTCCAAACTCCGTTTAGTCACACTACCAAATCTCGAGATTAGACATGTTTTATAATTGGTTAATATCGTACAAATGATGCTTAATCATAATCCGGTGATTCAACCCAAATTGACTTCAAGCACAAATCATTCACAAGGTAAAATCATTACAATTCACTTGATATGTGATTGTTTTACTCTCCACTACAAGAAACTTATGTACTATAAGTGACAAAGTAAATTTGTCGCTCTTTGCATATAATTTATAATAGTGACAACGATAATAGTGACCAAAAAAAAAAAACTTAAGTTGTTTAGCTTTATAATGGCAAGTCAAGTATATGGTAATTTAAGTTGTCACTATAGACAATTAGTGACAATTTAGTGACAATAAATATTGTCACGATGCTGTAGTGATATTATTTTAGTTGTTAAGTTTGGGGTATAATGAAATGTCAATAGTGACAATATATTTATAATTATTAGCAATAATATATTTATGAAAATTATTTTAGTTATAATATTTAAATTATTATCACCTAATAAATATAAAAAGTGACAAGTTTAACATTATCCCTTAATATCTTCTCACAATTCACAAACATTCAATTTTCTTATAATAATTTAAAAGAAATCACAAAACACGTGCAAATAGTCAAATATACCTACTTTCTAATTAATTTATGTTAAAATTTCTCATCACAATTTGAGTGGATTAAGCCTGTTATGGAATCAGATTTTTTTATTAGAATTTTCTTTCTACATACATAAAATTAAATAGTTAATTACCCAAAACAGTTATTGTACCAGAAGTCCTCCATGGCTAATTTGCTTTTCGTTTGTTATACTGAATAATTCTTGCATAGACCTGATCTATGAGCTTTTTCTAGATTTTGTGGTTGTAAATGCACCACATCATACATTGTGAGAGCATGACATCATCAAAATATATTATGTGGTACATTTACAATCACAAGATCTACCACTAAGCTCATAGACATGGTCTATGTAAGAATTTTCCAGTTATACTGTATATATCATCATTGAGTTCTAATTAGCGCCCAAATTGAAACCATCTTATATATGACAAGATTTCTTCGATTCCAACAACATTTATAACCTTAAATTTTCTTCTCATGCCTTAACACATAATTATTTAATTGGTAATTCAGTTGATAATTATCAACCTAAAAACTAATTGCATTTATAATTAAGTGAAAATTGGTATACCAAGTTAGGTTGCACATGAAAGAATGTGCAAGATGGCCCATTCGATATTTTAGACAGTGAGAAGTCCAAAAGGGTCACCTTGACAAATGACCAAAATAATTATGTGAAGACAAAAACAGCAAATTTCGGTGAAGTTTTTCAAAAAGATGACCAAATTTTCCGAATTTACTGTTTTCAAGAAGACATTGAAAGTGTTTTTCTCTGGTTTAGAACTGTATAGGTATTCCTAGTACTCCTTTTTCTGTGATACATTTATGGCGAGTGAACAAGAATTCTATTATTGCCTTCATAAATGGAAATTTATTTAAATAATTGGCACGGGAAAAAACTGGCACAATAGAAGAAATGTTGGACAATTAATGATGAAATAAGTATATGCGTATTAAATGCACCAGGGAAGAAATAAATAGTACAGTTCTACTCTTGGGAGGAAAATGGAGTTGGCAAATAAAGGTCATTTTCATGAGAAAAATTATACTCCTAAGTAATATAAATTATGAAGCAATATATGCTGAAATAATATATTTACTCACACCAAATCTTGGATTGCGATTTTCACAGTTATGTCATGTAATTTGCAGAGTTTCCATCTTATTTTGTTTGCGTGAACGCCGAGAAGACTGTACAATTAACCATGAATCAAAGTTTCGTTTTTTACGTATGTTTCGATCAGCTGGATATAAGAAATTTTTAATGTTTCAGAAAAACTAGGAAAAATTATATTAAAAAAAAAGTTAGTTAATTAAGAAAAAAGGAAATTTTCATGGAAAATATGAGCCTGTTTGTTTGGTGTTTGGGAAAGTAATTTGGGAGAGTAGTAGATGTTTGTGAAATAATCTCGATTTGCTTAATATTATTTGTTTGAGTTTTGAGAGAGTGATTTGAGAAATAAAGTAGGTGTATGTTTTTTTTTTAAGAGTTAGGTTGTATGTATAAGACTTTATGTCAAATCATGTTTGTTATGTGAGATAAATTGTGTAAGAGATATGTTACTTTATGTCAAATCATAGTATAATTTGTATAGGTTTTGTTTAGAGATAATAAAATTGTTGTTTGTTTGGCTTTTGAGAAAGTAATTTGAGAAAATTGAGTATAAAAAATTTATTTCAGAAAATAGAAAACATGTTTGTTTTTCATTTCCCAAATACGATTTTTTTTTTGGAAAACGCCAAATAAATTGAGTTTTGAAAATACACCTTAATTTCGTTTCAATTAATTCAAAAATATAAACTTTTCGATATTTTCGATAAAAAAAAAATTAAAATTTTATGATCCATGTAATTAACTCTATGAACATACTAGTATTTTACTCGTGAATCATACTTAGTAGTACTTAAGAAGAAGATTACCAAATGAAAAACAATCTTGCACCTGATGTTGATATTTCTTTTAGGTAGAAGGTTCGATTATTTGGTGCCGATTCAAGTTTGAAGAATTTGTTCTGAAACAGCTAATAATAATTAAGCTAGGCCATGGCCTATTGGAATCTTGACCATAATTCTTCGATGTTTAAGACAAATTAACTCTCAAGATAAGCATATTATGTCAAAGTATAACGATTCACAAGAGCGAGGGAGAGTTACCGTCAAAGTATCACGTGTATTATAAATTCGGGGTTGTCCAAATTGCATAGAAAGGTTAGTTTTTATTTTATTTTATTTTTTTTTTATCTAGTTTTTTTGTTGGTGTCCAACCCCTAAATTGAGGGATATTGAAGTGATTTATACGATACAACCGTGATCTTCGTAGATATTGATATAATCCAATTTATCATTTTTTTCTCAATTATGAGTGACTCTATGGGACGTATGTAGTAGAGCACCATAACATTCGCTTAGACTTATTAACACGATATGTCGGGTCATCAGCCTTTTCTGAAAATTACATATAACTATGATATAAATTGCTTGATTTATCAAGTAGGTCGTTGTTTGTTACTACTTACTATATAACATATCAAATTCAAATTCAAATTCAAATTCAGATCAGACGAGAGATTCTCAATTGACACCTTTCTCCTTCAATCCTTTTTATATAATTTATTTTCAATTTTCATTTCATTCATACTAGATTTTTCGTTATTCTTTTCTTTTAGCAATTTCTCAAAACTATATGCTCATGGACTTCATAGTAATGTAACACAACGAATAGTCAAAATTTTATAAACTATAAGATAAAATAATGTAAAACAACCAATATTCACGAGACACGATATAAGGTGCTACAAACAAATTTCCCCACTACTGAACCCTGGAGCAGGACTGCAGACGAACCAATCAGGAGGGCCCACTAGGAATATATTAAGGGCCCACAGTCAACTTTAAAAATCAAGGTAAATAGAAACATTGGGCCCAACAAGCCCACAATCCACTGTGACCCATTAATACTGATTGTGACCACCCATCAATTGCCACCTCACTTTTAGTATTTTATTTTTCGGAAAGCGAAACCAAACGCCTCCTCTACTCAATCATTCTCTCTCCTTTCTCCCCTCTCACTACTGCAGTGAACATTTTACCTTTCGCGGGGTTTTATCTCTCTCTACAAATACATATATACATTTGTATCTATACTTTTCTTTTGGTTTTCTTCTCCGGCATCGAAGAATACGCTTCTTGCTGTCCCAAGAAGATTTATTGCTTTCTCTGACTCCGTATTATTTTGTAATTCCTTTCTTTGCGTTCAGTGTAAGTTTATTTCTTTAACATTAACAAATCTTCTCTGACAATCTTTCCTCTTATCTTTTTTGCCCTTTTTACTTGAAAGTATTTGTTGATAATTGGAGCTGGTTCTCGTGCTACGTCTTGATTTTATTGGAGTTATTCTGGATCTGTGTTTTTCTCGATTTTTAAATGCGGATTATTGGACATTAGCTTTGTGAAGTTTTATAAATAGATACTACATTGGAGTTTTTTTCATGCTTTTAGCTTTAACTTTTGTGTATTTTGGTAAAGAAACTTCAATGTCGGTGCAACCAACCCCCTACATTTCTGATTTAGCATTGTAAAATTAATTGTTGAAAACTCAGAAATTGCTTGTTTGAATACCTAATTTTAAAAGTCAGGAATTGAAGCTTATGTTTCCTGAACCTGTTGACTGATTTTTTTTACCTATTAATTAAAATTTGTACATAATGCACTTTCTTTGGAGTTTTGCTCTCTAATTCCTTATGGAATTTCTCTCTAAATCTGTATTCGTGTTTGTTTGAGAGCGTATTTGTAAGGTACCTAGTTTTTTATGACAAAATCTATATGATCTGATGATTGACGAGTTTTGTAACTTGAGCAAAAATTGTTGTTGGCTTCACATTTTTCCTTCCATTAGAGAACATACCAAATGTACACTGTCATGAGTTTTAATAAATATCTTTTCTTTTAATTGTTGATTACTACAATTGTATTTAATCGGGGAAAACACGTTTCACCACTCTATTCTCTCAGAATTTCCTATTTGTTTTGTAGTCTCAACTGTCAAACACATTTTTCTTTTCGTGACAAAGCTATGGTAGACCAAATGATTTTGAAAGGTTCAACTGACTATGAACTTTCATGCCTTAACTTTGCTGTTCTCTAGTTCTCTCAGTTTGGCTTTTTTTTTTTCCGTCTGCTTGTAAATGGTAGTTGATTGGTGCATCTCACTCAGGAGGTGCTAGGATATTAGGGATTACTGATTTAACTGACCTAATACAGTTTCCAGTGACAAAATCTCGTTGTTTGAACGTCTTAATTTCTGACTGGTCCTCTTGTTTGTCTTCCTGTTTAGTAGGAATGTATATTATGCCCAGAAACCTCAATTAAAATTATTTCCATAATTTAGAATATTGGTAATTGATCGTCAGGAAATGTGTTATACCTTGATCGAAAGATACATGTTCTCTTTTTCTGAATTACATTGATAAATTGGTGATGTTTTACATTATCAGGAAGAAGAGCAAACATCCTTGCATCTGTCATCAGATTGCTAGTTTCATCTAGGGCTGCATCCACTTTTTAATAAACAGATGCATGAAGAAGATGTGATATAATGTCATCAAGGACGAAGCATAGTCATGGATTGGTAACAACATCTCGGGACATGGGACATGTCTTAGGACAGGGGAAAGGTCCAACACAACAACAAAACTTGATACAAGATAAGTACAAGGTTGGACATCCTTTTGGCCAGCCGTACCTTGATACAAATTGTGAATTAAAACAAAATGCACGTACTGAGAAAGCGGTTCAATCCAATCAATCCAAATCTTCAGAGCATGACCGTAAGTCGTGGCATGAACATAAGACATGTAATGATGATGAGCTTGTTAAGCACATGTCAAATTTACCGGGTTTTCTCCAGCAAGTGGAGAAGAAAAATAGCATTCAAGAGAAGGCTTTAAATTTTGGAGTTCTCGACTGGAAGCGTTTGGAGAAATGGAAGTACAACGAACGTATGCCTGGAAAATATCCCAAGAAAGCATCATCAAGGAACAGCAATTCCTTTTCTTCTACAAGTGGAACACCCAAAGCCAGTTCAAATTTGAAAAAGGTGCCATCTTCACATGGTGTGAATCCCAGTTCACTATATTCAGGAAAACAGGCTACATCACATAGTTCACGTTTTAGTTCACCTCAAAGACAACCACTTCCATATCAAAGCTCACATCTCAATTCATCAAAGGGAAAAAATAATGTTATTCATCACAAGGAAGACATATATTTTGGAGGTATCAAGTCTAGAGAAAAGGAAACATGTAACCAAGAATTTCAAGCTGCACAAAGTAGACCCATGGATAAGCAGCAGGATAATTTTCATAAAAAAATGAAGTTTTACAAAAATAGTGGTTGTAAGACAAATTTGGACAATGACAAAAAGAAGGATACAAAGAAAGAGATGATGTCAGAGAAAGAAGCTTCATCACCTGAGAAAGTTAATGCGCTGGGCAGAAAGAGTGAGACAAGACTAGTTGATGAAGTGAATTCTACAGACTCAAAAAATGTTGTGCTCCTAGAACCCGAACATTTTTCAAGGAGGAGTTGCTCAGAGAGTTCTCAGTTTAAATCTCGGACTTCAGTTGATGGAAAATTGTCAGAAGCAATAGAGAACAGATTGTCTGATTGCTTTTCTCCTCTGGAGCTTGACTTAAGCGAATTTTCAGATGATATTCCACACTCATGCCCCCTGCCTTCTGGTGGGACGTTGGACACTGAATCTACCTTGGAGCCACATAACTTGGTTACTTCTCAGGCAATTGACTTGAATATTTGCTCAAGTGCCAGGCCTTCATTGTCAGTTGAGGCTTCGGATAAAACACGAGCTGAAATAAGAGGAAGACCTCCCTCCCCTACTAGAAGGTTCAGCTTCAACCTTGGAAGAATGAGCAGAAATTTTAGTTTTAAGGAGAGCTCAGCAATTCCAGAATTGAGTTCTCAATACACTACTGTCAAATCTGGGCCAGTGTGCCTTGAAGCTTCCCCTAGCATAGATAACCCTGAAAGAGACAAAGCAAATCCTAATTCCAGAGCAAGATCCAGCCCATTAAGGAGATTGCTAGACCCATTGCTGAAGTACAAAGGAGCACAATCTTCCGAGACAGTTCGACAACCAAATAAAAGCTTACATTCCACGTCTTTTCAGGCACTAATGCAGCTGACACTGAAGAATGGACTCCCATTCTTCAAATTTGTGGTTGACAATAGTAGTGACATGCTAGCTGCTGTAGTGAAGAAGCTACCAACCTCTGGAAAGAGCGATTCCTGCTTGACTTTTGCGTTCTATTCTGTTCACGAGGTTAGGAAAAAGAGCATGAATTGGATGAATCAAGGATCGAAGAGTAAAAGTTGCAGCCTTGGCTATAATATTGTTGGTCAAATGAAGATTTCATGCTCTTACGCAAGAGAATGTGTCTTGTATGAAGTGGACGAGCAAAAACCCGAATTTGTACCTAGTAAGGAGATTGCAGCCATTGTTGTAAAAAACGCAATCGAAAGGGTTAATAACATGGTGGTGGTCCTTCCTGGTGGTGTTCATGGTATACCAATTAAAGGTAAACCTTCATCGTTAATTAATCGATGGAGGTCTAATGGATTGTGTGATTGTGGAGGGTGGGATATTGGCTGCAAGTTACGAATCCTCAATGACAATAACAAAAGCAGCAGCAGCAGCTCTGCTAATGATCGTTTTAGCCTTTATATGCAGGTACTAACTATAGTGATGCTCTAAGTTACATGTTTTTACCTATTTTATTTGGAATTTTAACATGATATTTTTGGCAAGCTAAATGCAAAAATCCCCCATGTGCTTTGTCTAATTGGCAAAAACCCCCCTGTGTTCTTTTTTTATTAGCTAAAGACCCCATTTGAAATTCCTTCATGAACCATAGGGAGGTTATTGTCAATTTTTTTAAGTGGACAGGGGGGTTATTGTTATTTTTCAAAGTAACAACAGGTGGATTATTGTCAATGTTTTAGGGTGAATAGGGATGTTTTTGCATCTTTTGGTGAGGGTATGATTGTCATTTTGGCTTGAGAAGGGTTTTTTTGCTAATGAAAATTAGCACAAGAAGGGTTTTTGGTTATAAAAATAACACTTTTTTTTTTTTTTTTTTTGCTAATTAGGCAAAGCGTAGAGGGTAATTTAGCATTTCACTCACTTTTGGCTATGCTATGCTTGTTACAGGGTGAAGAGGGGAAGAGCAAGCCTATTTTCAGCTTGGAACCATTTAACAATGAATTTTACTCTATTGAACTGGATAAATCGATTAGTTTGTTAGAAGCATTTGCTACGTCCGTAGCATATCTCACTTGTCGGAATTTCTCTGAAATTTTAGATACAAAAGACAGTGGTAATATGAAAAAACCAGCCAATTTACAAGGGCAAGTCCCGGCAAAGTACGTGACATGCCCTCCTGCATCACCGGTTGGAAGGATCTAAGGGGGTTAAATTTTCGTTTTTGAAATAAATGAGGACTTACGTATCTCTCAAAGAGAGTTTCTTTTCGTATTAGACAGTATTCCCATTTACCATCAAGTGCATTTGGAGGCAAATGACTGGCAGTCGTTTTTTGAATTACCAGTGTGATCTTGTAAAGAGAGATGGTAATGGTGAAATCATGCTTCATCTCTGTAATCTTGTATTGACTGTTCTTTATCTGCAAAGTCAGATTTTACATTGCACACAGTATCATTCAGATTGATCAGTTGTACGATGAACGAACACCACTGTCTATTAATGATTGTGTGATGGGGTCTTTTATTAATTTTTCTTTTTCTACCAAGAATGAGTTCTATAATTTATGTCTTTTAAAGTAATTATACATAATTAGTAATATTAAATTATTAAATTAGAGATGGTAATTGAGAAAAGTAACCTTATTTTAGAAAATCAAATGTTATTTCGAGACATTCAAAAAAAAAAATTAAAGAATTGAGGGAGTAGCATATTTTCTTCTTTTTTTATCAAACAAAATTTAATATTAATAAAAGTAAATGTTTTGAACAATATCAACACATGGGCTCCCCATCCCCCTTTGGGCTCCCCATCACAAAGGGGGAGGGAGGGTAAGAGAATTTTCTCTTCAGTCTTTGACACAGCAACTAGGTTATGTTTGTTTACATAGGACTGGAGCTGTTACTTAAAATTATGAAATTGGGCCTGTCCAATATTATCCCTTTAGGCATTTTCAGAAAAATAGGGAGAATAGTAGGAAAAATTATTGTAGCGGGACCAAACTCATCCAACCACAAAGCAAGTTGGTCACTCTCCTGGGAGTTACATCATATCTAAAAGTAAGTGTATTACACTTACCATGTAGTTATTTTGGATTCTGCCAAACCCGATCTGGATAAAAATTTCCCGAAGAGTACTTGATTGGTTTTCAATAGGATATGAGATGATAAATAATTATAAAGTAATAGTTGATACGTTTTGAAAATTTGAGATAATTTTAATTGTGTTTAGATTGTTGAGATTTAAGAAAGAAAAGTAATTTGTAGAGGTCAAATTAGTAATTTTATGAGGTTTGAGATATGATTATATTCTTATGAAAAGATATGATCATAAAAATAGATAATATGTGTCAAATTAATAATTTAATAGAGTTTAAATATAACATTTATAATGTATAATGATTGAGATAGTGATTATAATTATTTTCCTATGATTTTCATAATAATTTAAACAAGAGTTGATCCAATCTTGATGGACAACCACTTCACTAATAAGTGTATCCCGGTCCTTTCAGAAAAATCGTAACTTCAAAAGAACAAAATCGAGGAAGCCTCGCCCGATAGCTAAGTTGTTGACCCACATACTTCAATAATAATTAAAATATAGTCAAATAGAATTTTCTATGTAACAATTCATAAAAGGGTCGTTTGGTAGGACCTAATAGGGGGTATTATGTCATATTATATGTGTTAATATGGGTTAATACAACGTTTGGTGGCATTGTTCCAATACCGGGTCAAATGGATTAAATCCTTATGACCTGATATTAAGACTAGATTATAATCCACCCATGCATGGGTGGATTAGTTAATCCGGGTGAATACGGATTCAGTGAAATGTCACTTATAACCTCAAATTTAAATATTTCATATTTTAAACATATCATTAAATATCATTAATTCTTCTCAAATCTCTCAAAATGGAAACACATCCTACATAAATAAATCACAAACTAAAATATATATCAATTTACAATTAACATGGAGGTGTTCGAACTAAAACATTGAACAAGCCTTGATCAACTCATACTCTCATACATATTATACAAATGGCTTCGATGAATTGATATATCTTAACTAACATAATATGCTCAATTAAGTAGTGAAAATATATTAATATATGCCTAAACTCATAACCCATAAAATATATTACGGTAGATTGATTTAATGTAATATGACTCAATAAAGTCTACCAAACGTATTTTTAACATGTCATTCAATCCGGCTCCAATCTAATCCACCTTAATCCCATACACCCTACCAAACGGCCCCTATAATGATTATAATTATTTTACTATGATTTTCATAATAATTTAAGTAAGAGTTGATCCAATCTTGATGGACAACCATTTCAATAATAGGTCTAGAGTACTCCGGCCCTTTCAAAAAACTCGTAACTTTAAAAGAAAAAAATCGAAGAGGCCTAGTCTGATGACTAAGTTGAGGAACCATGTCCAAGAGAATCATGATTCAACTCCCACTAATGTGAGTATTACTGTTATTTAGTGTTAATATTTATTTTTAATTTATCTTTATACTTCAATAATAATTGAAATATAGTCAAATATAAATTTCGATGTAATAATTCATGTAATAATGTATTCATCGCTAAAAAAATATTGAAGGAAATATTTAGTTGTTCCTTGAATGCGTCAAATCCAGAAACATATTCAAGTAATTGGCATTTTCCTTGTGATGGATTATTCTTGGGAACATATATTTGTTGTATTTGATTTTTCTTTCTTTCCATTTACTCGTAAATTGACTAGTCAGTAAAGCAGAAAGCTTTTGTTGATTTTGTAAATTGATCACTATTGTGTTTATGTGGAATATATACAGTACATTATTTAAAATTCCAAGACAATACGTATGTGTAATTGTTTGTTGAACTATTTCATACAAAGAAGATTGAAGTTTGATAAAGTATCACAATTATGCTCAAATATTATTTGTCGCAAATTGACGAGAAAAGAACACGGCAAAATAAATAAGTATTTATTGATCAATTTCAAATAGATATATTAAATATATGTATATATGCTTAAATTTTCAACTCGCATGTTTAATAACATGGTTTACAATTAACATCGATACTGACAAGTACAAATGTCACTTTCAGTGCAAATTCTTGCCATAGCTCCTTTCTCACCTACAATAACAAATAGTATTTTCTTTAAAATTAGCTATAACTTTAAAACTCAAAGTCTAAGCCTAATTTTTATGATTAAGATTTTAGAATCGAGTCTCACAAAAATTAGAGACACTTGTTTATAATTTTAAAATTAGTGAATTATTCCAATCTTTGTCAATGGCCTAATGAATCAACCAAACCCTAAAATCAAAATCCGAATTTCATAAAATAAATAAATTATTAAATTATAATTTTAAACTACTTTCTCGCTAACCAGGGCAGTTTTAAACTTAAAAATTAATGCAAATGTTTACCAAAATGGTCATACGTGTATCTTTACTCATCTTTCAGTACTAGTAAATACATTTCACAAGTTAAAATGTTATGTGCAATTAATTAAATTAATAAATAAATATTTTAAGGCTATCTCAATATATAGCCACAAGTCCTTGGGCATTAATGGAACATCATTATTCATTAATAACTGTTAATAACTCCTTTAATTATATGCTGATCACATATAATTAATATTCATTTTGTTCAAAAGTTAACTAGGTAGCCAGTAATCTGTTTGTGGTTTATGCATGATGAAAGTGAAGTCACTTATCAGGTTAGTTAGTTAGTTAGGATAGATACATAATAAACTAATTAGTTATAGATATAAACAAGCCATAATAAATTAAGATTAAACAAAATAAAATAAAAAAAGCTAGGATAGATACATAATAAATTAATTAGATATAGATATGGCCCAAAAAGAACCTTCTTCAAGTCAATACACTGCATCTTCAGTCTTCACTAGGAAAAAATGTTTGGGGGCATGTACTGATGTACATATCAACTGAAATAATTTATAGAATAGAGGCGTGCGTAACTTCGCTTCATTATAACTAAACAAAATTACATTTTTATTTTTATTAGTCCATCACTTTTAATTTCGCAACTTATAAAACTTTGATTTCAACTTTTTCACTATACTTTGCACTGATCTCATTACTTATTTCTATGGCTGAAAATCAAATCAAATTAATCGATATTTAACTCGAGCTCCTTCGATAGAAACTCGAATGAGCTCAATTTGTCATACTTATGAAACAAGCTTAAACAATATATTTTGTGGTTAATAACTTTTGAAACACAATTCAATTCGAGCTCAACACGATAAATTAAAAATAACAAATACATGTAAATTTATCAAATTATTCGATACTCAACTCGAGCTTGTTCGGTAAAAACTTGTTCGATAAAAACTCATTAGAGCTCGGTTCGTGAGATAATCAAATCAAGCTCAATTACATTTTCAAACTTGATACAAAATTCAAATAAAGTTTGAACAAGGTGGTGTTCACTCGTGTACTCCTCTATTCATTTTCATCTAATTTGGGACCACAACTGCAATGGGATCCCAAATGTGCCAAACTATGACAATTTTATTGACCAAAAATAAGTAAATATAAAAATGAAAATTGAACCAATTAAAAGTGCAATTTTGTACAAGTGCAACATATTTCAGAATATAGCGAGAAAAAAGGTATAATTTCATTGAGTAAAAGAGACGAAAAAGAGTTGAAGTACAACTATGATTAAAAATACAAATAATGCTAAAATTTGTCACTTAAAATTCAACAAATTACCAAAAATAAATAAATTATACAACTACTTTCTTTAGAAAACAATGAACTAATTTAGTAATTCATGCCAAAGTAGATACATAATCCGCCCTAAAATCTATCAAACAAGTATATTTTTATTTTTTATTTTTTATTATTGATTCACAAACAATTAGACACTAGAATAATTAATAACTATATACCCGACTATTGTACTTTTTATTCATTTAGACACAATAATCGAAAAGGCATAATCCAATCTAAATGGACCCTTTGAACATTATTGAAGACACAAAAGCCAATAGCAAGAGTCAAGGCAAAACAATATTATAAGAGATTTGTCAAGATCATAGAAAATCACATGTGCTGCTAATTCTAACGCTTATCATATTTTTACCTTGTATAGATGTGTATCTCTTGTATATAAATATGTACATCACAAACAAACGTTTAATCAAGAAGAATGAATATTTTTACACTCTAAATTTCTTTATGGTATCAAAGAGCCAGAAAGCTTAACAGCTACAATATTTTTATCTCACTTAAATTCCTCTTTTACATTAAAAACCAAATCACTCTTTCTTTAACCTTTTTTCAATGGCTGTGAAACAATCTTCCATTGTTAAGTATCCTTACCCAGCAACTCTCAATGTAGGAAATTTTGTCTCCATCAAATTGACAAATAATAATTTTCTTCTGTGGAAGACTCAAATGATGGGTCTTATTGAAAGCCAAAACATGATTGGCTTTATAGATGGTGGATTTCCAATGCCCAACAAAGATATTGTTATCTCATCAACTGCTGAAGATGCAGGCGAGAGTGTTGTTAAACAAATAAATCCAGAATTTATCTCTTGGAAAACTTCCGATAGTCTTCTTCGCGGGTGGATCTCCGGCACTCTATCTGAAGAAGTCTTGCGTCTGGTTGTGGGACTCACAACTTCGGCAGAAGTTTGGAAGGCACTACTCGATGCCTTTGCACAAGACACTCAAGAAAGAGAGTTTTACTTACTGCAGCGCCTCCAATATCTTGTAAAAGATTCACATACCATGGATGAATACATACAAACTCACAAGAATATTTGTGACGACTTGGCAGCAATTGGCAGGGCTGTTAATGATCGTGATAAAGTTTTCGGAGTACTTAAAGGGCTTGGATCTGGTTATGAGGCTTTTGTTACTTCCATGCTTAAGCCTCCGACTCCAACTTATCGTGAACTCATACCTTTGCTACAAGGTCACGAGACAATGAAGCTTATCCACGGTGCTAATGAATTGGGCATATCAAGTCAAAATTCAGCGTTCCTAAGCCAACAACGTTCACAAGGGTCACGCAATAGCTGGAGCAATCAGAAAGGGAAACAACAAAATGGTTCCTCTTACAAAGCAAAACATTCGACGCAAGGAAATCAGAACAATTGGCAAAAGAAAGGCTATTCCAATGGTCAAGGTAATCAATCCCAACAGAGAATTAGTAAAACTAATGATGTTTGTCAGATTTGTAACAAAGCAGGTCATACTGCATTTGATTGTTGGCATCGCTTCAACCAAGCTTACCAACGTGAAGCCCTGGCAGCTATCAAACTTGATGAAATTCAAGACCCATCTTGGTTTCCCGACACAGGAGCGACTTCCCATATGACATCTAATGTTGGTAAGCTTACTTCTCTTACTCCATATCATGGGACTGATAAGGTTTATGTCGGTAACGGAGCACTTTTGGATATTTCGCATATCGGAACTGCTTCAATACCTTTGGGGAATAAGAGCTTAAAACTAAAAAATGTTCTGGTTGTACCTGAAATTAAAAAGGATTTACTATCTATTAGCCAATTAACTTCTGAATATCCTTATACTGTGGAATTCTCATCAAGTGGCTTTGTGATTAAGGACAGGAACACAAGAACAGTGATAGCATCAGGAAATAGGTGTGGTGGACTATATGCCTTAAATTCAAAACTTTGTTCCTCTGCACTTTTTTCAACAAGATTTCGGATTACGTCGGATGAGATTTGGCATCAAAGGTTAGGTCATCCACATATGAAAGTAGTAGAAGTTCTGAAAATGAATAAACTTATTTCAAGTTCTAATAAAAATAAAGTCAGCAACCTCTGTAGTAGTTGTCAAATGGCAAAGTCTTGTCGTCTCCCGTTTATCATGTCACAAGAAGTCTGTAAGCATCCTTTTGAAGTAATACATTGTGATTTATGGGGTCCTTCACCAGTCTCTTCTATTCAGAAATTCAAGTACTATGTTATCTTTGTGGATGAATATACTCGATTTACATGGTATTTTCCAATAAAACAAAAATCTGATTTTCTCCAATGTTTTTATGAGTTCCAAAAATATGTGGAAAATCAGTTTGAACTTAAAATTAAAATTTTTCAATGTGATGAAGGAGGAGAATTTTCCAGTGGCAGATTTCGACAACATTTAAAAAACTGTGGAATAAAACTTCATCTTGCTTGTCCGAAAACACCAGAACAGAATGGTCTTGCTGAACGAAAGCATAGAAACATTACTGAATTAGGTCTTACCATGCTTTTTCATGGTAATGTGCCAAAAAGATTTTGGGTCGAAGCATTTGCTACAGCTGTTTGGCTCATTAATCGACAACCCGCAAGAGTTCTTGACTGGAAGAGTCCATTTGAAATGCTTTTTCAGAAATCACCAGATTATACATGTTTGCGTGTTTTCGGTAGCAAGTGTTTCCCTCTCTTGAGAAGCTATGCTAAAACTAAACTTGATCCACGATCTCTACCTTGTGTTTTCTTGGGATATAGTGAATTTCATAAAGGCTATCGGTGTTACTACCCACCAACTGGTCGTGTATATATCTCAAGACATGTGGTTTTTGATGAACAATCTTACCCATTCCATGATCCAGGAACATTATTTTCCCAGTCTGCTACTAATGATTTATGTTCCTTTGAAGAATGGTTTTCAGGTTTACAAGAAAAATCAGCAAATTCTCCAGCCTTCCACTGTAATCTACCTGACGTTTGGGATCCTCAAGACTTAACAGCAACTCCAATTCCATCACATACTACTACTCATGCTGTCGAGGACATAGAAGCTATTCCATCAAATTCTGACTCATTTCCGCTGCATTCCTCACTTCCAGATGAAGTTCAAGAATCTGAACAAGATCCTAGCACATCAGCTTCTGTAAGTATGACGAATACTTCTCATTTATTGCCTCAAAATAATGCTCGCAATCATTCTATGGTTACTCGAAGTAGTTTGGGCATCACAAAACCAAATGCAAAGTATTGTGGTCCAGATTTTTGTTTCACCACCTCTAAACTTCCATGTGAGCCTAAAAATATTCGAGCAGCATTAAAAGACCCTGCATGGAAAGAGGCTATGCTTGAGGAGCTATCCGCCCTTTATTCAAATAGCACATGGCATCTAGTTCCTCGTCAACCCGGGATGAATGTTATTGGTTGTAAATGGGTCTTCAAGACCAAAACAAAGGCCGACGGTTCCTTGGAGAGATTAAAAGCACGCCTTGTTGCTAAGGGCTATAATCAAGTACCTGGACTTGATTTTTCTGAAACATTTTCTCCAGTTGTGAAACCGGCAACCATTCGTCTTGTCCTCACTGTTGCAATGCATAACAATTGGGAGGTTCGACAACTTGATGTAAGAAATGCATTTCTGCATGGAATGTTATCTGAAAATGTCTTCATGGAGCAACCTCCTGGTTTTGTCGACTCCAAGTATGCGAATTATGTTTGCCATCTTCGAAAAGCACTATATGGCCTTCGTCAAGCACCAAGAGCTTGGTTTTCTAGGTTCAGTGCATTTTTGGTTTCCATGGGATTTTTCTGTAGCTTAGCAGACTCTTCATTGTTTGTTCGGCATTCTAAGCAAGGTACATTGATTCTACTATTGTATGTTGATGATATAGTTTTGACAGGATCAAACTCTCAGCTACTTCAAGAGTTTATATCTCAATTGGGCAAAGAATTTGCAATGAAAGATCTAGGACAACTTCATTACTTCCTTGGTATTTCTGTAGAACATTTTTCTGGTGGTATATTTCTTAATCAAATGAAATATGCCAAGGAATTGTTGACTAGAGCCCAAATGACTGATTGTAAACCTGTTTCAACACCAATGACTACAAAGAAACAAGGTGATAAGATTGACAATGAAGCATATGCAAATGCAGAAATATACCGTAGCCTTGTTGGAGGATTGCAATACCTAACACTCACACGACCAGATATTGCGTTTAGTGTTAATTTTGTAGCACAATTTATGCAAAGTCCAACTACTTATCACTTTCAATTAGTGAAACGCATCTTGCGGTATGTCCAAGGAACAGTCTCTCATGGGATTCAAATTCTTAAGTCCAATCCTCTAAATTTGTATGCCTTCTCAGATGCCGACTGGGCAGGCTGTCCACTGACACGAAGATCAACAACAGGGTTTTGCATATACCTTGGAGGCACTTGCGTATCTTGGAGTGCAAAAAAGCAACCAACTGTTTCGCGCTCTAGTGCCGAAGCTGAATATCGAGCTCTTGCATCAACAACAGCTGAAGTTACTTGGATTGTCTATATTCTGCGAGACATAGGAGTTGCTCTCTCTCAACCCCCTGTCTTATTTTGTGATAACATATCTGCTTTACACATGACACATAATCCAGTGTTTCATGCAAGGACAAAACATATTGAGCTTGACTATCACTTTGTCCGTGAAAAGGTAGCAAAAGGAGACCTTATTCCACGTTTCGTTCCATCAAATGAGCAAGTAGCTGATATTTTTACAAAACCTCTGCCTCGTAACAGACTTGATGCTTTGAACAACAAACTCGGCTTGTGCTCTACACCGCAGCCTCGTTTGCGGGGGAATATTGAAGACACAAAAGCCAATAGCAAGAGTCAAGGCAAAACAATATTATAAGAGATTTGTCAAGATCATAGAAAATCACATGTGCTGCTAATTCTAAGGCTTATCATATTTTTACCTTGTATAGATGTGTATCTCTTGTATATAAATATGTACATCACAAACAAACGTTTAATCAAGAAGAATGAATATTTTTACACATTTTTACCTTGTATAGATGTGTATCTCTTGTATATAAATATGTACATCACAAACAAACGTTTAATCAAGAAGAATGAATATTTTTACACTCTAAATTTCTTTAAACATTTGATTATATTAGTGGATGGCTTAATTAAACATTTTATCTTTAATTAATCTATGCACGACGACAGTAGAATGAATTAATGAGACAATCACTTATCACTCCAAGGATTTAATCACATGCTTAACTGCTTGGTATTCTGTTTTGTACACTATAAGACATGTCATCCTCACGTTAAGAAGCCACCCACCATGTGTACGTTCTTTATACAATATTTAATTTCAATTGGTTATATGTATTTTGGTTTGTTTTTTAATTAAAATTTAGCCTGGATAGAAAAAGAAATAGTAATACAATTTTTGGAAGAAATACCGCCAGTATATTGTTGTATAATTAAAACTTGTAAAGTATATTTAAAAAGTTAAAAAAAAAAAAAATCTCTTCATCCATATATATAGTCAGCAGAGTCAGCAAACACAAGTTGTGTTATTTCCTTTCTTACCACTAAAAAAACATATAGACCAAAATTAAATAAAAATAAATAAAAAATATGAAGTAGTGGTGCAGATAACATGGGAAAAGTCAAGACCGTTAGGCAATTATGAATTTATATTTCGTTTTGGTGCGTCTTAAAAGATACTCTACTAGATAGGATAAGATGTGATTATGGCATCATATAAACATCAAGTTGTCGACTACGAAATCATATTATTGAGGAAAATTAATGGAAGATGCATCATGCTTTGGTATTGTATATAAAGGACTGCTAAAAAAGAATAGAAAGTCAAATATTATTTCACATCAACATTGCTTTAACCTTTTAGCTTAATTTAAGAATAGACCATTTAATTAAATTGAAGGGCTTAATTAGACCCGTTATCAAAATAAAATTGTGTTTGGCCAAGATGTCGGATTACTTGATTTTATGAATTTGAGTTAGTAAATCGTAATAGAAATAGTAATTTGAGATATGTCAAACTAGAGCCAAAAATATTCAAACGCTATCTTTATGAAACTGCAAATGTATTATAAGTTTTGATTTATGAATAATATTATTTTCTGCTCTAAAAAAAAAGAATAATATTAACTATCTGTCATAAATATGAAAGCAATATACATAAATTTTTTAAATCGAATGATTTTTCAGACCAAAATGATAAAAAAAAAATGGAAACGATAATTCTTCTTGGATTTGTCATTTGAAATAAGAATATTCCACAAAGTTAATTATTTTGGTATATTGCACCGTCTTATGTATATTCCTATAAAATGCATTATTATTATCAGATTTTACAAGCCATTTGAATTTATAATGTGGAAATGACCAAAAGTATATGGTATAACATTTTTTTATTTTTTTAATTATGGTATACTTATTAGAAAAAGTATATGGTATAATAATAAAATGAACAGTCAATGGCTTTGACGCCTCCATTCATTTGACCAAGGCAGCCCACCATCAGGACTCTGAGGGCCGTTTGGATATTTTCAACTTTCTAGTTTCTTGCTGTTTAGGCATTGATTGGTTGAACATTTCAAAGTTGGTTTAATTTATGCATATACTTGGAATTATATGATTCAAAACAATAATAATATAATGGATGATTATGATGACAATAATATTTGTTATAATATAGTCGATTTTGAGAAGTTGAAAGTTGAAACAATCATATTGGATTATTGGGCGTAGTTTGGTGGTTGTTTATGTTAAAACACATGATTAATTATGGTTATACGTGGATGGGTTTTGGCCTAGTCTCGCGGATTTCGTGAGACCGAGTCAAAATCCTTCCAAATGAATTTTCTTCATACCCATGAAATTCATCAAAAATTTATAAATATACATACAAACTTTTGAAACCTATAAAATATTAATTTGACACCTACTGTCTATTTTTTTCCCCTAAACTCTCTAAAAAAGACAATAATTTGACAACTACCACTTACTTTTTTCCCACACCCCAACATCCAAAATCAATCCAAATGAGGTTTCAACTTTTTCAGAACCACAAAATCTAATATTCAAAACTTAACCAAATGAGATTTCAAAGGTTTCACCTAAGCCACCCAAGCTATTTTTTTTAAAACCGAGACAACGAAATCGGACCAGAACTTCTAGAAAAAAAATTATACCGAACTTCTAAGACAATGCATTGGTATTTTCATGAAGAACTAAATATGAATTCAAACTTGTCCATTAGTATTCAATGGTTCTACTTCTACTGCATTAAAGTAAGCGTTCCGTTAAGTTATTCGAGCTTAAGCAAACCAATAAGAACTAAAAATCATACAATTGGAAATAAAAATTTAAAAGAAATAAATAGCCAATCATGGTCCTCGGACAAACATGCTTACATTGATTGGTTTCAAAGCCCATGTGGTTTGAATTGATTATTATTTTTATTTATTTGTTTTCTTGGGAGGAAAAGGAAGAGATTAAAATTAAAGAGGAAAGGTTAAAACTTAAAACGGATTATCCGGAGTTAATGATGCCCACATGGACCTAGCTGGTTATTATGCCAACTTTGAGTCTTCTCTTCTGCTCTCGTTTGATGCACCACCGGGCCCATCCCATTTTTCTTCTCCTCCAAATTTATATCACAAAAGTGCAATTGCAAATTTATTTGAGTTAATTTATTTTGAAGCATTTATCGACACATTATATCGACATTTTTCCCAACATGATTCACATGTACATGAGACGCCATGTTATGGGGATTATGAACTTTTACTGAATCATCCAGTAGTTGAAAGTTATTTGAAACAATTTTCATTATATCTAAATATCAATGTTATTTAAAACAATTTTCAATAATTGAAAAGTTAAAAATAGAATTTTGAATAGAACACAGAAGTAACGCTTCTATCTTATTAATAGAGTATATGTTAATCAAGTTATTATTGAATCAGAACAACCACATATTTTTCATTTATTAAAACTTCAAAGTCTCCCCTATATTAAATTTTAATAACTAAAATTCCATTTGTGACTTTGCTACATTAAGTAGAATTATAAGTGTGACAAAATTGTTTGTTCTACTTTAGTAAACCATTAAAGCCTTTTGCTAAAATGGCCCAAACAATTGTATATTGATGGATCCTCTAGCATGCTTAGTTGCACATCGGTATTTCAACATGTAACATTACAAATATTAGGTTTCAAACCTATCTTCTAATTTTCTAGCATTCATCACGAAAGATACTACCGAAATTGATATGAAAATACCCAAATAATAAAAATTCCCTAATGCAGGCTTAAGCCGGATAAATATTAAATGAATATCGAGTTGGCCACTTTTTATATAATATAATTATCTTAAAAAATAATGTTAAAGCGCGTAAAATATATAGAATTTTTTGAGTAACAAAGATTCTTTTTTTTTTTTTTTGTGATAATTATAAATTAGAATTTGCGCATATCGCTTGAATGTTCCTTTAACATATTTCGAAAAGAACTTAACACCCCCCCACTCCAACCCCTACTCTTTTTTAATCTCCTTCTCCTCAACTCTCTCCGCGTTCATCTCGCGTTTAGCAGAAGACAGTAGACAAATCAAAAAATACTTCGACTATTATAAATTCAGTGAGAGAAAGAAAAGATAAGAAAAGGGAGAGAGAAAAATAAGGCAAACGATTTTAGAGAGAGAGAGAAAGAAAGGGTTCCCTTTTTGAATTTGAATAATCAGTAAACTCAAATTTTCTTCGGATACCACCGGTGCAATAATCGATAATTATCTTCAAAGATCCTCGATTTCGAAACTGGGTTTTTAGTTTCTTAGATCTCGGAGCGGAGATTCTTGATTAAAAATTTGAAAGGGTTTTTTTTTCATTTATTTAAAAATGAAGGGGTTTAATTTTCGAATCAGTTTGTTTTTGATGTAATATGGCACTGTTGTTGGCTTCACATACATAGAAAGATGTCGTTTTATATTGGTCGCGAGGCTTCAAAGGTTGGCCTTTTTACTTTCACCACACTTTTCAGTAATTTTTTTTTCTTATTTCATTTTCAAGAAAGTGTTTGATTTTTTTCTTGTTTAATTTACTGGATATCATTTTTTTATTTTATTGATTTGTTATGTTTTCTTGTGATGAGAAGATATGGAAGAGATTTTGTGCGGAGATAGTGACAGAAATCAACCTTCTTGCAGAAAATTGGAAGTATATTTTAGGGGGTCTCATTTGTCAGGTTAGTTTCTACATATTTATTTTACATGATTATTGATGATCTCTGCTTGCTTGAAATTACTAGTTTTTTTTTTTTTACTAATTATCATTCTAAGTGTTTTGATGACTGAATCACAAGTTTTTTTTTTTTTTTTTTGTTGTTGTTGTACTTGAATTAGTTACAATCAAGAAATAATGTGAATATAATAGAATTGATTGTGAAAATACCTTGCTGCTTTTGAGTAGTCATGTCAATGCATAATAATTTGTGATCTGGAAAATCTATATTAGGTCGCAAAGTTGGCATTAAGTAAAAGCTTTAGCTGTCTTTTTGGTGAATGTTGCTAAAGTTAGCTTGCATAATTTATTCCAACAATGAGACATGAAGTATATGTGACATATTATAGTATCTTGATTTGAATGTTTATGCCTTTAATGTTTCCTAAATTAAATTTGACATATATGTCGCATTTTTTATCAGTATATACACGGACTGGCTGCTCGAGGAGTTCATTATATTCATCGGCCAGGACCAACGCTTCAAGATGTTGGCTTCTTTCTTCTTCCGGTAAGCACAAATTATACATGCAATTTGATTACTTAGGCTTTGTTTGGAACTTGGATTCTAGTGAGGAAAACGATAAAGAAAATGGAAATGAATTAATGTTTACTTGTTACATGCTTGCTCACTCTGAAGATTTTTTCTTATGCTATAAGCTTTGTTGAAATGTAGGAGCTTGGGCAAGAAAGAGCTTACATTAGTGAAACTGTATTTACCTTCATATTCTTATCTTTCGTTTTGGTGAGTTTATCTACTACTTAGTCATTTTTTTTTTCTCAATTTTTCTGTAAGTTTATTGTTCTAAATATTTAATTTATGCTACATGTAGTGGACTTTCAGCCCTTTCATAGTGAAGAGCAAGAAGATTTACACAGTCTTGATATGGTGCAGGGTATTAGCATTCTTAGTTGTAAGTGATATATTAGCTACCTTCTGAAATAATGTTCGTGCGATTTATTAATATATGCTGTAATCTATAAAAGATTGGTAAAATACTGATCTTTTAATGTGAATATATAATTGTACTTTCTGCAGGCTTGCCAATTTCTTCGGATTATAACTTTCTATTCTACTCAACTTCCCGGTCCAAACTATCATTGTCGTGAGGTAAAAATAGATTTAATTATTATTTGCATTTTTTTTCAGAAACTATAATTAAACGAGTAATTGGCATTTTGCACTTCAGAAATACATCATTTTGGCACTTTGTACCCTTGAAACTATAACTCTGGCATATTGCACCCTCGAATTGTGTATTCTTTGGCGAAATGCATCCTACTGGGGTGTAAAATGCCCATTGTAATGCCAGGAATATGCAATTCGAGAGTGCAAACTCCCAAAAATCTAATTCAGGCAGTAAAGTGTCAAAATGGTGTATTTTCGGGGTGCAAAATGCTAATTACTCATAGTTAAACTGTATGATTTATATTTGGAATTTTGGTGTGGATTATGTAGGGGTCAAAGCTTGCCACGCTGCCTCGTCCTGATAATGTTCTAGAAGCTTTTTTAATAGGTGACAATTTTTTGCTTGCCCTCCATCTCGTGTTCAAATCATAATTTTTCTTTTTTAACTTTTTCTTTATATTATATTATGTGGTCATATGAAATTTTATAATTGTGCAGTTCCTCGAGGGGTGCTTTATGGCTGTGGTGATTTAATATTTTCATCTCACATGATATTCTCTCTAGTCTTTGTTCGGACTTATAATAAATACGGAACTCAAAAGTTTGTTAAACAATGTGCCTGGTTAACTGTTGTGATCCAGAGCTTGTTGATTATTGCATCTCGTAAGCACTACACAGTTGATGTAGTCGTGGCATGGTAAATTATGCTAATAATCCAAACTTTAAATATAACCCTTCTAAATTATAACAATCGTCTGATGGATTTTTAAATACACGAATTTATTGCAGGTATACTGTCAATTTGGTGGTGTTCTTTATCGACAAAAAGTTGCCAGGTTGGCATTTATTGTTTTCCTTCATAAGTTTTTTTTTTTTTTTTTTTTTTTGAAGCGTAAGTTTGAGATTGATTTGGATTATGTATGTGTAGAGCTGCCCGATCGTTCTAATGGAGCTACACTTTTGCTACCATTGAGCAATAACAAGACTAAGGAAGAGAATCATAAACTCCTAAACGGGAATTCTGGAGATTCTGCTGACTGGGTATAAATACAAACCTTAGCTTCCGTTATTTAATTTATATATTATATTTTTTTCTGGACATCCCCTTAGTTGGTTTTATTTCCTTTTCAGAGGCCAAGGACTCAAATTAATGGGAAGATCATGGAAGAAGGAAATGTTGTACATGTGGAAGCAGTTATTAACGGTGCATAATATCTCGAAGAATTTGTCTCCACAATACTGTGAAGCCGGTAAAATTCAATTTGTAATTTAGATTATGGAAAAGTCCGGTTTATGGTTTTCGAAGTTTAATTAGTCATTGAAACGACAAAATAGTGTATCATGGAATTCCATATTTTTCTAATTTATTTAGTCCTTTTTCTGTCTACTAATTTATGTTTAATAATGTCTTATTATTCTTTGCATTGAATTATAAAAAAATCTAAAGATAAAGATAATTGATCTTGTTCCTTTGAGCCAACACATCATAACTGTATTGAGAAGTTGTGTTGTTCTTTAGGTTACAACAGATAATGGGTTGCTGATGCATTCCCAGTGCCTTTTTGTCTGTACTATATGTATCCCCTTTTTTCTTCAAAATTTAATGGTAGCCATACCTGTATGTTTTTGGGTATTTCTTTTGGTGTAATAGACCTGTCACGGATAATCCTAGCCCAAATCGAGTTCTTGTTGCAATCAAAGAAAAGAAATACAATTGTCTTGTTATTAGGTGAATTACGCATATAGGAGAAATTGTTCCTGTATTTGTATATCAGCAGATACCATATGGAAACAGAGGATTTTTTTTTAACTGTGATTTGTAAATAGGATCTTCATCAATGAGTTTTAAATATACGTTACGTTATTTTATAATGAAAAAGAAAAATTGGCCAATCCCCATGTGCTAGTGGGATCACGTCTGTTGAATTTTATCAGTTTCTCGTGTTCTAAAATAGTGTAGTATGAAATAATTTACCCCCCAAAAAAAAGAAAAAGAGAAACGAAAATAGTATAATAAATTTACTTGTTTTGTGAAATTCTTCGTTAAATCAAAGGGAATGATGGTCTACCAAATTGATGTGCTTTTTTGTTTGTTTTTTATCTTAAGAAAAAGTATAGACTTGAAAGATGTTTGCTTTTAAGTGGCAAACGAAAACTGATAAATGCAACAACGGAATGAGATCGTCATTATTATGCAAATTATCATGGTTAAATATTAAAATCATCTAGGTTGAATTAATTAAAATTTAGGGGTGATTTACACTCAGACCCCCTGAGGTTTATCATAATTACATAAAACTCCCTGTAAATTTCAAAAATTATAAGGATGACACCTCTTACAAGGTGTTTTTCAAGTTGTAGAGGGTGTCCTTGTAAGACTTGTTGAACAACATGGAATTTCTTTATAATTTCTGAAACTTTAGGGAGTTCCTTGTAATATGACTAAACCTCAAGGGGTTTGAGTGTAAATCACCCTAAAATTTAAAATCAATTTACGGAACTACAATCTTGTATCTACAAAGAACAAACTGAAGAGGACAAGTCAAGTGTTGAATTGATCAAGTCATTTGATGCATTGTTATTCAATTTGTACGTCTAATTTTTGTTATCTAGAGAAAGAGATTAGTTGTCACAATATGACAAACTCAGGTATCATTCTCATGGATGCTTATGTAATTGAGCTAAAGACAAAAACATTCCCTGTGCTTTATCAAACTCCCGAAAAAATCCCTGTGTTATTTTAATTCCCAATACCCCCCATGTGTTTGATTTTAATTACCACACTCAACCCAAGTAGAATTTTACTTTTGACCTTTGGCAGAATGACAAAATTACCCATCTGTGTTGTTTTTTTTTAAATTTATTTATTCTTTTTGAAAACATAAGTATATACTACTTGGGTCGAGTGTGGTATTTAAAACCAAATACAGGGGGGATTTTGGGATTTAAAATAACACAGGGGAGTTTTTTGGGAGTTAGTCAAAGCATAGGGGGTGTCTTTGTCTTTCGATGTCAGGGGTAAAATTGTCATATCAAAAGCAAAATGTGAACAAATACTTGCAAGTATTTGACACTTACTTGAGATCACAGGGAGGTTTTTTGGGAGTTAAAATAACACAAGGGATTTTTTGAGAGTTCGACAAAGCATAGGGGGTGTTTTTGTCGTTCGATGGGACATTAAAAAAAATTAATGTAGATTTGAGGAATGAAGATCCTGAATAGTGAATAGGAAACACACCAAAAATAAAAAACAGTTATTTGCTTAGAGAAGATGACATTTTTCTCTATATACTTCCAATTTGATTGAATGTCCCGAAAGGGACAATACCCATCCAATATAAACTGTATTAAAATTTAGCAATCATGTTATATTGTATTCTGCCAACGAAGAGTTCTCAGATAATATTTTGTGCATCAATATTCTAATTTCCTTTTACACTTTGGGGTTAAAGGGGTTTTCATTGATATCATCATATTCATACTGATACACATAGAATTGGGCTGTGTACAGCTAGTTTTGTTACCCATGTGCCCTTTTGTTCATGTGTAACATATCTTTTGGGCGGCATAATGTTTCCTTTCTTATTCAATTTACATATATAAATATCTTTGTCTACATTGCAAGGCCCATTGCTGCTTCATGCCCCACTTGTATGCCGCAATTTAAGCATCAATCTCTTGTGTGTTTACCTTAATTAAATTTTAAGCTCAAATAATATTACACGACATATACAAAAAGATATTTGACCATTTATTTATTAAACTAAACACATTGGTTGTTGTTAATATAGTGTGTGTGAGAGAGAGAAAGAAATCAAGAATATATATATACATGGTAATGAGTGATAGGGGGAGGGGCATGCCAATTGCCAGCCATGTAGGAGTATTATCATAAAGGGATAGGATTAAGGTATATATATATGTTTGTTAATGAGTAACTTTATTCTGTTGCATGCTCAGGACCCCTTTTGATCACAAAATGGGTGGTAGAAATAATTAGGGCATCTTGGGGTCATACATTATACAATCACTTGCCCTACTTTGTCTTTGTGGAGTGTCAATCATTATGTGATTAGCTTTTGCTCCAAATTTTGGGGTTCATTATGTTGTTGCAAGGACCATTTCTAGCTCATTAAGATATTTCATTATTATAATAATAATTCCACATGAATCTCTCTCTCTCTTTTGCTAGGTTCAAACTCAATTGATTAACATGCTTACCTTAGTCAAAAAATATATCATCCATATGAAATCTTTCCATGAAATTCTTAGTTTAAAAAAATATCAATTCATGAATCCATCATTAGGTACAATATTTTGCATAAATAAGTCTGAAACAATAGATTAATAAGCTACAATTGACTTTTATATTACAACTGATTATTAGTAAAACGCTTGTGAGCTTGTTTGCTAATGATAGAAATGCAAGACTTTATATTCGAATACATTTTGAGAAACAAAACCAGGAAAATGTTGTTGCATCATCAAAATGATAATTAAGTAGAACATTGTGTTTTAATTTTGTTCATTTTTATAATTTTTCTAACTGAGAACTAGTCTTCATCATTGTTAAAAAAAGACAATAAAATGTGCCGTAGCCAAAAGTAATCTGCTGTAAAGGACTAAAAGATAAGTCTTAATATTGACTTTATCATATGGTTTATGAAGAATGAGTCTAATAAATAAAAGTATTAGTAATTTGTTTTGGAGTAATAATTAATTAACCTGGAGACTTTGATTAATTAAAAGGAGAACAGAACAGAACAGAACAGAACAGAGGAGGTACAAATTAAGGATTTTGGTAACGTCACTGGATATATTTTTGACTTTGACCCTGTACGCTACAGAAAACGACCCTTCATATTCCTTTGTAAACATCTTTTTGCCCATTATCCACGCCAAACCAAACAACCCTCTTCAACTATTCTTTTATTTTTATTATTTAGAAATATCATCAATTTCTTTTCTTTCTTCTTTTTGCTGGTTGGGGCTTTACATGGGGACTCCACACTGGCAGATAAGTTTCTAATATATTTATATATTCAGAAAACTTTAAACAAATGGAAATTGAAAAAACTGCCCACAAAGATAGACATAGAGAGAGAGAGAGAGAGAGAATTTTCAAAACAAAATAATGGACAAAAAAAATCAAAAAAAGAAAGAATGATGAGGAGTTTAAAAGGTAGAAATACAAGCTTAAAGCAACGAACAATTTGTGTGTAAATTGTAAAAAATCATCGGAATTGGTTAACTTAAATTTTAGAATTTAATATTTTTCAATAGTGAAATTCATAATTACAGTCTAGACTTAGAAATTTAATTTTTTTATCAAAATGAAAACAAACAGACAGAGGATTCTTTTTTTTTTGTTTAAGAAAAAGACCCTTTTTCCTGCAAACACAAAAACACGTATTATTGTACCAAAAAAAAAAAAACACGTATTAAGTGCACTGCTATTCACCTAAAGTGGAACACATGAAAATTATTAGTATGCTATACACATTACACACACACATACACACGAAGTCATGCTTTGCATATATAATGCATGCTCTGCTCTGCTATGCTATTGAAGCGTGAAAAGTTAAAACTTTTTTAGCAGTACAAATTAAACACTGTTCTTGGATCCACAAAACCAATCTTTTCTCAAATATCCCAATGCTTAACTAATCTCCAGACCTAATAACAAAACAATTCTTCTTCTATTTTTTCACCATTTAAATGGGTGTACGGTGCTCGAAATTTTCCTTCTGCTGGTGGCATTCTCACCTCAAACCCTCTGTTCTTCAATCTTCTGATCTGGGTTAGTCCTATTTGACAATCTTTATTACTTTTCCTCTTGTACAAATGGTGTATTAATCATTTAATCTTTTTGGGTTTGTAGAAAATGGGGAGAAAAATTCATTGCCAAGCTTCAAAGAGTTTAGTTGGGATGAGCTAAAAGCTGCAACAAATGGGTTTTCTTCAGATAACATTGTTTCAGAACATGGTGAAAAGGCTCCTAATGTAGTTTACAAAGGATTGCTTGAAAATGAACACTGGATTGCTGTTAAGCGTTTCAATAAGTCTGCTTGGCCTGATTCTCGTCAATTTCTTGTTAGTTCATCAATTAGTTTTGATGCATTTGCTCTGTATTTTACTTGTAGTTTTCTCTGATGTTTGCCTTTCTATGTGAACTCTTTTGTCTAGACCTTTTTTAGCATCCTATAAGTCTTATTTTCCTAAATTGTTTTGTCATATAATTAATTTTGGTGGTTTTTAACTCTATTGAAGGATGAGGCTAAGGCTGTGGGGAACCTAAGAAGTGAAAGAATGGCAAATCTAATTGGATGCTGCTTTGAAGGGGAGGAGAGATTGCTGGTAGCAGAGTTTATGCCAAATGAGACTCTGGCAAAACATTTGTTCCATTGTAAGTTTCATGAGCTAAATACAAAGATCCCCCCATGTGCTTTGCATAATTGGAAAAAAAAAAAAAAAAAACCTGTGTTATTTTAATTAGCAAAAAATCTCTTTTGAAATTCCTTCATAAGTCAGTGAGGAGCTGTCAATTTTTAAAGTGAACAAGGGGTTATTGCCAATTTTCACGGTTAGCAGGGGATTATTGATAATTTTTAGGTTAAAAGGGGTATATTGCATTTTTGTAGGGGTATAATTGTCATTTTTCCTGCAAAATATGTATTCCGGCATGGGAGTAATTTTTTTTGCCAACAAAAAAATTATAAAGTTTTTTTTTTTTTTTTTATAATTAGGCAAAGCATAGGGGGTAATTTTAGATTTCACTCTTAAGTTTCATATACAATTCATTGCCACTCAAATATTTATGACATAATACTCAAATTCATCTTGTGTGTGTAAGATTAATCTATTACTATGAGATCAAATTTGCATATATGATGTCTTTGGAGGTGGCTAAAGATTGTGGGAAATATCAAAGAAGTTAAATTCTGATTTTCATGAACTTTGTACGTATTGAATAAAATAGGGGACAGCCAGCCTATGAAATGGGCAATGAGATTGAGGGTGGCCTTGTACTTAGCACAAGCTCTGGAGTACTGCAGTAGTAAAGGGCGGGCACTATATCACGACCTTAATGCCTACAGAGTCTTGTTTGATCAGGTCAAAAGTGATCTACTTAACTAGTGTTTCAATTTCTATTCAAAGGTTTTGTTTGGTCTAATATTGTCGTGTTTACTTGTCGATAGGATGGTAACCCCAGGCTTTCATGCTTTGGGCTGATGAAGAATAGTAGAGATGGCAAAAGTTACAGTACAAACTTAGCTTTTACTCCTCCAGAATACTTGAGAACTGGTATATATAATAACATATAAACTCAAATTGTAATATGTAATTAAACTGTCAGTGTTTCTGTTTTGAGTAATTTTCTTTGTGAATTTTCTGTGCAGGGAGAGTGACTCAAGAAAGTGTAGTTTATAGCTTTGGGACAATGCTGCTAGATCTTCTAAGTGGCAAGCATATACCTCCAAGTCATGTATGTTTATTATTGATTCTTTTAAGAGTGAAATGCAAAAAAATACCCCCTATGCTTTATCTAATTTGCAAAAAAAAAATAAGACTGTTATTTTAATTAACAGAAACCCCCCTGTGCTAATTCTTATTAGAAAAAAAAACCTCCCAAGCCAATATAACAATTATACCCCCAACTAAAGATTGCAAAAACACCCCTATTCACTAAAAAATTTGACAATAATCCCCCTGTTAACTTGAAACTTGGTATGTTATTAAAAAAAATTGAAACTTGGCAAAAACCCCCCTGATCACTTAAAACATTGACAATAACCTCCCTATGATTTATGAAGGAATTTCAAATATGGTTTCTTGCTAATAAAAGAAGAAAACAAGGGGGCTTTTTCTAATTAAAATAACACGGGGAGGTTCTTGTCAATTAGGCAAAGCACAGGTGTATTTTTGCATGTAGCTCCAATCTTTGTAATCTTCTCAGCCTTGGAAATAAATACAATCTGATCTTGATTCTCCATTGTTGTCCTATTACTAGGCACTTGATCTCATTCGAGGCAAAAACTTTCTAATGCTAATGGATTCTTGTTTGGAGGGTCATTTTTCAAATGATGATGGAACAGAATTGGTGAGATTAGCTACTCGTTGTTTGCAATATGAAGCAAGAGAAAGGCCAAATACAAAGTCTCTTGTAACTTCTCTTACATCTCTTCAGAAAGAAACCGAGGTATGATCAAATACTTTTTGACACGTTACTTGGAGAAGAATATTTTTCTAATTAATCTATGAATATCAGGTTCCTTCTTATGTGTTACTGGGAATTCCACAAGGAAATGGAGATTGTAGTCAACCATTGGTATTGACTCCGATGGGTGAAGCGTGCTTGAGAATGGACCTAACTGCAATACATGAAATATTGGACAAAGCTGGATACAAAGACGATGAAGGAATTGCTAACGAGGTTAATCTCATTAGATAGTTAATCTTATACCTAATGATCATAACTTAATATACTTTTGTTATCTTTTGATGCAGCTATCTTTTCAAATGTGGACAAATCAAATGCAGGAGACTTTGAACTCCAAGAAGCAAGGGGATGCTGCTTTTCGAGCCAAGGATTTCTCAACGGCCATCAATTGCTACACACAGGTAAGACTAGCATTTGAACTAAGGCTTCGTTTGGATTGATGGATTATTTTGATTTGTGTGTATTTCATATGTAACCATTTTGTACTATTCTCTTATAACCAAAATGATGGATTTGGAATCCAGTCATTTGAAATCATTTCTCCAGACCTATGGGCTAAATGCAGAAAAACCCCCTGTGGTTTTCCTAATTAGCAAAAAAAAACATGTGATATTTTTATGAGCGAAAACCCCCATGTGTTCTTTTTCTATTAGCAAAAAAAACCCATTTGAAATTCCTTCATAAATCATGGGGAGGTTGTTGCCACTTTTATACGTGAACATGAGGGTTATTGCTAATTTTCAAATTTAACATGGGGATTATTGTCAAATTTTAAGTGAATATGGGTGTTTTTGTATCTTTTGGTGGGTCTATAATTGTCATTTTGGCTTGGGAGGGGTTGTTTGCTAATAAAAATTAGCACGAAGGGGGTTATTGGTAATAAAAATAACACGAGGGGTTTTGCTAATTAGGCAAAACGTAGGGGTTTCTTTTGCATTTCACTCCCAAATCTTTCACCAAATTCACCTCAATCCAAATGAAGCCTAACTGTACGATTATCCAGCTAACGAGACACCCTTTGATACCTCTGCATGAATTCTATGTTTCATCACCAAAAATCAACACTTCATTTTGAGAGTTCTTTTTATATATCTTTATACTATGTAGAATAGGCCTAATGCTTTTGTTGTGAAATTTGATGCAGTTTATCGATGGTGGGACAATGGTATCTCCGACAGTATATGCTCGTCGTTGCTTATCGTATTTGATGAGTGAAATGCCTAATGAAGCTCTTGGGGATGCTATGCAAGCACTTGTGGTGTCACCAGATTGGCCAACTGCCTTTCACCTACAAGCAGCTTCACTCTTTTCACTTGGACTGGAAAATGATGCACAAGAATCACTCAAAGAAGCCACAAACTTGGAAGCCAAAAGAAACAAAAATTAAATGTGTATATATTCTCTTAATTTGGTTCTCATGTATCTAGTCTTTCAACCCTTCTCCCTTGTCAAACACCAGAGGAATATTTGAAATTGATTGCTAATTCTATTTTTTGTAAACTTTTAAGCTCTCTTTCTTTGAGGTTTGTCAGTTTTGTTGAATGAATTTCATTAACAGAAACAACTCTCCGAAAAATTAATTGAGAGTGTTGGACTGCTTTTTTGCAGCTTATGGCATATTTTACTGTACAAAAGTAGCAACATATTTAGCAAACATCATTCTTCAACTTTTTTAACATTTTTTTCCAAACAGACCCACTTTTTCTTTTGAACCAACGCCCCAACTTTTTAAAAAGATACTTTTGGAAACATGCTCCTAGCATCATGATTCAGGTTCAAATCCTGAAAATAATATGGAGCACTAATAATTTCCACACAGTATTTATACCCATGAATTTCCGAAATTAAAAATTAAAATTATAAAGTACAGAAGTGAATTTTTTTCTTCTGAAGTACAGAAATTCATTCAATTATCATTCAATAGAAACTCGAATTATAGCAACATGTTCAAAAGGCAAAAACTATCAGCTGAAATAAGTATGAGTTTCAAGAATTATAAACTAGTTAACCTTCACCCAAAATGCTTTTCCTTTCATCACAGTAAATATGATAAGAAAAAAAAATCTTTACTTTCACATTCACTATAAAGAGCTCAACAGAATAACAAATTTGTTCTATATGTGAATGCCAAATAATAAAAATCAGCTTTTATTTGCTCAAGTTGCGCTTGCTTGGCCTGATACAAACATGTTCATTTCATCAAAAAATAGCTATCGATGCAAAATTATTTCTTCTACATTGGAGGTCGATTATTTCCAAGCAGTTGTCCAACTAAGTTAGTCACCTGCAGTAAATATACAGAAAGCAGTCAAGAAAGGACTTCATCTTGTTGCCTATGCCCTAAAAAAACAACCAAAAGCTCAGAAAATCATCTAACCAAGACCCTAGAATCTCATAGATATTGAATCGACAAAAGAATCTAAGAATAATGTCTATTTCTGAAATGAAATGACATTAAGCTTTCAATTTTGACATTATTTACTTCTTCTACGAGAATCTGGTTATATTAAAGTCTGCTGGATAAATGAGTTGAATCTATATATATAGATCGCCAATTTAAAATTGAATGATAACATTCCATGATACCTATAGAGCCGCAAAACATCTAGGAGAAACATTTAAAACCTTTAACTTCCAGTATTAATATCTTCAAAAGCTCTACAAATCTATCATTAAAGTGCCATCATAATCAGCGCGAGCCCAATATGGTATTTTGTTTTAATTGACTTGTTTGAACGGACAATCTTTTCCTAAAAGCAATAACCTGGATGAATCTGCCTCTAATTACCTCAGAAGGCCACCAAAATTTCTGATTTAATATTATTACTACACCAAAAGTTGATTGTTCTTATTCTTATAATACATTAACAGGTAATAAAATAATTTACTGCAAAATCCGGAGCACTAATAGCTGATGATGAAAAAGCACACATGCACTTAAACAATTCATTAACTGGTCTAGCATAAATATCAAATGGAAACAATCTGATTACCTGCCAATATTTTGAAACACAGCGGTCAATGCAACTGTTCTCACCCATGTTTAACTCAGATTCCTTGTACCTACAAGTGCATAAAATCTATAACTACCCAGTTTATAATACACAAAAGAATGATTCAAATTTATAAATCCTAGAACTAAATAATCTAAAATCTTGCTTGAAGGTGCACATTAGGATAAGAAAAACATACTTGCTCTCGATGCATTTGTTGAAACATGTGTGAGTGAGCCTGAAATTAGAATGACAGTATCATCAAATAATTACATCAGAAAAGATGCATAAAGTTAAATATATTAACAGAGCATAATCAGTTACAGTAGCACTTCTAAATTGTGTAATTTTCAAATTTTTCACATTACAGCTAATATAAATAAGAGAGCTAAAGTTACAATTCTGGAATATATAGAATCCAAATATTAACAAGCTCTGCATTAACAACAATGATATTAATGGAAATCAAGTAATTAGGAAAATAATCATCCAGAATACAGCAGCAACCCCAAATGCTATTAATTCAAGATTTTTCGCCTTTGGGGCATTTTTGCAAACGCAAAGCAAGCACTACCTACTTGTTAAACATGTCCACTCTGTACTCCATCTCCTTCTCCATCATCCCAATTATCTGTAAATACATAAAAAGGAATCATCTGGTTAGAAAATTAGAATCCTATAAAAGTAAATTCTCCTTCACACACTATCGAAGTACCTGTTCTTTTTCAAATGCGGATGGGGTGTTATTTGCAGCCATCGGATCTTGGAATCTAAAAATATTAAGACAGAACTAAACAAGAAGCAATTTCTTAGAAAATCAAAGTAAGTACGAAAACGAAGATCCTGAACCAGGTGAACTATGGAGAAAGGTTTATTTACTTAAAACCCTAGATTGACTTAAGCGGGCCACCCAAACACCTACGAGGTTATGTTACGGTGCGGAAGTGTGACAGCATGTAAGGTTGCACCTGAGACCAAAGCCCAACGATAATTTCCACGTGGAGGATAAGATCACCGTTGGTTTTCTTCGTTTCCCTCATGTTTGGTGACAGGTTCAAAACTTAGATTAAGATGGAATATATGACCCGTTTGTTTGATGGGAATGAAATCTGATTTTGGGTATTTGATTTCTAGTAATCTGATATCCAGAAATATGATTTCATTATAGTGTTTGGGTAACACTTGGGATTGTACCAAAAAAATTAATTGAATTCCTTTTCAAATGTTTGGTAATAGCAAAGAATGGATTACATAATTAAAAAGTTCACAAAAATACCCCCACTCATATATTAAATAAAAATCAATTTAAAGCAGCATTTATTATATAGCATTATTAAAAATATATTGATTTAAAAAAATATGTATAATATATCAATTAATAATTTATATATTATATCATATAATATAATTAATATATAGTAAAAATTAAAGAACATAAAAGAAATTAGTGTTAGAGGAGAGTCGTATATAGTTGCAGCTATATATATATATATCATAATAATCCAAGAATGTAACTATCACAAAAAATGTTGTGTGATAATAGTTATAAATAAGTTAACACTTTCAAAAGCAATAACAAAATTAAGCGTACAATTTGGAATGAATGTGCTATGAAGCATAAGCTTTGGATTTGGCATGTGAATTGACATATAAACTATATACATATTCAAATCAATTCACATTTAAACAATATTCTAAATTATTTCAGTAGATTCAACTAGTAGGTAAATGAACGTGATAATTTAATATGTGATTTAAGCAGTTGAAGAAGGAAAAGAACGCAAGAAACAAAAAAATGGCTATGGGAGAGAAATATTATGTAGGTAGAAGAATAAAACTATCATAATTAAAATAATATATGGGTAATAATGTATTTTTTATTTTTAGTATCAAATCCCTCAGAAAATGAATCATAATACCATAGAAAAATTGGGTTTCACATTCCCATATTTTCATGGCAAGATTCCTGATTTGTTGGAATATATTTCCTTTCCCAAATTTCAAAAAAATTTCCCAAACATTATTATCTGATTCCAAGGAAATAGATTGCCAAATAATATGCCATTCCCGAGTAAACAAACGGATCCATAGGAGTATATTTTTCTTGAGATAATTATAAAAACTATTATCCTTATATTATAATATATTCAACAAACAAAAATTAACTAACAATACTAAACATAAGATTAGAAGAGAACCACACTAGAACTTTTAAGTCGTAGGGTCTCAGTTTTGCCACTTGTATACGACATCATTGACAATACCAAATATATTAATTACTAGCCAAACATAGTTGACGCAGGTACTAATTTAATAAGCTTAATCTTAAGCATGTACCTAAAATGACATGTTTTATATGTTTATGCAATTTAAGAGAATGATTTGTGCAAGTGAGAAAGTACTATTTTACATGTATGCATATGTTAACTGAATAAATTTGATTGATAATGATGAAATATATATCATTGATAACCCACATCACCAAAAAAAAAAACGAAGGAAGAGAATAAAAGACAATTTTCTATCAGTGTAAAAAAAAAATCAAAATCTCCCTTGACATGACGAGGCCCAAGTAACATGTTCTATATTGCCTCCCGGGGCACAGCTCAGTTGGTAAAGGAGGTGAACTCCGGGGCTCACTCCCCCAGGGTGGGGAGTTCGAATCCTGGGAGGAGCAGCCAAGTGTTGTAAAATCTTTAAGGGAGGATGGAGCAGCTTGGTGTTGTAAGTTCCATGGTAGTAGGCTCCCTTGGGGGTCAGGAGTATAAAGAGTTAACAAACCCTGACCAACTCAGGCACATCCCGCGATTTACTTCCGCACATTGCTGAGAGGCCAGTGATGGGTGGTCCAGGACTTAACCTGGGTCAAAAAAAAAAAAAAAAAAAAAAAAAAAAAACATGTTCTATATTGAATTCTATGCAAAAATTTACGATTAGAGGCTCGCAATACAACGTACATTCGACTATACAATTAGAAGCTCGCGGCACAAAATTCCTTTTTTCTTTCTTTTAAGAGAAAAGCAAGCGGTTTCAAACTTGAACATCTACATTACAATTAACAATTGCATATTTAATCTGATTTTTATAGTTTGAATTCTACACCTTTGGTTCTATTTTCCTTTTTTTAGTTTAATCTTGTATCCTTTTAACTAAACACATTTGATCATTCATCTTTCTAGTAAAAAAATATCAGACCTATAGGCGACACTTTCAATCCTCAAGCCTATTATTTTATAGGCAAATATATTAAATGATATTTTGGGCCTACTAGATAAAAAAATCAAAAATACTACGGGCCTATTTGGAAGGGTTTTGACTCGGTTTCGCGGGTCTCGATTTCAAAAAAATGGTTTGGGTGGTTTCGGTCAAACCTTTGAAACCTCACTTGGTTAAATTTTGGATGTTGGGTTTTTTGGTTTTGAAAAAGCTGAAACCCCATTTAGATTGGTTTTGGATGTTGGGTTTTGGGGAAAAAAGTAGGTTGTATATGTCAAATCAATGTATTTTTTATAGAGTTTGAGGAGAAAAATAAGTGGTATGTCTTAAATCAATGTTTTATAGATTTCAATAGTTTGGATATGAGTTTCTGAATAGATTTGTGATGAGTTTCATGATTTTTGTCAAATTTCATTTGGAAGAATTCTGACTCAGTTTCGCGAGACCGGCGAGACTGGGCCAGAACCCAGCCAAATAGGCCCTACTAGGATAGAGCTGAAAAGATAATCTTGATCACATGCAATGCTACTACTCTTCCCAATTAGGAGGCCTCTTTTTTGACATGCCAACTCTTACGGCTAAGCCCAAATATTGACAGATAATTGTCACTCAATATAATGACATGGTTTCAAGTGCCATTTTCAGTGTTATCAATCATTTTCACTAGTGCGTTTCTTTTATCAGCAAAAGTTCACCTCATGCGCCCAAGAATTATCACACCCAAAAACTTTTTATAGAGCAACCAAACATCTCTCAATCTGAACATGATATTATGCTCGTATATACATTGCTTATATTATGAACCAATAGTATATATAGCATGTATTAACAAATGTTACATCAACTCCAAATTCAATAAAAATTCCAAGAAAATTATAAACAAGTCTACAAATTTGGCATCAAATTTACAGGCTTTAATTATTCCATACTTATGATGGCATGTTGAAGTGGAAAAGCCAAGATATCACAAAAGCAAATACCATACAAGCAAGTAGAAAATTTAGAAACCGGTGACCATTTAAGCAGCTTCTATTCTCACTAGCAGAAGATACTTGAGTTGAGGAGGTTGTGCTTGCTGCAATAGCTTCTGTACTCTCACTTGCTTGTAGTAAAGCCTCAATATCATTAGGTCCAACGACATTGCGCGCTATTGAATTACAAATTTCGCAGGTCCTGAGAAACGAGCAGCGACAATTTTAAGATAATTAGAGTCGAATAAACAGATTTTAATTGACCATATGGCAATAAATTACAAAGCCTGTATAAAGAAATAAATATCCAAGTCAATTTTGAAGCAAAATTGACATAACATATGCAAATGTATATCCCACTTACAATTGGACCAGAATTTCTCCTATCAACCTCATATTATCAACTTTTTCTGCAGATATATCTTGATGCTTGAAGTGCTTAGACTAAAGTTTGAATTTGACATGTACCAATACATCCATAATATAGGTCAAATACATAGAAGAATTTGAAAGATCGACTATCAGAATATAATTCCACTAATAAAACATATTCCTCTAATAAATTATTAGCTATCAACTATCAAGTAATGCATTTGACAGATCATATTCTAAAGTTCATGTAAAATAAGTGAAGTATAAAAGATTACAAATAGGTCTTCATCACTGAATACAAGAAATGAAGTTGTTTGGGAATCTGAAGATAAAGTAAATTAAACAAAGTTTAGGACAAAAGAAGAGAATCTTAAAAATTAAGCATAGAAATTTAACAATTTACACAATTCCTCATACTACTTTACTCTTTTGCTTTACTTTTTGCATTCATTGAATTTGATAATCACATTAGCTTTTCAGAAAAATATATTCTCCTATCAAAATCAATCAAAACAGCTTAACCTTGTCAGCTCCAGATACACAACTTTATAATGTTTCCTCAAAACTCACAATATTAATCTGCCTTTTATAATCCAAATTCCAAAAGAAATTCAGAAATACACCACCAGTGGCCATTAGAAACTCAATGAAAAATAGGTTATTAGCAAATTGCATGTGTTAAGTTTTAATTGGCAAAGACACTCTCAAGTTATTTGTATTAGCAATACTCTCTTGTTACAAAAATATAGCAATATACCCCTAGCAAATACTAAAATAAATAAAATAAAATATTCAATTTTCTATCCACATGTAGTATTACATATGTTAGTATTTGATTTCCATATTTCATAAAGTTGAGTTGAGAGAAAACAATTAGACAATATCATGGAAAAACAGAGCAAGTAATGGAGGCATAAAAATCAATTAAAATTAATAGAGAATAAAATGAAAAGAAAAGGGTTTAAGATGATCGATCACTCACTTGTTTCCTTTGATTTTGAACCAAGTTTCAGCACATTGCTTATGAGCAGCAGCTAAATCATCTTTACAAGAACAACCCAACTCAATAGCAACTCCAGAACCAGGGCTGCTTCTCACCAAACTCAAATGGCAAATCCTACAATCTCTCTCAATTACACTATCCAAATCCAAATTTACCTTCTTTTCTCCACCACTTTCAATATCCACTGAACAGTCAGAAAGAACAGACACTGCTGAATCTCTCCTAGAAATATAATTCAAACCCTCATCCTCTAAAATCTCAGAGCTGTTGCCAAAATTGTAATCATCATAAGACCCATCACCATCAGCGGTAGAATAGAATTGAGAGTTACAGGACCCTTCTTCATCTGCGTCGGAGAAACAAACACTGCCTTCCTCCTCCTCCACCACCTCTTCGGTGGCGGAGGTTCCAGCCACGGCGGAGCTACGGCGGCCGCATTCTAAATCTATGTGGGTCATTTTTAAATTATCCATTTTGAAAGACCCAGAAGCGAAAATACCTGTTATGAGGGAGAAAGAAAGCAGTGAGGTGTTCAAGATTGAATCTTGAAAGACCCCATGTGTTAAAGTTTCTAACAGGTTTAAAAATCAAGACTCTGTCTTTGAGTGTATAAAAAATTGTGGAATAATTTAGGGAGTGTTGGATTTGGTGACCCTTTCAGCTACTCATGGCTTGTTGTTCAATTATACCACAAATAAATTTACACAGAAAGAGAGAGAGAGAGAGAGAGAGAGAGAGAAGATATTTAAGTTATTTGGAAGTGATGGGAAAAAGAATGGGGAGGGTTTAAGAAGGAAAAGAGCAAGAATTTACAAGGAAAAATCACATTTATTGAGGTGTATGAATTTACCAAAGCCATAAGGCTGTGCTTTCGAGTGGGGTGGGTGAGAGATAGAGATTGAGTATATTTTTTATTTTTTAATTTTGGTAATTAAAGTGTAGATTAAACTGACTTTGGATGCTTTTTCTTTTATAAATTTTCTTTTTCCAAAGCAAGGACTAGGGGTGTGTTTTGTATTTTGATTAAGCTTATTACTTAAGCCAGGAGAATCTTTAATTTATGCACTTTAGTTTTAAACTTTTTAAAATATAATGGCTCATTACTGCTGTGCTGGTTTATGTTATGCTCTCAATAAAAGGTAAATTCATAACACCAAAAGTAAGTGCAGTCGGAAATTATTGAAATCCACCGACGGGTGAATATTAATAATCATGATAAAGATTATGATATGTTTGTGCGTGCATTATGGTCCACGGCAAAGATATGGATATGGACTCATACAAAACAAATACTAATATTGTAGTAGTAGTAGCTGGTAAGCCGACCTTTTTCTTTTTACAAGTACAGATATTGTTTTACTTCATCTTTCCTCTACATGCTTATTTATATTTATTTATTTATTATTAATATTAATTGGGTATTAACATAAACTAAAAGTTGTAAAATGACATGATAAGAACCGGCAAACACAGACGACATGAAAGGGTTTCTGCGGTGTGAGGTCTTTTTATTTTTTCTGTTTCCTCTTTTTCTTCAGCAATTAATCAAAGTCGCTACTTGCCAAAAAAAAAAAAAAAAAGGTCGGTTAATTATATTATGCTGAGAATTGGGACCAAAACTGCAGTAAATCTCGGCGTGATGTGATCTGCTGTGAACACATCATTGACCATGAGTGGACCACTTCACGTCATCCTCTGACGCGTGTCACACCGACTAATGCGTGAACAATTTAGATGCCAAATGAACAGAAATTATTTTGTTTGAGAAAATAGACTAGACACCATCTTTATCAGCCTTTGCTTAATATATGCATGAAGCGTTTGTTTGGCGTTTCGGAAAGTAGTTTGGGAGAGTAGTGGAGGTTTGTGAAATAATCTCGATTTGCGTAATGTTATTTGTTTGGGTTTTGAGAGAGTGGTTTGAGAAATAAAGTAGGTGTAGGTTTTTTTGGAAGAGTTGGGTTGTAGGTGTAAGATGTGTAAGACTTTATGTCAAATCATGTTTGTTATGTGAGATAAATTGTGTAAGAGGTAGGTTACTTTATGTCAAATCAAAGTAGAGTTTGTATATGTTTTGTTTAGAGATAATAAAATTGTTGTTTGTTTGACTTTTGAGAGAGTAGTTTGAGAAAATTAATGGATGAAAAATTTATTTCGGAAAATAGAAAACATGTTTGTTTGGCATTTCCCAAACACGAAAAAATTCTGGGAAACGCCAAACAAACAGGCCCTCAAACCCCCAAGTATTTCATAATTTCAACTTAATGTGTATTATCCTATCATGTGCCGCAAAATGAATTAAGTCATGTATAAAACATGAATACCCTCGAAAAATAAAAAAAATAAAATAATAAACGTACGTAACACCTAATCGTCTGCACATTACCCCAAAATTCCAGCATTCAAAATAAACTTAGACAAAGTTTCAAACTATTAAACCATACTAGCTCTCAACAATATTTTTACATTCCATAATTTCTTTTTATCAAAAACAAATGTTTCAAACGTTAAAAAAAAATCCATAATAACAAAATCAAGCCAACAAACCCAAACTAGCTTTGCACTTTCCACCATGTTAAATACTACTAGTACTACTCAATGAGGATTCCCATTCGGAAAAGGAAAGGAAAACCACTCTTTTTATTATTTACTTTACATTTCTTTCTTTCCTGGTTGAACATCGAAAGTGAACCCATGCAATTGAAAAAGCAACAACTCCAAAACATGGAGTAGGAATATATTCCATTTTTCTTTGACAGTCAAAAAGAAAATGGTCATTAAGAGCATCTCCAGCAGTCACTTTTTTAGCTCCTCCAATAGCTAAAAGCACAAATATACATAACCAAATCAATTTTTTGTCCTCCAGCAATGTCTTGTATTTATACAAGACTATGTATAATACAAGTCTGGACTTGTATATATGGATGCCCATGTATATTTATACAGGACATCCATGTCATCAAATTTATGTCTCAACTATAGTTTATTAAATTGATTTGAGTTAACTTTATTGGTTGATAGTTTTTTATTTGAATTAAATAGTTTATTAAATCGTTATTTAAAGCCACTTATTTCAAATTTTTTAATTTATTATATTTAAATAAAAAATATTAAAATATATATTTATCACTTATATTTTACGTGTAAATGTAATACGACATTATTTATAATGTCATTTATAATTTAATATTGAAAAAAGAATAAAATATAATAATTCTGAAAATTTTAGATGATGACTGCTGGATTGAATAGCTAAAACTGAGTAGCTAAAACACTGTTCACCATGTATACTTTAATATAGATGACCACTTATAGATGATACTGCTGGAGATGCTCTAAGGAAGTAAGAATTATAATTATAGTTATATTCTACTCTCAAGCCACATAAACTAAACATGAACAAAATATACTTTTATTTTTTTTTCTTTTGAAAGATAGATTAATTTCCCATCTTAGGAGTACACCACAAACTCAAAAGTTTAATTATCTGTAGTTGAAAAAGTAATTTTAGTTTATGAATTTAACTTCCAAGGCTTTCACATGGGGGTGTCAGTTGAGATGCAACAAAGCCAACTACTACTAGTAAATACAAACAGGTTCTGTTTGGATTGGACCCAGTCTGCAGTGAGAGAGAACATGATCTGCCTGTCTTCATAAAACAAAAAAGTACCTGCTCTCTGCCTCTGCGTCTTTATCCGTAATGGACTCGTCTCTTCTTCTCTGCCACAACATTCCATTTCTACATTTCATTACCATCCAAACAGAGTCCACAACTGTGACAGTTCCCTAAACTCAAACTATCAAAGCTTATCTGGTTTCCAATTCCATCTCTTTTCTTTTATGAGATGAGGTAATATTTTTGTTACAAAATCAGAAAAATTCCAAAGTAATTCTAGTGCTATTTTTGTTACTTCGAAGAAACTTTGGCACACCTAAGGATTTACTAGGGTAGCCTCCTCTAAACTAAATTGCACACAAATATCATATTCATATATATTACAAACCATACGAATATTTATATGAAAAAAAATAAAAGCTTGACATCAACCCCAAACCAATGTGGCTAGTTGGGTAGTTAGACAACCAAATATCTCAGATTCTCAATCCTTGGGTAGATCCAAAGGCATAAATCCAAATAAAAGAACCAATGTGATAACTTGACAATAGACTATATTCATACCTCTATCTTATCTAAAAAAACGAAGTTCGTTTTAAAGAAAGGTCATACCGTAAGATCCTAGTTGCAAGGAAAAAGAACTTTGATCCCACATTGGTAACGTGGGATACATATATAGGTTTTTCATATGGCTCTTCATTCATAAGAAGATGAATACAGACAATTGATATACGACGATGGAGTGTTTTCTTATATATTAGCAAAACAGTTCCTATCCCATCTCAGATTAACCAGGCAATTGGCAATCTAGTTAGGTGTGCAAAGTAAAAAACATGAACATAAACACAATTTAACAGATCTATGTATGAGAACAAACTAATGGAAAAGAAATGACCTTCTAGAGGGGAATTGATTAAAAAATTCCGAAGCTGCCGCGGAACGGAATCTTCTAAAACATATCTCTGTAGCATATTTGCTATCTATTCTTAGAACAACAACTATCTAACAATTTCTCATAAACACTTTCATTCTAATCAACAAGACATACAGGTCTTCAACACATAACTCTAGATGTTTAATCCCCACAGGCCACATTGTCCAGGGATTTAAAGTTGCTGCTCTCCAACCCACTTCTACACCAAGCAACATTGCTTATATCTGCTGCTAATGCCACCAGTTCTTGACTTGTGAAGAATGGAGTTTCAGTAAAGTCAATAAATTCAGGGCCCAACAGAGAACTTATCTTTGTTACCCCACCAGAAATTCCACAGCAACCATGGCCACATTGGTGAGGGATCAATCGATCAACATATTCTCCTTCAAGCAATTTACTTATCCCACATTCTGAATTTGCAGATTGGACAAGGGGAGCTTGCAAGGGAGCCAACCTAGGAGAAGGAACTACATTTTCTTGGCCATTCATAGGATTATAAACACTAAACGCACTAATGCGAGCAACTGGACGGACTAGAGTAGGGGGCACTATTGATTTCTCAATGAGTCGAACTTCTGATTGAGCCCTCTCTTCGTGGTGGCTATCATCTATTAGGTCTAAAGAGCTGCCTTCTTTTCCTTCACCTGACTTGAAAGAGTTGGCATCTCCAAATGATGGGGTTTCTTCAGATGATGCCTTTAATTTTTCTAAATGATTATCTTCTACCACATTGCCGTATTCCAACTTAGGTTTCCTAAGCTCCATGCCACGACGTCTCAATGTTGAATTCCAGTGGTTCTTGATAGCGTTGTCTGTTCTCCCTGGTAAAAGCCTTGCTATCGATGCCCATTTGTTTCCATGTATGGCATGAGCCTGAAGTATGATGTGATCTTCTTCATCTGTAATATTAGAGTCCCCATCAGCGCCAAAAAAAATACATGTGCTTTTAATAGCATTCATTAGTATGACCATATCAATGAGCTTGAAATTGGTGATTACTGATGAGCATGTCATAACCATCAGCGAGGACAGTAGAAATTTCAAAACTTTGTAAACTAGATCACTCTAAATTTTTTAAACGTTATACATGAAAATATGCACTACCAGGTCAAAATTAAGATGTGAAGTCTCAAGGTGAAAATCGACATGTAAATAACCAACTCAATTAAAAGCTTAAGCCTTTAGAGAGTGGAGTCATTTAATATTTATCACTTAATGCGCCCCCTCATGTTTAGGCGGTATACATTTTACTCAAGCCTAACACGTGGAATTTAGAAATGGGTGGCTAAGAGATTCGAACACAAAAACTTCTTTGGCTTGAGCTTTGATACCATATTCAATGACCAACTCTTCTAAAGAGAGGAATCATTTAATATTTATCACTTAACAAGCGAGGACAATAGAACTTTCAAAACTTTGTAGACTAGATCACTATAACTTTTTTAAACGTTATATATGAAAATATGCACTACCAGGTCGTAATTAAGATGTGGAGTCTCAAAGTGAAAATCGACACGTGAATGATATGACATGGCAAGTTGCATAGCATATTCAAAATGTATAAACTTTTAATGAAATTCAACATAGTCGAATTCTATAAACTCATAAAAAACAAGGCAAATTTTATACAGGTTTGATGATGTACTCAATCACCAAACTATGTGATACGCCGTACAATAGAGATCGACAAAACGACAAGATCGTTTAAAGAGGCTGTATGATTATAAAACATTAACAAGTCCAAACATAAAACTTCTCGATTATTCATTAATACCAAACTGCTTATCAGCTTCAGATGCACAGCCACATGTGTAATTGAATAAAATATTTTTGCTTCCGCATTTAATGTTTCACAATTAACTCAGCCATTGCATATGAACACAAAGCAACAACAAAGAAAAAACTATCCACCCAAAAGTATTAGTTAAAACATACTAAATTATTCTAACTGAACAATCATTAAAAGAGAAAATTAAACTATAGTAACTAATTTCACTGTGAAATTACCGGTAAAAGGCTTGCGCTTAACAGAAGGATCGAGCTGATTACACCAGCGGAGGCGGCAGGATTTTCCCGATCGTCCTGGAATTCCTCGAGCGATGAGACTCCAATTCCTCGGTCCAAAGTTACTCACCAGTTGACTCAGCATCGCGTCCTCGTCCGGCGACCACGGACCTTTAACTCGGTCTCGGTACCGCGACCTCTTACCTTCTTCGTCACCGGAAATTGCCACGTCATCTTCGTCGCCACCGTCGACGGGCATTACCGCTACCACTTCGTTGTCAGTTTCCATTTAGTTTCAACTGTTGCTATACAGGTTAGCAGGTAGGTACCCGCCTAAATGCGACAGGTTTAGGGCATTCTATGAACGGAGAATTGACTCCGTGGTGACTAAAATATACTCCTATTCGGTGCTGCTTTTTTAAAACGGAATTTCAAAACGATTCTATTTTGGATTTAGGATGGTCTAAAGTGGACTGGGCCTTGGCCCAATGGGTATTTGTCGGCTAGCCTGTTCAATGGCTTTAGGCAAGTGTAAATTAGCCCATATATAATTGTCATTGATTTTCCTTTTAGAAGTTATTGAAATCCATACAACTCCCTGTGATTATTTAAGAATTTAAACTAGTATTTTCTCGAAAAATAATAAAAAAATATCATATAATGCCTCCACGAGCAAATATTATGATGATGTATCAACAACCAATTAATTACTATATATCAAATGGAATTATTTGGTGTTATTTAGACGCAATGGTATATATCAATGATCTTATGCGTGCCACTAAAATAATTTTGTACACAATTTATTATCAGGTATATGTTATCCACGAGATCAGAGCTGACGTCAGTTAAAGTCTACAACGTACATTTAATTATTATTTTACTTTTGAAATATTTAAAAATTATAAGTTTCATAATAAAACATTATTAAAACCCATATATTGCGTATGTGGAACTCAAATAATTAATTTTAACATTAGTTGCGCGTTACACAGAAACAATAAGTTTAGATTAAAGTATACAATAATTAACGAGCATTGGTCGATAATAAATATTTTTTGGAGTATAAATGTCAATAATTTAAAGGGATATTTTACCTAGCTATACAATCATTAATAATCTAATTAAGCATACTGTCCGGCCCTCATATACATAATGAAATAAAAAACTAAAAACGCAAAATGAAAGTTGATTAATTAATTAAGAAACCCTGCAGGCCAGCTTGGGTGTCACCTAAATAATGTAAATATTATTTGGAGTAAGATATGATGATCAATGACTCTTCATCAATTCTTTTTCAGAATTTTCTAATTTCTCAGTCTACGTATAATAGTATATTACATGTGTATTACTAATTGATAAGAATATTGTAGAGATTGGCTAAATTATTCATATTTAATTAGTTGTTGCGCTGATTAAGAAAGGACATAGTATGTTATATATGATTGATCCAGTTCCAACCTCCAACGCCAGCAGTAATAATTAATTGAAACTTCCCTTGAATTATAAAGGTAAAAGATTCAACATAAATACCTAGAATATATTACCCTATATTATATAGTTTCTTATTCAAAGTACTTATACTTTTATAATTGGGATCAGAATGAATTGATTGTTAACCTAGATTATGGGATATATATTATTGAAAGAAGCTAAACTTAAGGGACGTTGATAATTTTATATGGAATGGAACCGGGTTATTAATTTGGTTAATTAATCCGCTAATGGTTCGTCTCTTTGGTTGAAAAGTTTTTGCAAAATGGACAATTACGATTATCTCGTCCGAGCTTAAGTGAGATTAGGTAATTATGAGAGCATAAAAATGAGAATGAGATCTTCGAATGATAAATAGCTTGAGTTTTATGTCTTACCTCGTTGTGGTAAATTCCCATAAGCGGTTGACTAAAATTATGTCATATTTTCCTGATTTCTAATTCTGGTTATCCGAGACATTACTTAATAGTTGATTAATTGATTTGTTCCATGTTTAACATGATTTACCAGTCATGATTAGGCGGATAAGTATCATCACTTTTGTGGTAAGTATATTAGCACATAACTTTTGAATGGTCATTGTTCTTGTAGTTTTAATCAATTTTAAAACTAAGTGTATTCTACTTTTATGTATATAATTTATGCCAATTTATCTCATGTGAAATGCATAATGTTTAATTTTTCCCCTGTGATTTAAAAAAGTGCAATTTACCCCTTATAAAAAATTTATAGAAGCAATTTACCTACTTTAGCCGGAGAGTGTAACTCAATTGTCGAAATTGAGAGTGGGCATGGAAAGTGTTTTGTAATATATGAGGTATATTGCCATATTTATCATAACACTAGGGGTAACTTGTCACATTTATCATAACACAGAGGGCAAACTGCCATATTATCATAACACAGGGGGGTAAAGTGCCACGTATAAAAATATCAGGGAGACGGTGTGAAACTTTTATAGATTACTGGCTGTAAAATGTTCTTTTTTAAATTACATGGAGGTAAATTGAACATTATCAATATCACAGGGGATAAATTGCCATTAACTCATTTGTAGTCTAAAATTGAGTCTATATTTTGGGGTAAATGCAAAATACTTCCCTGTATTATGCTAAACCTGCAAGAAACTATCATGTGAAATTTTTATTGCGTCAAATTTCCTTGTACTTTCAAAAACCCTGCAAAAAACACCCAATTTGTAAAAAAATAGGTCGTTTTGGATTGACATATTTCAAAAAACCATTTTTAAAATACTTCAAGTTGGTCCCTACAAGTTCACGTGATATAATTTTAAAATTATTTCTTGAAATATGTTGATCCAAAACGACCTATTTTTCACAAATTGAGTGTTTTTTGCAGGGTTTTTGAAAATACAAAGAAGTTTGACACAATAAAAATTTTACAGAGTAATTTTTTGCAGGTTTAACATAACGCAGAGGAGTATTTTGCATGTTCCTCCCTATATTTCAGCCCAAAAGAAATCCTATTAAAACGTTTCAGAAAAATTAAATAACTCTTTCAATTTTGAAAACTACGGCCTAGTAGCCTACCGCGTGCTATAATTGACAAATCAATTACCTTATAATTCCCAGTACGTAATTGAAAGAAAATTAATCATCTTCAACATGAATCAAATGTAGAGTAAAATATCATAATAACAACAACTAAAACTATTTAAAAAACCTGTCAAAACGCGGTAGCAATCATAAAACTCATTGTTTATGTCTTTTGCTTGTCCCAACAACGATTCCTCGACTTTGAATCGAGAATTATACATATGACTTGTATTTTAATAATTATTTTCTGATTATAAAAACTTAAACTGTTTCAACATTTCTAATTCCATAATCAAATCACAGCCAATAGTCGTTCAGACTTCGGAGTATTAATCTTGTACGCAATCGCGGCAAAGAATTAAAATATGTATATTTTAATTTGTTTCAACTCCTATAAATATATACATCTTATGTAAGATAGTTCAACAAAAAAAAAAAGTTGAACTTTTTTAGACAATGACTCGTTCTCTGCTTTTGCTGCTGGCATGCGCTTTGGCTTTTTCATCATTTGCCACGGCTGCGATAGTAGAGCATTCTTTTCAGGTAACTAATTTAATTCTTTCGGTTAATTTTTATTTTCTTATTTGTAATTTGCTTGTTTTTGTTTGTAAGATAAAGTTTCAACATCTTTAAATAAGGGTTGATATAGACAAGTTCTCCATGCAGGATCATTTGAATTTCTGCATGGCATATTTAAGTTTTTATTGGTAGTTAAAATTTAAGAATGGGTACTTGGTTCTTCCACGTCATGATTCTTGGGTTACATTTTCAAAAAATTAATTATTTAATAGGTTAAATACAGTTTGACCCCCTGAAATATGGGGGTGTATCAATTACCCCCTAAAGTATTACTTGTATTGCGATGTTAATTTTGTTGATGTTATAGTATTTTTTTATGGCCAAATTACTCTTCCCTTTCATTTAAATTAGTGGTTGTTAGTTTTAATCTCATACCAAAGTTGTTCTTAATCTCATATTTTACATCCAATTTTATTATTTTTTTGTGATTATAACTATATAATTATTATTTCACCAATAATTACATAGTTATATTCGTTATTATTTCACCCATTCTTATATTTATATCCGTCATTATTCAATAAGTTATTATATTTTTACCTCCATTATTATTTGAACAATTGCGATCTTTCTTCATTATTAAAGTTCCATAAATCAATCAAAATTAAGGTATGTCTAAATTGTAGAAGTCGGTAATTTTTATGGGTTCATCACAATATCGTTTATTGTAATTAAGAAAAAGTTAGGCCACGAGAGATGAGAGAATTACATAAATAATAAGATATAAAAAGATTAAAGGTTGTCATGGATTGGATGAGAGAATTACGAACATGTGATTGGTCTAGTGGAATGAACTAGTCACTACAAAGTAACAAATCCATGTTCGAATCCCTGTTGGGAGAGGTTCCTACCTAATGTGTCCGATACGCCCCGAAATGGATTAAACCATTGAAAAACCAATATATATATATATATATACATACATACATGTGTTTTAGTTAGATTGTTTTGACTGATTAGGGTCAGATATATATTTTCTAGCTATGTTATTCTATTAATTAATAAGTAAATCTCAATACCAAAGTTGTAGTACAGATAAATCAACTATTTAGAATTATCATATTTTATCTAATTACCAATATATATAATTAATGTCATATATATCCAATTCATAAAATTTAATTTTGACATGATTACAGGTGAGAAATCTTACAATAAATCGACTATGTAGAAACCAAGTGATCACTGCGGTGAATGGCAGCCTTCCAGGGCCAACACTTGAAGTGAATGAAGGCGACACCCTTATCGTCCATGTTTTTAATCAATCTCCATACAATCTAACTATTCATTGGTACGTACGTACGTACCTCAATATATATATATATATAAATAAACTTTCGATCGATAATGTTTTTTTACCTAAATCACAAAATATTCAAACGTATGACCACTTAATATATTATACACATTAATTCTTACAACAATTTTAAAAGGTTGATTTTGAAATCATGTGGCCTCTACAAGGAATAAACAAACTGAACTAGATAATTACAACGGACTTAGTCTATTAATTAACTGTCCTTTCTTATTAATTTAATAATCACTACTCTCATTACCTAATTCAAAATAGTTGTGGAAATTCATAAGTAAAATTTTAAAAATCCATGTGTGAGATTTGGACATAATTAAAAGTGTTGATGTGATTGCAGGCATGGAATTTTCCAGTTATTGAGTGGTTGGTCCGATGGGCCGGAATTTGCGACCCAGTGCCCGATCCGGCCCGGACAGAGTTACACCTACAATTTCACCATAACACGGCAGGAAGGGACTCTTTGGTGGCATGCACATGTTGGATGGCTTCGGGCCACGGTATATGGAGCCTTAGTCATCCGGCCCAGGTCCGGTAATTCATATCCATTTCCCACACCATATAGAGAAGTCCCAATTATCCTTGGTGAGTTAATATTGCCATGTTTACAATTACCTCAAGATCTAGAAATTTATAACAAATTGTAACTATTTTAATCTAGTTAATTTGTATATCCAAAAAAAAAAAAAAAACTAATTTGTTCGTGTTCTTGATTGCATAGCAAAAACACTACAGTCTGAACATTCGAAGTGAACTACAATTTTATGAAACCAAATTATGGGAAAAGAATTAGTCATTTAGGATTGGACTCTCATTATTTTTGGTCCTGTATTTTATCAAATTGTATGTTTGGTCATAAGTTTTCAAAATATATTGCTATTTTGGTTTCCATTTCATCCTCTTAATTGGACTAACGTGAGACCAATGTGCTAAACAATCATCTTTGATGGGATCAAAAGTGTAAAATATTTAAAAAAAAATAAAAATACTACAATTAATGGGACGTGCAAATTTACCCAATTATATGTTGAAGTAGAAGATGAGGGAAATTAAGTAAAAATGTGATTACATTACAGGAGAGTGGTGGAATGGTAATGTTATCGATATAGAAAATCAAGCACTGGCTACAGGAGCTGCACCAAACTTTTCTGATGCTTACACTATCAATGGTCAACCGGGCGATCTCTATCCATGTTCTTCAAATGGTGAGTCAGTCTCAAATATAATTGCATAAAATTAAACTCCAACATTTTTCCTTTTTCACCATTCTAAAGTTTTTTTAATCAATTCTTTTAAACATAATTTGTACTTGGTTTTATCTCTTTACAAGTTACATCTTGGGTATCAACTTTTTTTTTTTATACATCTTGCATTTTTTTGTTTTATTACACAAGAATTTCTCAATTTTGTACTTTTCGTCCAAAATTTTACAAAAATGAGGTATCTGGACAAATTGCAAAATATTTTTAAAAATTGAGATCAAAAGTGATTTTTTTTAGAGTGGGAGAACAAAAATGCTAGGGGTAGACTAAAACTGCAATTTTTCTTTTTACTAATTTTCTATAATTGATTTTTTTTGTTTTCAGATACATATAGATTAACAGTCGTGCCTGGAATGACATACCTCCTCCGTATTATCAACGCTGCACTCAATAATGAACTCTTTTTCAGAATAGCTAATCACAATCTAACAGTAGTAGCAGTCGACGCTTCATATACGGATCCCTTTACCACTGACATTGTTGTGGTTTCTCCTGGACAAACCACCGATGTACTCTTCACCGCCAATCAAACAGGAGGACAATACTACATGGCCGCGCTCCCCTACGCTAGCGCAGCGGGCATCCGATTTGATAACACCACCACCACAGGGATCATTATCTATAACGGATCAACAACCTCCGGGCCCATAATGCCAGTCCTTCCGGCCTTCAACGACACGCCCACGGCCCATAGATTCTACACCAATCTAACGGGCCTAGTTACGAGCCCATTTTGGACTCCCGTCCCTCGTGTGGTCGACGAACAAATGTTTATGACCGTGGGCTTGGGCCTTTCCGCTTGTGACGCTCCTGGAAACGCAACTTGTCAAGGCCTATTGGGGCTAAAACTTGCGGCAAGTATGAATAATGAATCATTTCAATTTCCCACAAGATTGTCCATGTTGGAGGCGTTTTTCAGAAATGTTAGTGGGATTTATACTACCGATTTTCCTGACAACCCACCCGTGCAATTTGATTATACGAATGCAAGTAATAGTCTCAATCAGGCACTTTTAGTGACGCCAAAATCGACGAAAGTGAAGAGTGTACAGTTCAACGCCACGGTTGAGATTGTGTTGCAAAACACTGCTTTACTTGGGATTGAAAATCATCCAATACATTTGCACGGATTTAATTTCTATGTCTTGGCCCAAGGTTTTGGGAATTATAATTCCGCCACCGATAGCGGAAATTTTAACCTTTTTAATCCGCAAGAGCGTAATACTATTGCTGTTCCGGTAGGGGGATGGGCCGTGATTAGATTTCGCGCAAACAATCCAGGTAATTAATTTTGTCCAAGCGAGTTACATTTTAGTGTCGCACTTATTTAAAATACCATATATTGTATAATGCAATTTGCTTATTAAATGTGATTTTTTTCAGGTGTGTGGTTGATACATTGTCATTTGGATGTATAATGCAATTTGCTTATTAAATGTGATTTTTTAATTTCAGGTGTGTGGTTGATACATTGTCATTTAGATGTGCATTTGCCTTGGGGTCTATCTACGGCTTTTGTTGTGGAAAATGGGCCGACACAATCGACAAGGCTACCTCCACCTCCTCCAGATTTTCCTCAATGTTAATCGGAGATATAATAATACTAGTGTGGAATTTATTTGATTTATTTAATTTGTTGTTTTTGTCTGTATAATTTGTTCTTTGTGAGTGCAATTTTTTGTTGGCTTGATATCGCAATAAATTCAGTAAACAATGTATGTATTTTTTTAATGTTTTATTTATCAAAAAAAAAATGTATATTTTATCTTTTATTCCCGAAATTCTGATTTATGATGTAATAATAGTAGAATTTCTCTATTTTGAAGGAATGAAATTTGCCATAATATAGTTTTTAATTGCATATATGAATGATAAATAAAACTAATGATCAGGGCTATGCGAATGATGGCGATAGTAAAAAGATGGGGTTTTTTGCAAGTTAACTCCCTGTGATATGTCTAATGGGCAATTTACCTCCCTGTGAAATAAAAATAGGCAATTTAACTCCCTGTGAAATGAAATAATGAGCAATTTACCTCCTTGTGATATAAAAATAGGCAATTTACCTCCCTATGAAATGAATAATGAGCAATTTAACTCCCTGTGATATGAATTAATGAGCAATTTAGAGGGAGGCAATGTGCTTCTTTTATAAAAACACAGGGAGTTATCTTGCCATTTTTCTTATCACAGGGAGTTAAATTGCCTATTTAGAATATCACAGGGAGGTATTTTGCCATTTTTAGAATATCACAGGGAGGTATTTTGCCCTTTTATTTATCACAAGGAGTTAATTTGCCTATTAAGAATAACACAGGGAGTTAATTTGCTATTCACTCAAAAAGATGAGGATTATTGCAACTATATCTGTATTAATCCGAGTTAATCGCACGATTATTTTCCAATTCGTGATAAAAAAAAATATATATATATATATATATATATATATATCACGATTATTGCGGTAAAATTGATACATCTCTACAAATTTGGATTTTAAGTGCAAGTGTTAATTATAACTAAGTCCTGCATCAGAAATACATATATAGTTTGGGATAATTGCATATTTGGTCCCATTCAAATTACCAAGTATCAATCTTGTTTAGAAGATAATTGGGCCTGCAGAAAGCGAATAGTCCAAAGGCCAATTATAGGACAAATTAATTAAATTAAAAGAAACCCAAATAATAAGTAAAATAAACTATACAAATCAGTATTAAAAAGATATTATACTCATAAATATTCAAATATATATAGTTGATTGAATGTCACACAAAAAACTTTAAACTCAACATGGGGCTTCTATAGTATAAAGAACCCAACATTATACTTTAATTAAAATAATCTTAATATTAATTCAGAAAATGGAGCCTCTATTAATCAAAACTGCAACGAAGAGCTTTGAAACAAATCAGAAAGGAGAAGGGGCGGGAGCTTCAACATCATAATCAGTCGGACCCACGGCGGCGCCACCGCTGCTGCTCATAAGCTCCAACATCGCACGGTGGGGGCTCGACTTATGTTTCTCACAGAGAAGAGGCAAGAATACCCCTGCCCCATTTATAATACAAAATTAATTGATTAGTAATTAACGAGTTAATAGATGCAGGGCAAAATTGACAACATTTTAATATAACTAGAAGTTGTGACTTAAGAGATTGTTTTTGGTAAAATGGACAACATTTTAATATATATAATTACCTTCACCAGCAGCGAGGTTGAAGTAAAGATCGACAATATTGGGACAGTTCTGGTAGCAAGCCGGTGAGCAAAGGCTTCCAGTGAATTCAGGTGTCAAGAAAGCATCGGATGATATCCCGACAGATTCACGGTCAACACCACATGCAGTCACACACTGATCGGTCTCTATGTATCCGACCAATTTCTCCACTACAACCTCGGAGGTCTTGCACATGTATCCGAGGTTTCCTTCTTCGTTCTTGAAGTTCTCCAACACGCATCTATTCCCCGATGATCCAATCGCGAACGAGCATAGGCTTGCCGGTAATTTTTCGCAGATGATGGCAGCTATAATGCATTAAGAAATACTTTATCAAAAAAAAAAAATAACAATAATGTAACTAAATGTTCCTTGGATGGAGACTAATTAACGTACCCAATGTTCCTTGGATGAAAAGGGAACAGGCGAAGAAGTGAATCAATGACAGTTTTGTTGAAGAAGCCATTTTTTTTCTTTGAATTTGTTTTCTTGGATTTTACTATAGGCTACGGAAAACAAATTGTTTTTAAATTAATGAATGACCAAATAGGATTGATGAGAGAATATTGAAATGGAGGCTTCTATTTATATGAAAATAATTAACCATAATTTGATTGCATAATCTTTTAATTAGGGGTTGGTGAAGTTTATGTGACTCTGAACACCTTGATCTTTTCCTGATTCTTTGAATTTTATTTTTTAGAAATATTTCGCTATATTAATTATTGCCTTAACTTTTATCGTATGATATTGTAGTAATTTAGCATGTAAAGTAGTGTTTATATAATAATTATAGAGACGTGTTGGGATGTTTGCACGTTTGAAGTTAAAAACAATTAGTTGGAGGCTACTATCAATAATCTTGAGATGGTGACAACTATGAATTTGATTATTTCATTTAATACTGAGTTGAATTGAATAAAAAATTGTGATTTTTTTTATTTATATTTATGAATTAAGTTGGGTCTAAATGTTATTTAATTTCTAAATGGAAATTAACTCAAACAAGTACTATTAGTTATTATATTCAAAAGAAGTAAGTTTTAATAGTTTGATATTTTTATATATTTTTCTTTATATCATTTTTAACCTATTATTACGAGTTAAAATTGAACTTGTGTCCTTTTTGACAAAGTATTTACAAGTAATAAAATTGGTGGAAGTGATGTTCAAAAAGAACTTTAATGGCACAAATATTATATTCTAGTAAGGTTAGTAATGTGTTAAATTCGAAATTTAGTATGGTCGTTAGTGAGTCGAGTTCGAATTTGATCAACCCTGATCCTAATTCCAGTTTGTTTACATTGAGTCAATCAAATCTTGATGGTTCAAAAAATCCCTGATTATGTCAATCTTGTTGGATTCATTCAAACTGTGTCGACAAATTTAATCACTTGATTGAAAGGATTTAACAAATCTCGTTGAAAAATGATGGTATTTATTTTAATGTATCAATATTAATTAATTCGTGTTATTATATGAACACATAGATAAAATGGCCACTAATGAAATATTAATTTAGACTTGTTAAACTTGTGGTAAAATATTATTCATACATATGTATAAATAAAATTATTTATCGAATGATCGACCTAAATTCGTATTATTTATGTATTTCAAATTACAAATCTTCCTAATCGAATCGAATTCATCACATCTATAATTAAATAAAAGTGAAAATGATTGGAATTAGAATACAGTATGATAACATATCATAATTTGTCGTCGTCTTATGAATGACAAAATTTTATAGCAACATCTTTTGGATTATGATATGTTACCATACTGTATAATTAGTCGTCATAAAAGCTTTTGTTTGTCAAGGCTGGCGCTACTAAATATATTAATAAAATAAAATATTACTTGATATGAAAAGTTGAAAATAAATTTTAATACGTAAATTAATATTATGTATTGTATAAAATTATTACTGCTTAGGGTGAAATACAGTTTCCCCCCCTTAAAGTATGAGGGTGATATCACTTAACCCTAAGGTATCACTTGTAACACTTACCCGCATCTGTTATAGTTTTGTAGTTTTTATTTCAAAAACACCCCTGCCCCTTTCATAAATAATAAATTGATACATAATTGTTTTTTAATTAATTAATAAAGAAATAATTTATTTGATATAAAAGGGGCGGGGGTAGTTTTGCAATAAAATATATTTTACCCTACTGTTTATTATTTAGCTTTGAGTAAAAGATTAAATATATATATATATATATATACCATTTTACCAACAAGTGATTGGTATAGATGGAATGAACTAGTACCACCAAAGTAACAATCCAAATTCTCATATAATATTAACTTTTTTTTGTTTAGAATAGTACTAAGTTGTATAAATTAACAGCGTAGTAAATTGGGTAATTAACATAATTAACGCCAATTCCGATTAATCAAAGAACAAATACAAACGTATGCATTAATTCAAACTCAAATTACTCAAATTATTACAAAGAAGACAAAAATATTAAAAAGACAATATATTAATTATAAAATTCAAATTTAGATGATTTAATGACAAAAATCCAAACCAAAACAAAGTAGTACCAAAGCATTTGCTTTTACAATTTTAATCCATAGTATAATCTATTAATATGCAGTATAATCAATTTCCTCCCCTTTAAATTAATAATTCAAAGAATGGAGCGCACACCGAAACAAATCAATAGGGAGACGGCGCCGGACCAGGAGCCTCAACAACAGAATCGGCCGAACCAACGGCGGCGCCACCGCTGCTGCTCATGAGCTCCAACATGGCACGGTGGGGGTTTGCCTTATGTTTCTCACATAGAGCGGGCAAAAATACTCCTTCACAATTTTCAATACAAAAGTAATTAGTGATATAATAAGATATTACCAACTTAATTAAAAAATTAATATTTCCATTATTTTTTTCTTTTTGGGTTTTGGCGCAAATTTTTATATAAAAATTAAAAATAAAAACCTTAGAAAATCTTTTTGATTAAAAGTAATTGTTGAATCGTTACCTTCACCGGCAGCGAGCTCAAAGTAAAGATCTACAATGTTAGGGCAGTTCTGATAGCAAGCCGGTGAGCAGAGGCTACCAGTGAATTCGGGAGCCAAGAAAGCATCGGATGAGATTCCGACAAAGCCACGGTCAACGCCACATGCGCTCACACACTCATCGGACTCTATGTGTCCAGCCAATTTCTCCACTACAACCTCGGACGACTTGCACGTGTATCCGAGGTTTTCTTCTTCATTGTTGAAGTTCTCCAACACGCACCTCTTTCCCGTGGATTCAACCGCGAACGAGCATAGGTTTGAAGGTAATTTTTCACATATCACCGCGGCTATATACATTAAATAAAATGAATCAATATTATGATTAAACATAGAAGCAAAACAATGAGATCATGTTAACGTACCCAATGTTCCTTGAATGAAGAGGGAGCAAGCAAAGAAGAGAATAATTGACAATTTCATTGAAGAATCCATATTCCTTTCTTTGCTTTTTGCTATATGAATTGGAGATTCTTTGGTGGAGATTTAGAGACCAATTTAGTGAATGAGCAAATGAATTTGTTATGAGAATGTTGAAAAGTTATTAGGCTTCTATTTATAATGGTGGTGAATAAGATGATATTTATGGAATTTGTTTATAAAGAATAAATTAAGGGTTTAAGAACAAATGGCTGTGTGGAGTAGTGGATCCCATGGCTTAATTTTTGGTTGTGATTATTTTAGTTCCTTTTAAAAAATAACCAATTCATTATTTTCGCTGATCTTTATTGTATGATATTAAATTAATATGGTATGTCAAAGTGATATGTTGTTTCTATACCAAAAGACGCGTTGAGATGTCTGCACGTTTAATGTTTCTATGGATTGGAACTGGAATCTTTGATCAATATTCTTGTCATGGTGACAATTAGTACATTATAGTAAAATTTATTTGATTTATTATTGAGTATGGTATTCGTATTAAAGTATATAGTTAGTTTAATTAGTTTGATATTTAAACATATTAAACGTGAAGGAGCTTCACTCGAGTGGAATTGAACCTGAGTCGAACTCGATCAAATAATATGAATTATTTTATACATAGATTTTTTTGAACATATTAATTTGAGTTGGAATTGAGCTTAAATGTAAAAAAAAATGATAAATGTACAAATTTAAAGTATTATATGTAAAGAATTAAGTTCAAACAAAAATTGGAAAGCTTGCTTTTATTTTGGCATAGACTTAAAGGCGTTAAAACCTTCAAATAACATCCTTCCACGTTTAGTCAGATATTGGTGGAATTCAAAGAGAATGTCCTTAATTTTGCAGGATTTATTATTATAAATAAACTTTAATTGAGTAAGGAATATAAGTAGATGGGATTAATTTTGCTGGAGTTATTAAGAATATATAAATATTAATTAAGGTAGGAGAATCAATTAACGGGATTATCTTTGAGGGAGTTATTAAGGTTAAAATCTAATTAAGTTAGGAAGATGAATAGATGGGATTCAAGTGTTTTTTAGCAGCAAATTGGCGTTAATATATTTATTTTACGGTCATGTAAATGTAATTACTTACATTGACTGAAATTTAAGTTTATTAAACTATTTGTTAAGGAAAACACAAAGTTAGAGACTCTTCATATACGGAGTATAATATTTTAAAATATACTAAATTTTCTTATGAGTTTTTATTTATTGGATGGTTAATTTAATATGAAATTCAAATGACCAATTTAGTTAAGAGAACCTTAACTAATGTTAAATCACATGCTTCTTTGATGTAATTATTCATCATAAAATCGACGAATAAAACAAAGAAGTGAAGAAAATTATTTTATTTGATGCAAGGAAATCAACTTAGTAATATAATAGTTTAAGTTTTTTTCAAAATATATTCATCATCAATCATTACATCAATAGATTAAGTCTTTTTTATAATACATTCATCATTATTTTTTACATTAAAAATCGTTTCAATAGTTTAAATCTTCAACGCTCTATATTTTGATAATCTCCAACACAAAACAAAAAAATCACAAATACTTTTTGCCAAAGAATCATTCTAGCAATCAAGAATCAAGATTCTTAGATATGAATAATTGTGAAGAAATAAATAAACAAATAAAGGTACAAACTAAGATTAGACATGATTTTTCAGGCTGGCTCCCATTCCAAAAAAAAATGGGTGGCACTGGCACATCTCATATGATACCGATTATATGAGGTATGTGGATCTTTGCATTATTGGGTTTCTTAATTTGTCCAAACAAAGTTATTTTCTTGTTCTTCTGTTTATCTCTCTAAAGAAATTGTAACTTATTATTATAATATTTATTAAAACTTCTTGTGTAGCCACGAGCCACCCTAATAAAAGCTCAATAATATGCCATATTTATAAATTATATATTATTTGTTATCAAGAGCAAATCATTATTAATATTGAAAAACGATTTAAGAAATTGGACCTTTACATTTGTCATTTGTGTTTTACTTTTTACGTTCTAAGGTGGTGCCTTTTTCTAGTTTTACTTTTCAAAGGATTCTACGGCATTGCTCATGGGCTGATTTATGTGGCGCAATATACGACACGATATTTGGCAACTTAATAAAGTAAGCAATAATTGGGTTCTCAAAAAAAAAAAAAAAAAAAAAAAGCAATAATTGACGTGAACTATCTCCAAATAATCCACCCTTATTATATATCTATCCGAAAGAGTTGAAAAACCCCAAAGTAATTTGAATTATGCAATCACTTTATCTACGTGAATTGATTCCTATATTGGTGACATCGATGTATGGATTTACTTGCCCAAGGGATGGGATAGAAAGATTTTTTTTGGGATGGGGAATTTTAATTTTATTTTTCTCAATATATTGATGTACTTTGAATTATGGATTTTACTTTTTCTTTTTTGAAAATTAAAAGTATTTCATTAAATTGAAAACAGTGGAAATGTGGAATAGAGTCAACAATCGGGAATTTCCTCCTATTCACAAAAAGGAAGAGAATCAAAAGAATTTTTTTTTTTAACAAGACAATAGACCCAAAATTTTTATTTGGGCCATTACGCCCAATATCTCCAAATTTCTTCTAATATTAGTTGGAAATCCTTATTTATAAGTTCATAAACTATAACATTATCTGCTTTTGAATACGTAGAACTTAACTCACAATTTTCAATTTCGACTTATTTGCTAGAGTTTGTAAACACACTATAACTTGATTCAAACGCTGTTAATATTCGGCTCCAATCTTTTCGGTCCATTCAGTTTTGGATATACCATAACTAAATTTGCATTTTTCCAACAAAGCCCAGTATGAATACTGGAGACGGAGTAGTGGAAGAACATAATAAGTAATCCAAAAGGCTGGAACTTTATTTGCAACTAACGAAAACGAATTACATTAAACAACATATTGTTCAAATGTTACTTAATAGTTAATACATTCTCAAAAAAAAAAAAAAAAAATAAGATACAAGTCTAACATATTATTCTTATGTCACATACAAGTCAAACTTAAATAGCTTAATGTTTTTTATTTTTATTTTTTATAATATCTTTTGTCATTCTTTATTTATTAAGTGGTATTTACCCAAATTTCAGAAACTATAAAATCTTATAAATTTTATCAAGATTGATTTGATTTTCTTATTGAATTTTGCATATCAAATTCAGTCCATATGAGCTCTAATTTTTGTCAAAGATTGAAATGCAAAAATACTCTCTATTTTTGTCTAATTAGCAAAAAATCCCTATGCTATTTTTTATTAGTAAAAAAAAAAAATCTTCCAAGTCCAAATATATATTTTGCAGGAAAATGAAAGAATGTAAAAACACCCCTATTCCTAAATAAAATTATTACTCCACCTCATTTAAAATTTTAAAAAAACTCAATATTATTAAATTGTACTAGATCAACCTAATCACATTAAACTAGAGTTAAGACATTTATAATGGTTTAATATCATACAATTTCCATAATATTCAAATTATTAAAAAAAAAATAAACAAAAAATCACATACCTTTTGAAAAAATACCACAATATTTTCAAAGGCGTTAACGACTCTGATCCATTGATTTCACCGGCCATGAAATCACGTTCACACAATTGTCACTTGAAAAAAAGATAAGCTAGTCCTTTCACAAAAAACACACACAAACACAGAGAGAGATAGAAATGGCTGAAGCAGTTCCAACTTTACGATGGAACAACCTCAGCTCCGCCTCTACTTCAATCCGCCGCCTGTCTCCTCCACATCTCCGCCGTGCACAGGGCACCAGACAACCCAATGTCAGCGGCGGATTCAGCCCAAGAATCAGCTGCAAAGCCGTGGAACTAGCCCCATCAGCGGTGGAGGTGGCGGAGACCAAAATCAAGAAGAACAGATACGAGATTGAGAATTTAACTAACTGGCTATTGAAGCAAGAACAAGCAGGACATATAGATACAGAACTCACAATTGTGCTATCTAGCATTTCATTAGCCTGTAAGCAAATTGCCTCTTTACTTCAGAGATCCAGTATCATCGACTTAACTGGGCTTCAGGGAACTGTTAATATCCAGGGCGAAGATCAGAAAAAACTCGACGTCATTTCCAATGAGGTTCATTTCAATTTTTCTGCACTTTCAAACCCCAAACACAGCACCCGAAAGTATATTGGAGTGAATTGTGAAAAAATCCATACTGTTTTTCCTAATTGGCGAAGAAATTCATATGTTCATAGTTTATTAGTCTTTTCTTTGCATCCATTTGAAAATTAAGAGCTGATCACGGGGTTATTGTTATATTTTCAAGAATCATGGGGCTATTGCTAATATTTTAAGTTCATAGGGGATTGCTGACAATTTTTTAAATGAAATAATGGTGTTTCCGCATTTTATTTCAAAGAAAAAATATTTAGGGATATAATTGTCACTTTCCTAGCAAATCATGAAAAGTACTCGCACTTACAACAAGTGAAGTATCAGGAAAAGTACTAGCACTATTTATTGGGTGTTTTTGCATTTTACTCAAATTTATTGTGTTATTTGTATTACAATTGGCAAATACCTCTTATGAATACAAATAGCACGATACTTTCTATCAGTGTTAAATTTCAATGAAATATGCAATTACTCATCCATAGGTTAAAATATCATCACATTTCAGTATTTTTAGTGTAAAAATAATAGTATGTTTTCTGTTATTAAAAGGCATGGGGTCATATTAAATTACGACAGCATAACATAGAGAATTTAGAGGTAATTTCATAAGAATAAATGAAATATTAGACTTACTGTGAAGGGGGTCTCATTGCTGCAATAATATTTATACAAAATAGGTATGCAAATGCTTATTAGAAAGAACACATTAAACACAAAATTAATATATGGAAAAGGATAAGCCTCATATCTAACTATTTTGGTTCAGTACTTGATTGAGATAGTAAGTTATTCCAATATTATTTCAGTTGTTCTGCAACTGTCTAAGGTCCAGTGGGCGAACGGGGATTATAGCATCAGAGGAAGAAGACGTACCTGTTGCAGTTGAAGAGACATATTCCGGAAACTACATTGTAGTTTTCGACCCCATTGATGGCTCTGCTAATATCGACACTAGCATGACCACAGGTTCTATTTTCGGTATATATGGCCCAGATAAACAATGCCTTGTCGACTTAGATGATGATTCCACGGTAAATTATTTATTTTCGATTAGTTTTGTTTAAATCTTTTCTTTGCATAATTTTTTGTTAATAAATCTTTTTGTGCTGGAAAAGCTTGATCAAGCAAAAGAGAAGTGCATAATCAGTGTTTGCCAACCAGGAAGCAATTTATTAGCTGCAGGGTACTGTCTATATTCGAGCTCAGTGGTTTTCACAATCTCTATAGGGAGAGGAGTGTATGCATTCACCTTGGATCACTCGTACGGAGAATTTGTACTAACACATGAAAATATCAAGATACCTAACTCTGGTAGAATTTACTCATTTAATGAAGGAAATTATGATTTATTTGATGAAAAGTTGAAGAAGTACCTGGATGATTTGAGAAAGCCGGGGCCCAATGGCAAGCCTTATTCCGGCCGTTATGTAGGTTGTTTGGTTGGTGAGATTCATAGAATGTTGCTGGTAGGGGGTATTTATGGAAATCCAGACAATAAAAAGGCCAAGAATGGGAATCTTCGTCTTTTGTATGAATGTGCACCGATGAGTTACCTGATAGAACAAGCTGGAGGAAAAGCAATAGATGGACACAGAAGAATACTAGATATCAAGCCTGACCAGGTAAAGTAATACTTCATGATTTAAGGATGAATTTATTTGTTTAAGTAGGTAAAATAAAGGGAAAACTGCAGTTTATCCCTCAATGTGCTAAAAGTGCAACCAGATAATATTCTGATTTTTGTTTTGCAGATTCATCAACGTACACCAATATTCATTGGAAGCCCAGATGAAATTGAAAAACTGGAGAAGTATTTATCTTAGTTTCTCAGAAAAGTAAGAATCTTGAATTCAAAGATGAAATAAAAAAAATAAAAAAAAGAACTTCTCATTCAGTATATTTCATGAACATTGGTTTTGTTAATACTCTAGTTAAATATCAGTAGATTGAGAACATAAGGTCAATCAATGATTCTAATGAATTTACATGATGCCCTAAAATAAAATCTAGATCAGTTCTGGCAAATCCAAAACAGAAAACTCTTCATATATTGTTTGTAAGTCCTAATAGCATGGCAAGTTAAATAGTCTTCTCTCTTGTTTCTTAGTCATTTTCGAGCAGGCAAATTCTCCTGATCAAAGGAGCTTCTCTGACTTTTAACTGCAGCAAAAGAAAGAATCCACATCAACCAAAATGATGGGTAATTAATACTATAAACCGAGAAAATAATCTAACTGAGATTGAAAATTACCAGGACTTAATATAATACGTTTGGTGAAAGACCTCACAGTTGAAACAGAATCTTGACCTGCTTACACAAACAAGAACAATAAAACCAACTTCAGCATTTTATTTAGGAAAATATGAGGTTAAATCAAACTGCTGAAGTTTCAATTCTTACCAACTAGATTCATATCTTTATCCCCAAGAATTCCAGCCATGGCTGATGAAAATTGTGATGTAACTTGTCTAGCACCCATGTCGACATGAGGCGAACTGTAAGTGACACATAGATTGTTTATGAGATGGAACTAATTGAAAAAGAAGATTATTAATAGAGGTAATAACAATTACCCTGAATGAGAGTCGGGAGAGGAATCCAAAGCTTGCGGTGATGAAAGACCCAGTCCATCACTTTCAATATCAAAGTCACGTAGAAACTCTGAAAGGCTGACATCCCAATCCAAAGTATCCAAATTTGGAAAATCCAAGTCAAGAATATTATCCCCTTCTTTGTCGGATTCAGATGTAGAGGTACCGTCAGGTGATTGGTTCTCTGTGATCATTGGCACCTCTGAAGCACCAAAATCGAGCCTTCCTTTTACATGATCATTTATGTTGGACCTCTTCAAATTTGTCTTTACTGGTGAGCAAGTTGAAATGCAGTGGTTTTTCTGTATTGAATAATAACCTATTTGTTTGGTAGGACTAACTCGAATTGTCTCCGATGAGATTATAGTGCAGTTAGTAGACATGAATTGTTGAGGCGTAGTGTCTTTAGTGGAAGTAGCAGTTGAACAGAACTCTACTGGAGTAATGGATTTTTCAGTTTGAGATGAAGAAGCTCGTTGGGGTGTTTTAGGAACAGAGGAATTTGTTGGGGGAGATGGAGGTTTTTGATTGAACAAACACTTGATAACATTAGATCCTTGCGCTAGTGACCCATTGGGAGCACTATTGGGAGTAGATGACTCAGCAGCAAGGTTTATAAGAGTATTTTGTTGATTAATCTCCGCATTGCTTGTTTGGTTATCTAAATTAACTTCTGCAATGACAAAGGATAAGATATGAGCAACAAAACAATCAATAGGCATAAGTCAAAGGGAAGCTCTTCTTTGAAAAATGTACCTTTGGGTTGTGTGCACCTTCGAGGTTTTTTAGAAGCCAAAGGGCCATCCGAGACATCCTTGGATCCTTTCCTCTTTGTAGTGGCTTGAGCTGTAACTGGAGTAGATAAATTTGTGGATTCTGTGCGAACTTTGGAAGGCATAGAACCAGACATAATAGCTGGACTGTTATACATAGGATAGTAGCCTGAACAACATTATTAATTGAAGTCACTACATTATAAAATGGTCAATATCAGACTAAACCAAATATCTATAGTATTTCTCACGGAACAATTAATGCCTAATGATTAAGGTACAAATATCCCATTCTTATCTCTGAAAACTTTTACAATCAAACTTTTATTAAAAATACATGCTCTTAAATCTGTTTAGTGTGTACCAATAACCAATGTATCTTGTAATGTAAGGTGAGGGCTGAAACAGCTAACCAGTTACTAAAACTTCCAAGCTTTTACATTACAACTATACTATGAAAATGGGGGAAATGCAGTTGGCCTTTTGGTTTTGGGCAAAAAGAGGATAACAATTTTTTATCAGAAATATTCACCCTGCATTGATGCAACTCTATGGAATATAACCCTTTAGAACTATAAATCAGCTTAACGTAGCTCAAATTCAATACTACTATATTAGTAAAACCAATTAATTAAGCCAATTAACAACCATGAAATTTAGAACCAAATCAAATTAAATCTAATAATTAGGGCACAAATTGGTACCTGACGGAGTCGCAACAGCTTGCTCAGCTTGAACCCCTGATGCAATGACCGGAGGTGGCAGCTGAGGGTTAGGTTTAACGAGTTGATTTGCAGTGGTACTGTAAGCATTAATGACATCCTGCATCCCCTTTGTAAAATTCTGAACCCTTAACTTCTCCTGATCCAAACGGCACCGTTCCTGATCCATCCACACTTTCTGCTCCTTTAGGGTTATGTACTCGTCCAAAATTGCCCCCAAACTCAACAAACTCTTCGGAGCCTACAAATGTAAATTAACAAAAATACATCAATAATCAAAGAAAATAAGGGATAAATCTAGAGAAAGTACAGATAATTACTTCTTGAACGGGCGATTTTGAGATTAGATGAGATGCTTCGGATCGGAAAGTGGAGCGGGTTTGGGTGAAGTTGTTGTCGGAGAGATAACGATCGACGATGAACGCAATTTGAACAGGAGTAACTTTCCCTTTGCCCACGCATTCTGGTTTCTTCGATTTGTTTGGCCTTCCCATTTTTCTCTCTCTTTCTTCTTCGTCTTCTTCGCAGATTCAGATGAAGAGAGGGAGAGAGAAGTGGAGTTGATGTTGAATAATGTATACTGTAGTAGTAGGAGGGAAAAGAAAAACTACGAGGGAGGAGATAACGCGGGAGCATTTTGAAATATTTGGACTAAGATTTTGCTTTCTATGTAAAATTTAGGGGATTTTTTTAGGAAATGCAGCGGAAAGAGGGGGGAAATTTTGAGCGGTTCTATTTGGGTTTTCCCTCCAAGTGCTAAATGGGTAAGGTCGCTAATGGGTTGGACTGGACTCGGTCTAATTTCTAAATTAGTTGAAGGAATGTTATTTAAAATAATTACATTCCATTTAAGATTTTATTATGTTATTAAAATCTTCGACCATAGGTAAATTCGTGAAATATCGAATTTTGAATAAGTATTTGTATTAAATTACATCTCTGTACCACTTTCATTTTCTAAAACTTTCGAACATTATAGATTGTATGTTGAGTAATATTTGTCGCAGTACACTTCTAGTGAGAATAAGTGCACCTAGCAATACATACAACATAAAAAATGCTACGAAGTTCGTTACTAGAGTAAAGTGCACATAAACTGACGAGATTTTAAAGTTCTGAATTAAAAATCTTACTTGGAAATCACATGGGTCGATATTTACAGGCATTTCAAATAAGATTTAAAGTTAAAGTATTATTAATTGTGGATAACTCGAAATGATCATACCTGATTTTTATGTTAAAGTCAACGTAACATGTAGACTAGATGATGTAGTTTTTCTATTAAATACTGATTTTGAACGTCAATAAATCATATAATATAAAAACTCATGTAAAAGTGCAATCAAACGTAAAATGAGACTAAATTAATTAATTACGGAAAGTCGTCTCCCTCCATCTCCATTTCTCCATTGACCTACAACTATGAAATTTTACCTTTTATTTTCTTTTTTCTCTTTTCGAATTAAAATCGATTTTTTTTGTAACTTCTTCTTTTTGGGTGTTAAGAAATTTTTGCTGAATATTGATATCAAATTTATAGAAAATTAACAACGGTTATTTTTTTTCAAAAAATAATTACGTTGGATTTTAAAAGAACTTTCCAACAAAATTTGATGTTATGCTCCATTACCCCTATATTGATGACAATAAACCGTTGAATGATGTTGGATTGGAAGTCCATTTTTTCACTCTCAATCATGAAAATATCGGAAATTACAATCACGAGATTTAATGAGATTTAATGTCGGGATTGATGGTTTAATTGGAGTTGTCACTAAGTCCCGACTCCTAAATTCGTAATAGATGGACCCAATCCGTCTCTATAGAAATACGGGTCGGACCCGAAGAAATTTAATATGGAGATCCATTGCCCCCTGCCCTGACATTATCCACAAAACAAATTAAATCCCCAAAACAAAATTGAAACGTTTCATTGTTTGTTCCACACTGCACAAATCAATTAAAAATTCTGCAATAAACTGTAAAAGAAGAAGATGAAGCAAGGGCTTCTCTCATGGAGTCCTTGCCCGTACCCCACCCTCCCTTTTCCCAATTTCTCTCTGAAGCCCAACAAAGTTCATAATCCCAAATTCTCAACAATCACCGCAACACTCAATTCAGTAGACGCCGAAAGTCTGCTTACAGCACGAGAGAGAAGACAAATGAGGAATGAGAGGAGAGTGAACAAGCCCGCTAACAATTGGAAAGAAGAGGTTGAAATGAAGCTCATAAAGAAACCGAAGAAAAGATATGCATCTTGGACGGAAGAGCTAAATTTAGATACTCTAGCCGAGCTTGGACCCCAATGGTGGGGCGTTAGAGTTTCCAGAGTTTCGGGCCAAGATACTGCCGAAAGGATGGCCCGAGCCCTAGTTAGAAGCTACCCTAACATCGAATTTAAGGTATTCGGTGTTTTGATTGTTGAATAAGCTTAGTTCAATATTTATTCCTAATTTATATTAGTGCCCTAGCTTTCCCATTATATAATTTTTCCACACTTCTTTCAATTGTCAAGGAAACTCAATTGTAGGGTATTTGCATTATGAATTTAGTAATGAGTCCCGAGTTATGCGCGTAACATCTTGTAATTCCATAGTAAGTTAATTGTTTGATTGGGTTTTGCAGGTAACTAAGATTTATTGCTTTGAGTTAAAAATATGCAGTGTTTTAATGGTTCAATCAATCCACTTGAGTTCATGTTTCAACGAAGCTATACTGTTTCTTGATTGTAAACTGTTTGTGTTTCTTCATCAAATGCTGATTTTCCAAGAGAGTTGACGTATAGAATAGGAAGTTGACTTATTTGATTGACATGCTCATTTGTTCATACCAAAGCAAGTGCGCTCGTTTGCTTGAAGCATGATATTGATTGGCTTCTTATAATGGAACAGAGATATGCCCTAAGCTTAAAATACTGTAGTTTGTAGTCATAAGAAGTGCCATTTTAGTGGAGGTTTGAACTTTCCTATTCCTTGAGGCTTGAGCTTTAAACAAATTTAAACCCTATTTATAAACAAGTTTTGAGTAGCTCGAAATGATTAGCTCGGGTGAAGCTTGACAGCTCTAGAATCGTGAGGTGTTGAGCTATATAAAATTAAAGTATGAGTTTTGTTTGTATGTCTGATTTTTCCATAATGGTTAATTGCAGGTTTATCTTCCATCAGTACATATCAAAAGAAAATTAAAGAATGGCACACTCTCTGTTAAACCCAAACCACTCTTCCCTGGATGCGTGTTTCTAAGGTGTGTAATGAACAAGGAGATACATGATTTCATAAGAGAATGTGAAGGTGTCGGAGGGTTTGTCGGATCCAAGGTTGGAAATACGTAAGAATTCTCATTTGTTCCTATTATTCTTGTTCTCTTCAATTTATTCATTTACATTGTCTTAGTCTTCATTTGGATTGATTGATATTGAGCTAAGTATTTGAAAACCATAATAACAAATTCATCGCACATGTTTGTTTGTATGATTTTTTATTTGAGCTAAATGCAAAAATACCCCCTGTACTTTGTCTAATTGGCAAAAAAAAAAACCTGTGTTATTTTTATTAGCAACACCCACCCCCCGGTGTTATTTTTTATTAGCACAAAAACCCCATTTTGAAACTCCTTCATAAAGCATAGGGAGGTTATTGTCAATTTTTTAAGTGAACAGGGGGTTATTAGCATAGGGGGTATTTTTGCATTTCACTCTTTTTATTTTGCATAGAGTAACCATTTTGTTGTATTCTTTTAACCAGAATGGGGAATTTGAAATCCACACAACATCGAAGTTATTTGAAATCCTTTCTCTATATCCTTCTTCAAATTCAAATCCATCAATCCAAATGAAGCACTTTTATATGGTATCACATAAAGCATAGTGTTACGTCTCTTCTATCTAGCTACAAAACTTAAAGAAAGGACCATTCTTTTGAATATTTATTCTCTTATGCAGAAAGCGACAGATTAATAAACCTAGGCCAGTTGATGAAAATGACATTGAAGCAATGTTTAAGCAAGCAAAGGAAGAACAGGAGAAAGCCGATAAAGCTTTTGAAGAAGAGCAGCAAGTTGAAGCAGCTCTGAGTTCTGAGAAACTAGGTGTAGACACATCTTTGGTTTCCAAGGATGTTACAAACTTAAATGCCATAAAGAAGACAAGAGGCCGAGGTAAAAAAGCTGCAAAAGAGCCAATAGGTGGAAAGGCCACATCTTTAGTACCTGGTTCAGTTGTCCAAGTAGTTTCTGGAGCATTTGCCGGATTTTCAGGCATCCTTAAGAAGGTCGATAATCAAACAGGGCTGGTATATTCTCCTCCTTTGATCCTTTTATCTAACATCTTTAGGACTGGCATGGAAAACGATAAAATAAGAATGTATAGATAACAAACCAATTACCGCGAAAAGCTTATCCAACATCTGTCCAATTACTATTTACATAATTACATGTTGCTCATCAAAAATAAAAAGTGAGCAGAAGTAATACAAAAAAAATCTATACTGCCTCTATAGTCCTAGTTGCACATGCTGGATCTGCTACTTGGACCTTGGTATTGAACGTCACCGGCACTGTTCCTAGTAAGAGACAACTTAGGCCATCTCCAATGGAGATGGCCGGGGTCGGGGGGGGCTGCGGGGTGGAGGGATTAGCCGTCTCCAGTGGGTGGGACTCGGGGGCGGGTTGGGCTGCGGGGCGGGAATGGGCCGGGGCCGGGGCTCCGTGGAGCCCTGGCCGCGGCTCGTTCCCACGTGGGAAAAATGAAGAAGAAGAGGGGCGCGTGAGATTCAAGCGCCCCTCTTTAAGTCAGGGCCCCTGATTGGTTCTTTTTTTTTAAATTTCTTTATTAAAAATAGTTTATTTAATATTTTTAAATAGGAAAAAATAAATTATTTAAATAAATAAATATAAAATTATAAATTAAATTAAATTTGTAGAATTGAATTATTTAATAAAATTTGTTAGTATATTTATTGTATATTTACTAGTATTTAATAAATATATGTAGTCACCAACTTTTAATTGAATTATTTAATATAATAAATTTTTTTTTTTTAAATTAAAATCATTAATAATTTATTAGAATTGTAATTAAATTTATTTATGGACAAATCGTTAATAAATAAATTCAACATTTTATTTTAATATCTTTTATTTCCGTGTGTGTGCCGTTTATTTAATCCTCGTTCTTGTATTTTCTTTCTTGTTTGTTGTATTTTCTATTATGTATCAATTTTAATTTTATGAATATTTACTCTCTTAAATTTAAATATTTAAATATAATTAATAATTTAATTATATTAATAAAATAATTATTAGTATTATTAATATTAACATTAAAAACAAAATTAAAACTAGAATTATAGGTGAGAGTGGGCAAAGGAAGAAAATGGAATTAATTCCATTCCGGAGCCCTGCCATTGGAGACGACCAGGCAGGGCTCGGGGTGGGGGCAGGGGCAGCCCCGGGGCTCCGGAGCCCCGAGCCCCCCCCCCCCCACCATTGGAGATGGCCTTAGGTACTTGCCTAGGGCCGTATTCAGAAGGGACAATTATATAATTAATAAATATGTGTAACTGTTGATTCAATTGAAACAAAGAAAATCAAAATTAAAATAAAATATATTTTCAACAAAACTAACTGGATTATATAAAAAATATATATATATACTAGAAAAACTAGAATATGAAGATTTAAACAATACTTTTGCATCTATAAAAGTAAATAAAGTAGATTTTGTATTATGTTATAAAGTTTTTTTTTATGACATAGGGCCACAAATTTAGATTTCGACTAGGACCAATAAAAGGTTAGGATCGGCCATCACGTTAGGCCATCTCCATTGCTAAGGTGGGAGGGGGAGAAAAAAGGAACTTTCACATTGTAAAAAAAAAAATTATGGAAATTAAATACATTGAAATTAAATACGACTAGTGGATTAAAAATAGAATACTGGTTACATAATTTAAATACGATAAATTAAATTAGAAACGACATAACCCTATCAAATATATATTGGAATTATTGCATATGACCACCATTTGGACCGTGTGTTAACCACGCATGTTCGACTAAGTCGGCTTGAAGTTGGCGATTGACTTCTACTGATCGTATCTGGTGACTACGGAACATATATTTTTCTAGGGATATGGGACTTGTTCTTGGATTCAAATCCAAAGTAGTGCCTCTTTCTTGGTGATAAATGGTGGCAACTGCCATGAATTTCCATATATGGATTATTAATTATTGTATTGTTATTGTAATGTTATTATTAAATGCTTTTTATTATTATAATGTCAATGCTAATTAGTTATTATTAATGCAATGTTTAATTTACTATTGACTTAATTATTTATTTTTATTATTATTATTATTATTATTATTATTATTATTATTATTATTATTATTATTATTTGTTATTATTATTATCATTTTATTAAGTGAGAGTGGGGAAGTATGAAAATTGGAATTAAAAAAGAGGAGTCTGAAGGGGAATGGGAGTCTGAGGGGAAGGGGAGTCAATACTCACTGGAGATGGCCTTACACTGAACATCATTGAATTAATATCAACTGAATAGGAATGTTGATCCTTGCATGACTGCATTCTTTGGTTTATTGGAATTTGTTTATTTTTGTTGCAGGCAACTGTTGCATTTACTCTGTTTGGGAAGGAAACTTTGGCAGATATTAATGCCAATGAAATTCTTGCTGAGAAAGAGTGACGTATAACAGGTGTGGGGGTTTCTTAGATGGTAATTTATATCACTGCACAAGAAATACAATGTCCCGTGTGACCCCATAAATTACAAGAAAATATTTGGTGAGCAATCATGCATATACGTAGAATATATCTTCATCTGGTGTGATTATAGAATAATTGGCCATGGAGTTTGAATTTGGTCGGATCGAAAATGGACTTGTTCGGACTACTATTCTATTGAGAATGTTCGGAGAGGAAATGTATCTTGGTGTATGTAATGTTTCTCTCTTCCATATTATTCTAAGAGGAGGTAGAAAGAGGAAATATTTTAATTTGAGGTTCGGCCTATATGTTTAATTGGGTAGGCAATTGTGGATCAATATATAGACCTAGAGGAATATGTTGAGAAGAGAGAGATTTTAGGTCTTTTATTTGGGTGGTCATGTAGTTCCATTACTTATTAAACTATTTATGTGGTGGGAATGAATAGAAAGTTGAGGCAAATAAGCTTAACTTTGTTTTCGATCTTGAGATTGTGTTTAAACATATTTATTTTTAAACATACAATGTCAGAACGAGTCTAATTGAATAATTCGTGTAAAATCTGATAAAGCAATATTACATTAACAATTTTATAGTTTGTTGAGTTGAGTTCGAGCTGAAGTTTAATAATTCTAAGAAAAATGTCATTTACTTTGATTTGTTCGTGTATAGTAAATCTGGTTGAAATGTACTTTCATTGTTTTGAACACAATCTAAATCTCAAATCATTTAATTTGCATGTATGTGAACTGAAGCAAATCTTAAATCATTTTTGTCATCAAACTATATATACATGGAATTCTCAAAAGAGAAGATAAAATTGAAATGTTTCTGTCTCGTCAAAGGCAAGGAACGAAAGAAAATCTTGGTAAGACTCGACAGTTGTCAAGTAATGAATGATAGGATTAGGATTTTCCCTAATGAAATAAATAGCCAAAAGTTGAGAGTACTTTATGATACACTACATTACTACGTGCTGCAATAAATACAAGTGGGGGACCAAAATTCGAGTTCGTTTTTTTACATGGGTATCATAAATAGCATTAATTGCTTTTTGGTCATTTTTTTTTAAATTAATAGCTTTTGGTGATTATAAACCAATGAGCTACCATACCAACCACTGGTACTGCACTAAGCTACATTACTGATTTGAGCAATGATTTTATATTCTAAGTTACGCATTTCATTCTTCCCTATTTTTTTTTTTATAGTAATGGTTTTACTAGAATATTAGATTTACATAAAATTAAATGCACCTCTCAATTATAACGAAGAACTTTCAGAATTAAATTTTCAAAAATAGTGGTCGAAACACATAAACGAGTGTCGTGCATAAGTTCATTAATAAACCAATAGAACTGAACCAAAATCAATAATTCTGGTGTAAAATAAAACGAGTGGGATACATCTAGGTTTTTGTTAAATCTGCTAAATGTCAGGTGTTTATTCTTTTGGATGTTATAATGACTATTTTACTTCGACTTCATTTCAACTAAAATTGAATCGAATTGAACCAATAAAATATTCATTCATTCCGAGAAAATAGTGAATTGCTCAAAATTTATTCGATTATATTCAACTTGACCCGAATTCAATGCTAGTCCTAAATTTTATATATTAAGCAAACCACTTTAGAGGAGTTAGAAAGAACATATTCTTCATTTTGTACTAATGGAATTTCACTCCCAAATACTATCTTGATCGAAAAAGAAATTAAGTTGATGCCAATTAATAACTGAAAATGGCATTTTGATTTTGACCCAATATCTAATAGGGTCCTTGCATGTTGGACAATGGCACCGCACATGAACAAGACATAAAAAGAAGTTAATAATAATAATAATAATAATAATTGGTTAAACAAATCAGTGAGCAGTCCTCTTCATGCACAAACAATGGTCCACATGTTAAGCTGTCATCTGTGCTTAAAGTTGTGTTTTTCTTATACATATATACAACGCCTGTAGATAGAGATAAATACAACACATTATCTGTATCTATACATTGTAGTAGACCGTTGTATAAATCAAGAAGACAAAAGGGCACGCGACTATCATCCTTAATTCTTTTTAATTTTAATTTTAATTTAATTTACAAGGAAAAAAGTGTTGTGTATTGTTCATCGAGCTAGACATGGGCTTCCAAGGAATCTTGTTCTTTTTCTGCCCAACACAACTTTTTATTTATTTAATCAAGTAGAGGTTACAAGTGAAGTTAAAGCCTATCATTATACTAATCACTATTTATTTTGGTAGTCAAAGCACACGTCACCAAAAAAAAAACTAAAAAATTGATGCGGTGAAAATAAGTTATGGGTGTAAAATTGGTAATTGTTGCCCTCAACTCAAAACATTCACAATGTTATAGACTTATCTTGTAGATGAAGGTTGAACAATATTATTATTAAAAAAACTGATTGATCATAATACATTATTTTTTTGTTAAATGGTCAATTTAACCAAGTTAATTTCCATGAAAAGTGTAGAAAATGACTTTTTTATGCAGATTTACAACAAACCAAACTAATAACCTATGTTGTTACTCTCGGTTATGGCAACAATTGTCATGTGGTGGAGGCCTGCTAGGGTCAAATCACAATCGAATGTTGTGGGCGTTTGTATGTGTGAATGCACTATAACGCTACGGTATGCACATTTTCTAACACCAATTGATTTCAGGGTAACTAATAGCGCATGAGGTCCTACAATTGGTATCAGAGACAAGATCACGGGTTCAATTCCCAGCGAGAGGGGAGAATGTTAGCCTGAATTATGGCAGCAATTGTCTCGTGACAGAGGTGAAGGTCAAGTCACAATCGAATGTCGTGCGTGTTTGTGTGTGTAAATGGATTATAAGGCCAAAACATGCGCATTTCCTAACACTAACCGTTTTAGGACAACTGATAACGTTTAAGGTCATTCGTGATGCGAGGTCTGATAGTTGACCAAGTTTGTACCTAATAAATATTTATAAGAGCTAGATTGTTGGAATCTCAAAACTCCCAAGACTCGTTATCAAACGGTTTGAGCCGTGAATTCTTTGAAGTATTCTAAATACTTTTAAGAAAACTCTATTTTTTGGCCCAAAATTAGAAGAAACACAAATTTTGACATATTTATAATTTATAGTTAATTTTTCGATTACATCAATTTTCACTAGGGAGTGCATTGTTTTCTTCTTTTAATAACATAAAACAAAAATTTATTGAAAGAAGAAAACACCGTAGGGTAGGGTATAAATAATACATTTCTTCATTCGCACCAAAAAAAAAAAAAAATACATTTCTGCATTGAATAACAAAAAATAAAAACTCAAAAGCATACAAGCACTAGAGAGCAAAACTTGCCCCGGAAGAGGGCCATAACTGCAAATTCAGTAAAACAAAAGGACATAATCCTAAAGAATCTCATATTATATTCCCTCAGTCAGCAACCACTGAGCAAGAAAGTAAATTAAAGACAGTGCAGCAGAAACAAGTAAAACGTATTTAATTCTCACAACCTCCAAGCCCACCCCAACCCCACCCCCACCCACCCACCCACCCACCACCATTCCTTACCCATTTTCCCAAGCTTTTGCAAAGCTTCTATCTTGCTCTCAAACCCTAGAAAAATTCATTAAAAATTTGCATTCCCCATTTAATACTACTACATGGGTTCTTCCAAGAAACCATTGTAAATCCAGAATAAAAGACAAAAAAGAAGTACAAACAAACTACAAACTCTTGCTCAAAAACTCAGATCAAATATGGCTGCACTTTCGTCTTCAAGGTACTTATTGGCCTTCTTTATTCTCAGTCTTTACTTGAAATTTATAGCTACAGAAGCAAATTTGGCCTTTTCTTTCAAGAATTTCGGAAAAGATTCAAACTTTGAGTCACAGCTTGCTCTGTATGGTGACACTAAGGTTGCTAATGATAGTATGTCACTTCAAATCACTGGTAGAATAATTTCAAAGAATCCCATTAATCTAATTGAAGGAAACTTGAGAAAAGATATGGTTTCTTTTTCAAATTATTTTGTGTTTTCAATTTCTAGAGAAATTGGGGATGGGTTTGCTTTTGTCATGCTACCAGTGGGTTTCCCTCTGAATGAATTTGATGGTGGCTCAATGGGTATGTTAGGGAAGAAAAAAATGAAGTTTATTGCTATTGAATTTGATACTTTTAAAGATGAGAAATATGGTGATGTGAATGGGAACCAAGTTGGTATTGATATTGAAAGTTTTGTATCTGTTAAAGTGAGCAATGTTTCATCTATCAATTTGGTGCTTAATAGTGGGGATAAGTTACAGGCTTGGATTGATTATGAAGCAAGTGGTAAAAGATTAGAGGTTAGGTTAAGTAAATTGGGTGAAAATAGGCCAGTTGCTCCATTGCTTTCTTACTCCATTGATTTATCGAAAATGTGGAAAAGGGAGAATGTAACTGTGGGATTTAGTTCTTCAAGTGGAAATTTGTATTCTTGGAGTTTTAGATCAAGAACTGTCCCACATTGGATGCATTCAGAACCTATGGATCCAGAAAACACTATAAAGACTAAAGAAGAGTTGAAAGTTAGTAAGAGAGGTGATTGTGCTTTGAGAATTCTTGCTGCGTTAGTTCTTGGCGCTGGATGTGGAGCATTAGCGGCTATATTTGCTCTGTTTGTTTGGACTATTTTCGGAAATAGGCGACCAGTTGTGCCCGAGGAATTTGCTGTGCCACAGAAGGAGATTGAGGAGTACAAGAAGTTCGATGTTGTTATAGATGAAACCATCAAAGATGGTGAGAAGAAGTAGATGTTTAATTTGGAAATAAGAAATTGGGTGTTTTTTGTTGTTTGTAAATCCCTCTCCAATTTTTGTATTCGGATGTTAAGGTTCAGTAAGGTGCTGTAGTTTAATGATCAATCATTTAATTGTAGTTTTGCCCATGTATTTCTTATGTTGTGATCATTATAATACAGCTTCAACTTGGTACAAAATCGTCTAAGTTCTGACTAAATTCTTTGTTAATGTGATGGAATTAATGACCTGACATTGCTTGTGGTTCTACTTTGAAAAGAAAATAAAAATGTTTTATGTATTTCTTAGAAAAATTTCTTTGTTAATCTACATTTTCGACAACCTTATGTGCTTATTAAGAAATTACAGGCATACCTAAAGGAAGAACTCTATTTTGAGTGTCTTCATCATCTAATTCAGCTCCCTCCTTGTAAGGGTAAGAACTTGCCACAAAAACCTAGAAAACAAGATTTGCAGCACTCAAAGCAGCTAACACCCAATAACACTTGTCCAATCTACTCTTGTTTAGGGTGAGTTTGGCCTAGCGATTCGAAAATCAATTATAGGAGAATTAATTTTACTAAAATGTATTCTGGCAATAACTGATTACGATAAAATTCAATTATAAAATACTAATTGCTTTTGGATATTAGCTTTTGCAAAAGTAACACTTTAGTATCTTCTAAAATAAGTTGGTTTTTAGCTTCTGGAGATCCCAAAAGTGACTATGATATTGGGGGCTAAACAACAATAAAATCACGATTGACTAAAAGCAATTTCTATAATTGGGGCCAAACACTTCAAAAATCACAATGAAGATCTAGAAATGTTTTTAGGAGCTCTCACCGCTGGGCCAAACTCACCCTTAGTGTATGTTGGAACCAACCTGTTTTCCCACCATTCTCACTGATTTTACCTGCTAAATGAACTGATAAACACAGCCATTGTTCCAAAACCAAATACTACAGTACTACACCATTGAAATAATTGAGGTAGCTTCTCAGAGATAGAGGTTTCTGATCAAGAAAGATAACCATAAAACTTAATTAAAGAAATGTTGAAAGGCCAGCAAGAAGAGAAAACTGAGGTACCAACCAAAACATGCTCATTGGGATTGTGTCTTTTGGTTTGTCTAGTAAACCGTGGTTTCTTATCACATTCAACCTTCGAATCTCAACTTTCGCAGCTATTACACAACAGAGAATCGAGAATACCATAACTATTTCCATGCAGATTGGAAGTGCAACCACTTTCTCCAAACAGTATGTGAGAATCATGTGCAGTCCAATGAAGATAAGTTTTGAAATATCAAGAGGAAGGAAAAAGGTACTTTTAATTTCCGAACTTTCGGTTCATGTGATTTGCTTGCACTACAAAGTAAGTGTTTCCAATAGAAAATACTAAACCACATATTAAAGGTTATAGCCATTGGGATACAAATCAACCATATATTCATCAACATCTTAGAATCCTCAATTTAATCAACAGAAGAGAGTAGTATACTAAAAGATAAGAATCATGAGAAGGGCAAGAACGGGGGATTCGCATTTTTAGTCCCATAGTAGGCTGGCACTTCTGATTCTAACTTCTTAAAATGTTTTTTTAGTCTTTTCGCTCTAATTCTGTTCAATTTGGGACTAAAGGTGCAGACTGGGACAACCTTATGGGATCAAAAGTGCAATTTTGTAAACGTTGCACCAAAAGCACTTAGATTCACTCTTGTGGGAATTGAAAATGCAGTTATGCAGCAAAGTATTGCGAGTATCATTGATACTTCAATCCCTATTGAAGGGGCTAACTTTCTTGACCCTGCTCTACCTAAAGAATTCGCAAGTTTAGCATAAAAGCTAGCAAATTGATTTTGGGATTGTTCGTAGAACCATAAGAGAACAACTATGGGGACTTTCAGACGACCGACTTTGGGGTTGAGGTGTTCTAATTGCTCGATAAAGAAGGTGAATCCAATGGCTGAAACAACGCCACCTAAGATAAAAGTCATCCACAATGGAATCATACGTATGATTGTTTTGGTCTCTTCAACTTCAGTTACTCTGCAAAGTCTCCATATGTTATTTTCTTGTTCTTCTAAAGGTTTTGTCGGTATTAGAATTGCAGCCTTGTCCAAGCACCTGAATTTCAAGAATTCATCAATGAATGAATTGAGTTTTGAACATTGGAAAGAAATCGTGGGCAGCAAAAGATCTTCTATCACATTTTGGTGTTACATTATGGGGTCACATTTATAGATTCAACTTATAAGTTTATGTATGGGCCCACATAAATTTAAATTTGTGCATTTGTCAACAAAACTATATGCGTGATATCAAAATGTGATGGAAGATTCATCCCAGATTCAGAGACCCCAGACTCTTTGTGTGAACAACTGAGTAAATTCGAGGATCTTGGATCTCATATAGTTTCTTAGCATCTTTAGGGGATCAATAGAACAACTTGGAAGTCGCAGCCACAAACACTTGAACGAAAACTGTCAAAGGGCTTCCCTGTGGCCTCAAACATCTATAAGAAGGGGAGCCGCTGAGATACAAGAGAGTAGCAACAAGAGTACAAATGGCTGAAATCCCAAATCGAAGAGACCAAGGTTTGATAAAAGGGAGCGCTATGACTGCAATAGATGTTGCGATAATAATGGCTACAATGCTACCAAACAACCGCTCACAAGCGTCCACTTCTTCATCTCTAATTCCGAGTCTTCCTCTTCATCTCTCGGTCCTTGAATATTAAACTGGTTGGCAACAAATAACTCCAAAGAAGTAAAATGACCAGACATCCCAAAAGCTATTAAACGCAAAGCTGCGTAAAAAAGTATAACTTGGCCTTGATGTTTCAGCTATGTTAGTTTGATGTTTCTTGATGGATAATAAAATTACTCTTTAAGTTGCCAATGAAATGATACATATATAAGGAATATATACATAGGCGTAAAATTGTTGTGGATTTTGTATTTGATTTTATCTGTCCACTGCGCGTATAGGAAGGAAGTTGACTTTATAAATATATATCACTTAAAATCCTTAAAGTGACCTTTCTGTTAATTTGCTTTAATGAAGAATATTTTTCACCGTTATCATATTCAGTACAGACAGACTGGTTTCTCAAAAAAAAAAAAAAACAAATGAATACTTAGTAGAGACTTGGACTGACCCGAATCAGGTGGGCCAGATAATGTTAATGGGCTCGTATAATCCAAAAATCATATCCGCACATACGGATTCGGATAGGTTCTAATTTCAATCCGGGTCTATACCTTGTCAATCAGAACTAAGAAACAGGAAATGGATAAACCCTAAAATTGAAGTAAAACCCCAAATGGCAACACTTCAGCTCCTTCACCATGCTTACTCTTTTGCCCTAAATTCACCAACAACACACGTCCAATTCCCCAAAATCTTCCCAAATTTCTCCCTAAAACCTCGAAACTGCCTCCCCAAATCCTCCACCGATGACACCACCGCCGTCACCACTCCCCGCAGAGGGCGCAAAAAATCCACCACCACCACAAAAACACCGAAACGTCCCCGTAAGGAAAAGAAAGAATCATCAAACTCCGAAAATGATGACAATACTGCAATGATATCTAAAGAAGAAGAAAATGCTTCGGATTTACCATACGGAGACCCGCCGTTGGTTTGCTGTTTCGGGGCAGCTCAGAAGGAATTTTTGCCTACGGTCAGAGTAGCGCCGGAGCAAATGCACCCGGACATTTACTCCCAGTGGAAAATGCTGCAGTGGAATCCACCGGAGTTTGTGCGTGCTCCAGGGGGCCCACCTTCCAACGTGGCGATTTCGCACGTAAGGCTGGGTGGCAGGGCTGCTTTTATCGGAAAAGTTGGGAGTGATAAGTTTGGTGAGGAAATGGTTTCGTTGATGGAGAAAGAGAAGGTGCAGACAAGAGGAGTGAAGTTGGATGATAATTCACGAACAGCATGTGCTTATATGAAGATTAAGTTTAAGGATGGGAGAATGTGGGCAGAGACGGTGAAGGAATGCGCTGAGGATTCGATGCTCGAGTCAGAACTGAATCTTGCTGTGCTTAAAGAGGTAAAAGTTGCTGCCTTTTTAAGAGTGATTGGCACTTTGCAACCTGAAATTGAAATTTTGGCACTTTGCACCCTCGAATCACATATTCTTTTTGGCAAAATGCACCCTATTAGGGTGCAAAATGCCGATTGTTTTGCTAAGAATATGCAATTCGAGGGTGCAAAGTACCAAATTTCAATTTTCGGGTGAAAAGTGCCAAAATGACATAATTATGGGGTGCAAAATGCCAATTGCTCCCTTTTTAATGGTTTGAATACGGATGATTTATATTTGTTGAGTTATCGGGCTTCATGTTATGATGTGGTAGTGTGTTTTGTTTATCGTATGAGTGGACAAGTAATATGCTGATCTTGGTAGATTATATGGTTTTGAATCTATAGCTGTTATTTAGGTTGGAAAAAGTTCGTATTTTTTGCTAGATATAATGTTGTGAGTTGTGTAGATTTTGTTTAAGGGCCTATTTTCATGGTGGAACAATTTAAACTGTATATGCATACAAGTAATGGTATCCTGTAGTTTTAGATTTTGAAGGTTTATTATATTATTCTGAAGTTTAAATGGCCGTTGCTGTCTTCGAGCAGATTAGATTGTCAAATTTGTGCATGTTCACTATCTGAAGTAGCATATACAATAAATTTGTTAGCCTATTTTTTTATTTATAATTTTGCATATGGATTGTATATTTGGAATTGCATTGATAGTCTAGTGGCACAACCACTCTAAACTAAATCGCCTAAAAGTTATAGGAGTTGATTTGTAAAATTGTGAATTCATAAAGATCAGACATGTAACATTGTCATTTAGTTGATCTCTTGAGAAAGATTCATTTTCCCAAATATTAACTCTATCTACCTCAATCTCCTTGGTGGTACTTTAACTACATCAACGTTCTTCTGTGTAGTATTTATAAAGTAGAAGATTAGCTGCTGACTAATACTCCTATTAAACTGTACAAATCTATGTGTGCAATCTTGGTTGTGTGCTGTTGCAACTAATTGACATTCATTTTTTGGAGATGTATGTGAGTTGCTAGCAAAAATGCATTTGCAGTGCTTTGACTTTTAATGGGTAGCGATTTTGAGAGAGTTTCTTTTTTCGGTTACTGTTTGCGATTCTCGGACAGTTGGCTGCAATATTTGTCCTTGAAGTTTTTCGTGTTTGCAATTTTAGGACATTTAGCCGCAATTTCGGTCCTTTTAACTTTTTGAATTTTGGGAGCAATGGACTGAAATTGATGTCAAATGTCCTAAAATTGCAACTACTAAAAAGTTAAAAGGACCAAATTGCAGTAAAATGTCCTTAAAACTGCAAACACTAAAAAGTTTGACTGAAATTGATTACTGAATAAAAAACTGTCCCAAAATTCCCAACTAGTAAAAGTTAAAGGACTAAAAATGCATTTTTGCCTTGAATTGCTAGTATCGTTACTCACAGGGAGCTAAAATAATTAAGATTCTTGATTCATTTTATTTTTATTCTTTCAGGCAAGGATTTTTCATTTTAACTCTGAAGTCCTGACATCACCTTCAATGCGCTCAACCCTTTTCAAAGCAATCTCATTGTCCAAAAAATTCAGGGGTCTTACATTTTTTGATTTAAATCTACCTTTACCATTATGGAAATCACGCGATGAGACAAGGGAAGTGATCAAGGAAGCCTGGGAACAAGCAGACATCATTGAAGTCACAAAACAAGAACTAGAATTCCTACTAGACGAACAACATTACGAGAGAAGAAGAAACTATAGGCCTCAATACTATGCTGAAAATTACGAGCAAACCAAGAAAAGAAGAGATTGTTATCACTATACTCGTGAGGAAATCTTACCATTATGGCATGATAAATTAAAATTCTTGTTTGTGACAGATGGAACACTTAGGATACATTATTACTCCCCATCTTTCGATGGAGTGGCAGTAGGTACAGAGGATGTACTCATAACACCTTTTACGTGTGATAGAACCGGTTCTGGTGATGCTGTTGTAGCTGGAATTATGAGAAAATTGACTACACAACCGGAAATGTTTGAGAATCAAGATTTTTTGGAAAGACAACTTTATTTTGCTATTGCAGCTGGTATAATATCACAGTGGACTATAGGTGCTGTACGAGGTTTTCCGACGGAGAGTGCTACACAAAATCTTAAAGAACAGGTTTATGTGCCATCAATGTGGTAAGTTGAAGAAGCCAAGTGTGACAGCATGATTCTCCTGATATTAGTTTCCATATGATGAGATTGTAAGGCTTGGTATTTTTGAGTTCTTGTATCATTATTTTCCTCTTGTAAACTAGAATTCAACAAACCTATATTATATAACTCAATAAGAAGGCCTTCTTCTCGGAAAGAGTGAAGTACCTCTCTTTTTTTTGAATGTTTGAACTAAACAATAGATTGGGCCTCAATCTTTGCATTCATTACCTTATTCTCTGTTCTAGTTGCAAGAGGTGAAGCTTTAATTGAGCTAAATTTAAAAATATCGCCCCTTTTTAGTCCAAGTGGAAAAAACCTCTGTATTATTTTTATTAGCAAAATCCCGTTGTGTTCTTTTTTATTAGCAAAAAACTCCATTTGCTTCATATATTATAGGGGGAGGTTATTGTCAATTTTCAAAGTTTACATGAAATTTTTTGTCAATTTTTAATTGAATAGGTTTTTTTTTTTTTTTTTTTGCATCTTTTGGTGGGGTATAAATGTCATTTTATTTAGGGGTTTTTTTCTGGTACTAAAAGTAACACCGTGGGTTTTTTTGCTAATTATACATAACATAGGGGTATTTTTGCATTATATTGTTTTGAGCTCTTTCACTTGAATTGCTAGCTTTCAAGGTAGAATTTACTCAGGTAATAAGTTGCGGTGCTTGCTGTTATCATTCGAAACTCAAAAGGCTCGGTTGTTTTCGCTTCCACTTCTAAGCAGCTTTGCTTGAACTCTTTTACGGCGGAGGTTCTCTCGATTAAGCTGGCTTGTTCCATCATTGCCCATTGGAAAATCTGTTTTGAAAATAATTGTGTCCAAGCGATTACGGGGATCCAAAATTCTTGGAAAGAGCCGGATTGGGCTGCTAGAGGCTTGATTGAAGAAATCAGATGTTTTTGGGCATGTTGGCCTAAATGGAAGTTCAATTTCATCACTAGAGGCTCCAATTTTGCAGCTCATAACCTTGCTGCTTGGGCTGGTGATTTGAGTTGGGAAGATCCTTTTTGTTGTATTCCTTTTTCTTTACTTCCTTGTAATGTTTTTTGTGATGGGGTTACCCCATTGTAGACTTTGTTGTACCGTCCTTTCGAATTGGTGAAATGAAGTATTATTTATCAAAAAAAAAAAAGTAACAATATTTTTAACAATTTATTGCTCTTTCTATTTTTTTTGGTTTCTCAAGGTTTTAATCTCTTTCGAGATACGTCGGACATGTTATATGAGAACCTCTCCCAACAAAGATTCGAACTTGAGTCGTCACTTTGGGGATACTAATTTTTTCGAGATACGTCGGACATGTTATATGAGAACCTCTCCCAACAAAGATTCGAACTTGAGTCGTCACTTTGGAGATACTAATTTCTTCCACTAAACCAATCACATGTTGATATTTATTGTTCTTCTAAGTTCTAATACCGTGAAGACTGTGGTCCAATTCATACAATGATTGTTAAAGGAAAGAATTTTATGATTGCAAAAAGTGCTGGCTTTTATGCTTGTTCACGTTTAGTTTTGCTTTGCATTTACTAGAAAAGCAGTATAAGCAAGAAATAGCGGCAAACAACCTAATTCCGTTATAATAAATGAGCAACAAAGAGTCCTGTATGTAGATGGACCTACACAATTCAGTTCAAACAGCTTTGATCATGTTTGTTCTAAATAATCTTTGGTCATGTCTGTATTAGTTAAATCTATGTAGGTTTAATTAATTCTATGTTTGGTCCATATTAAATACGAATTGTTAGGCAAAGTTAAGTCAGAATTCAGCCAAACCAAATTGTGATGACTCTCTCTATCTTCCACCTCAAATCTCTTCCATAATTTTAATTCCCTTTTGAGACTATATGCAAAATTCTTGACCATATGTTTTGGTCTCAATTTCTGCTTTATTGGGTTGCGTTATAATTCTTTTTCATGGAACCTACTTCCTGCAACGTTTGGCTTAATTTTCCATCTGCCCTTCACGTTAACATTTAATGTTAATTGATTCTGTGAAAAAGATCAAAAAAATTGGGACTTAACAACAAGATTTTGCATTATTTTGAATAAATAGAAGAACAAGTTGTAATGTGTCAAGTATAAGAACAAAACTCTTCTGGGACATTAGAAATAACTTTTCTTACATTCTTTGAATAGCATCTCCTGCAATATATATACTTTCAATTCTAGTGAAGAAAATATGAACAAATAAATGAAATAATATACACTTCACCGTAGCAAAATGTTTGTATCTATATATCTATCTACCTATGCACCAATCTCTTTTGTTCTGTACTTATCAACAAAATTCAACCCCATTGCCACCTCTCAAATGGCGCCGTAAGTATAATGTACTTTTAATCACAATTCATAAGTTTCGTGCTGATGTTCTAAAGGGGGTGAAAATCACGTTTCTCGGAAACTCCCAATATACAGCTGCAGCTGAAGGCAATGTGTACATCACGTTTTAGCTTATGATTTACACTTACTAAAGAACATAGAACCTCTATCTTTGTGAAGCAACTCTCAGACCAGGTCTCCGCTCAAGCTTCAGACGCTTCATTTGCTCCTGAGATCTATTACAAACACAACCTGGATAAGGATTCGCGTAAAAGTTCTCCTCTAACCTAGGCAACTCGCCTGCTTGTCTTAGATACGGAGCTCCGATTCTATTTGAGTGTATGTTCTTGACCTTGGAGGTGAAATCCTCCCAAGAAATCGTACCCTTATCCAATGAATCGATCAGTCTAACAAAACTGAACCTGAAAAACCGGGAAAAAAATTAAAATTTAAACTTAGTTTTGAGTTTTGACATGAGTGAAATGCAAAATACCCCCTATGTTTTGCTTAATTAGCAAAAATACCCCTATGTTATTTTTAATACCAAAGAACCCCCTTTGTGCTAATTTTTATTACCAAAAAATCCCCTCCCAAGCCAAAATGACAATTGTACCCCCACCAAAAGATGCAAATTCACTTACAAAATGACAATAATCTCCCTAATAACTTTGAAAATTGGCAATAACCCCACAGTTCCTCAAAAAATGACAATAACATCCCTATGATTTATGAAGGAATTTCAAATGGGATTTTTTGCTGATTAAAAAAAAACATGGGGTTATTTTGCTAATAAAATAACATAGGGGAGTTTTGCCAATTAGACAAAGTACATGTGATATTTTTGCATTTATCTCATTTTGACACTATAGATACATCTGAAAGGGTAAAAAAGTAACAACACGGCTAAAAACGAACCTGTCGGGGTTTATTGTCCTTCTAAATCCTTCAAATCTCCTATGGCCCTGCACAGCTTTAGCCATATTCCCATCGTATGTATAAACAAAAGCATCACTTTCTAAGGCTATGATGTAGTCTAAGGCAGCAAGTCGATTCTGATAAAGCTTAAACGGTTCTAACTCTTCTTCTGTTGCAAGAGTCGAGTGAGAGAAAACGTTTGGATACTCGGCCCTAAATGCATCCATGCTATTGGCACCGTAAATTTCTCCAGCCACAATGTAGATTCTTGTTGAAGTGGGATATCCCATGGCCTTGAGAAATAGTGCCGCCTCCCTTGGAGACATGGGGCAGCCCCCTTGTAGTCTCTTTTCTTCGCTGTCGATTTCTTTCTCTTTCCAATGCTTTACATTGTATCTCATGACACGTAACTCCTCTGCCTCAGCCGTGGTTAAGTTGTGGCTGCACCCCGTGAATGCTAGCATGTCTTTCTCATACCTAATGAAAAATCAATAACTTAGGAGGGGCTTACAATTCGAAGAAAATATCGGAATTGCACTCAAAATGTAATACAGGGAGGTAAGAGAGAAGTTTTATGGTCATTTAGCAATTGTACAGGAATAAAAATTATCATCAATTTTTCAAGGCAGAGATAATTATAAGTGCTCGTAAGCCTAGCGTTAGCGAATGGTTTTCCTAACCTTGGCAACAAAATAGGTTACAAGCTTTACAAATTTGTTGTAAGGGGTTGTAAATTAGTTAGAGCTAAATGCAAAAATATCTCTTGTGCTTTGCCTAATTGGCAAAAAAACCCTGTGTTACTTTTATTAGCAAAAACTCCCGTGTTCTTTTTTTATTGGCAAAAAATCTCATTTGAAATTTCTTAATAAATCAATAGGGAGGTTATTGCCAATTTTTTAAGATAACAGGGGGATTATTTCCAATTTTCAAAGTTATTAAGGGATTATTGTAAATTTTTAGGTGAATATGGATGTTTTTGCGTTTTCGGTGGAGATTAATTGTCATTTTTCCTGAAAATTTTGTACTTCGACTTGAGAAGGTTTTTTTTGTTAATAAAAAATAGCACATGGGAGGTTTTTTGGTAATAAAAATAATATAGGGGGATTTTGCTAATTAGCCAAAGCATAGGGGGTATTTTTTCATTTCACTCTTTTTACGAAGAATCAAGCACAGTTATACCTCAAGTGAAGAGCAATATACGGTTCACCATCATCTCTCATTCTATCCACCAATTTCTTTCCAAGCTTCTCAATCTCTGGCGTGTACCGAAGAGCCTCATAGTTTGCACGACATCTAAGCCTTTGGATGGAGGACGCTAGTCCATTATTCGCCAGTCGAGAATCTGTGTGGGTAAATTTGATTACCTTGTGCTTCTTTAGCAAATGAAGAACCTCTCCTCTATAGTAACTCGCCTGTAAAACGAGCATTTATACTAGTTAGTCCAAAGTTAAGCATATAAGCTGCATATGTAGTAATTCACTAATTCTTATCTATATACCTTAGACCAAGAGACAGGGGCTTTGATCAAAGGAATCACAGCTGCATATTTTTGTGGCAAAGATTCAACTATCTCAATATCGTCTCTTAAATCCTCAATAAAATGCTTCCAATCGAAAATGTCCTTAAAATCACTGCATAGATAACATAAGCTCAGAAGAGATCACAATTGAGTAGGAAAATTTTCTTAAACCAAACAATACCTAGGATCAGTCCAAAAGCTTTCGTGGTCAAGAGAAGGAAGTACGAGAGTTGCATTCATGATCTTTGCTACTGCAACCATATCACATATCTGGTACGAAATTTTTGAGAATTTAAATTGTTAGAAATATTACAAAGGTTTGGTTAGCTAAAGAAGAATAAAAATGATTTAAGTTATGAACTTACTCCAGTTCTCATTTGATTCAATCCTCCATTAGCATGAACTATGATATAACCATTTGTTGCAGACGAGGTCCCTGGAAAAATATGAAATGTTCGTATATCAGAAAAAAAAATTACGCAATTACACTATATTTTTCTTGAAATTATAATCAATAAATGTTAGGAAAATGGTAAAATTGAACATACTTATGCGATTCTTTGGTCGAGCGATGCATTGGTAAAGATTATCACTGTTAGGTTTCATCCATATTTCTGGTACCTGTCAAAAAAGGTATGAGTTTAAGGTTTCACTCATACAATATGAACACATTAGCTAAAACAAATCCAGATATTAAAAGTTGAATCAATACAACAGAAAACTGCCAAAAGATTAGAAAAGCACATTTTAGTCCCTACTTTCAGAACACCTTTTTCAAAAGCGAGCAGGAAAAAATCAAGAACGGCAGAAAATTCCCATGAATAGAAAAACAACAAGAATTAAAAAGCAAGGTTTTATCTTTTTCCCCCTATAATCTGAAAGAGCACAAGTCAAATGAATAGAAGAAATAGTAATTTGGGTCAAAGGCTATTAAAAAAACTTCAATGTAAATTTATTGCAGCCCCACTAACTTTCGACCATTAATTCAATGATTAAATTAATTAAAAACAAGTCCCAATTAGTGCTAATCCCAGAAAAAAAGAATCATTTTTACATTCTTCATTGTTCAATCAAATGGAATAGTTCAGAAATTTTAGGCTTTAATTAAATTCGGTGATAATTTCAATCCATAAATGCCAAGATAAGTAGAATATTATTTAACAAAAGGTTATATACATCTTTGAAAATCATAAAACAACATTAAATTCTCATAAAAGCTTCAATTTTGTCCATTCTCACTACCTTCTAACTACTAATAAATCAATAGAAAAAGCCAAAAAGATGAAGAAAAAAAGTCTTTTTTTATAAAAAAAGAAAAAAATAATTAATTGTTGAAAACTCACCGGATATTCTTTCATCTGCCGTTTCTGTACAACCGAACTCGAAGAAGAAGACTCCGAATCAAAAACCACCATTTGAGCACTAGAAGAAAAATCATTCTTAAAATTCTGAATAAAAGAAATCTCTTTCTCTCTACCCACAAACTTCCTCCACCTACCCACCTCCGCCACCGCTCCTCCGCCGCCGACAATCAAGAAAGAAAATTTAAAAAACACCGAAACAACCACCATCATCAAAAGCAACATAAAAATCGATCGACCCATATTCTTCCTCGACGTCAAACAATTCAAAACTCCAAAAACACTCGAAACCCATTTCTCCGGAACCCTATTCCGTACCAAAAAGTACCTAATCGCCGGATGGTGGTGATTGTACTGATAAACGACGCCGTTTGCATTATTGCTAACATTATACAATGCTTCCGAATCTATGTCGCTTTTAGAATGGTCTAAAACGATTTGGACGTGATCGGGTGCCGAAGACTTATCTTTATCTGGGTCGTTCATCGATTCGGCGACACGGCGGCGGTGGTGAGTAACGACGGCGGCGTTATTGGTTGAACTAGTGGTGGTTCCAGTTCCACCGTTTGACATTGCTCGGAGAAAATACAAAAGAAATAAAAAAATTAAAGAGAAATTGATAGAGAAGAGAGAAAATTATGGGAAGGGGAGGAAGAAGGGGGGAGGGGGAGGGCAGTGTCCATGAATGAATTCGGAACCGTTGTTTTGTTTTTGAGTACCTATTTATTTATGATTTCTTTTGTACGGTAGTCAAGGTGAAAATATTCCCTCAAAAAACAAAAAAAGGAAAATATTAGTCCTTTTGATTTCCATTTTTCACTTTTTTGAAATTGAAAAAAAAAATATTATGTTGTATTCATTGAAAATAAAAGTTACATGTAAAAAAAGATACTTTACTACATTAAATTGCTTAATAAAATTTATTGTTTGCCGTAATGAAAATAAAAAACTAAAATTTTGATATATTTGTTTGATTTATAAAATTTTAAAACTAATCTTTTAAACTTACCTTGAAAATAAGATTTTAATTTATGAAAATGTTACTAGATTGGAAGAAGGTACCGTGATATAAGGGACAAATGAAACAACTAATGTGAATGTGATTGGTGACATTATCTCTGATTTCTCCTATGTGTATAGATACATGCAGTAGGGTCAATGGATTTTGAGTTGTCTTTATCACTGGGGAAAAAGTTTTACTTTTATAACGTTTGTAAATCTATGTTGGATTGTGAAATGGATTAAAATGTATCTTTGTTATTTGACAAATATATTTATTACATGAAAAATTGACTATTTCGCCTCTATATATAATTTGAAAAATAATATATCTTATAGAGTTATAGTAATTTTGTAATGAGTGGATGGAAAACAATGATTATTACTAGTTAAAAGATTAATCTAGAGGATAACTTCATAATTGATGGTACTCTTTCATCCGCATTTAGTGTCATATATATATTGGTCTAGTTGATCATTTAACTTGACTATCCTCTTTCACATCTGATATGATCCAATTGTTATTAATTATTTTTTTTTTTTACTTCATGTGAAGATTAGATAATACTTACAAAATAATAATTTAATATTTATCCTAAATAAAATTATCGAGAATTAATGTTCACGACATAAATATTGATTTTATTTTAGAACAAAAAAAACCCGAATTTTGGTGCGATATTTTTAGACAAATAGGAAAAAAAATCGGAATCAATGATGTATTAAAATGTAATTTAATATGAATGTCTATTAAATATTTGAATTATATTTCTAGACATACGTTTCTATAAAATGTTTAGAAATCTTGTAATACTCCCCTAATACCACGATGTCTTGGGTTCGATTTTCACTTGTGTGAGTATTTTTCTAGTTTATTGCTAGGCTTTGTAATTATTTTGTCTTTGTAATTTGTTAGTTATTGGAGTTTATCTTTGTAGTTTTATAGTTATTAAAAATATTCTAATGTAATGATTGATGTATTCACAATATAGAAAAAAACCTTATAATATTGAAATAATAAAAATATTAATAATAGTGTTATATATCTAAATTCGATATAATTTACAGGTTTTAAATTTGATACCATTAACAATATTTAACAAAATCAAGAAATATCATCGTTTTCCTGACATTATTAAGCTTACAGCAGAGGCCCCATATAATATATTTATTCAGAAATAAGTATTCTAAACCAATTTATTTAGATATATGTATTTTCAAATATTAAAATTCCACTAACCTATATTGATTAGCTACTATTTTATACATCGAATTGGATATATAATTTGTGCTAATGCAAAGTCAATCCAGATATATTTAAACTTATTCTAGCACGTAATTCAACAAAATCTATCAAGCTTCTAAGCAAATCGTAAAAGCAATTATTTTATCTAAAAGAAAATGGAAAACGTAATTAAAAAAATAGATGGTAATTATTTCTTGTGGAGAAGGTGTTTCGCAAAATGAAACATGTAAATTTGAGAAACAATAAATAGGTGGAAGAATGAAACGTGGAGAGCATGTACCTTTTCCGGTTTTGTGGTTTCTTGTTAGGAATAAAAATGTCATATTTATGTCTTCAGGTACATTCACATGAATTGAACTCTTCTTTTCACTTTCTATTTTAGCAAATAAAGCTTATAATGTTAGAGTTAGTGATCATATTGAAATCATCTGCCAAACTATAAGACGTCATAGCATAGTAACACGACGATATTTTAACAGTCAATGCATTATGTTTATTAATCTGGGTAACATTCATAATTCGGGTAATGTAAGAGATATTTAATTTTATTTTTCATACACTTTAAAACAAATACACTTTAAACAAAAAAGAATGTATATTCGAGGATCGAGGAATGAAATGAGATCATGAGATGCATTTTTAAAATTATATGAAACCTACAAATACTATAGAAAAGTAAGTTTTCATTGCAAATATTACAGGAATTTAAGGTAAAAACAAAATTCACTCAAGTGTCAATTAGTGTTCTCTTATCCTTCCTTATTCCTTACTTTGTTCCTGCATTGTAATCAGAGGTGTCAATGGGATGATTTTGGAGTCGGATTAGGGTTGATCCAGTTGCAACTCCATTTATGTGTATTGGATTCGAATTTTGCTCGTATCTATAATTTTCGAGACAATAGAATCTTGTCCAATATTAGATCTTTTCCGGATCCAACAGAGTCTCCACTTTCAGTATTCACAGTAGTATTTTTCCTAAAACTGGTTTAGTAACGTTACAATTTCATTAAACTTACCTCACGTATTTAAAATTTCCTAATTAATATTCATATTTTTAGATAACAAAAATATACATATGAACTATTAACTAACATATTATGAAAATGTTGGTAAAATAATATTAATGTTATTTATCTTAATAAAATATCATAAAAGATTCATTTATTGTTTGATACAGATCTTTATTGAATCGGGTCGATTTAGATTCATATTCACCCCACGAATTTCGAATTATGAATCTTTATAATCAAATAAAAGTTCTACTCAATTGAACCGAGTTCTGATTAAATTCGGAATGATACCCGTCCCATTGACAACAATAATATTAATTTGTAACCCATATTTCATAAATGAAAGAACAATGAGTAGAAAAATCCAAATAAATCGCCATACGTTTGGCTGCTGGCTAGCCCCACAATCGACAGTAAAACATAAATCATGGTTTGGTTGGGTCGAACCTTCCGAAATTAGACCAAACCGTGTTGGAGATTTGTTAATTGACGGCCAACCTATGCATATCATTTCATTTCATTGACGGTGCCAAGTTTCCTTCCAGCAGCCACGCGTCTCCGCTCAACAACCACCTTTGTCGACTCTTTTATTTTATTTTTCAGTATTTTAAATTATGTGTATTATTAATAATTTTTGGATATGCGTAAAGGGAAAAGGTTTATTATGCTGGCGTCGGTGAGAGGGCCAATGGAACGTTTCAACACAACACGGAGAATATTTTCTTTTGTATAAATCCTTTCATGTTCTTGTTTACTTTTTAATTCACAGGTTTCGCAAAATAACACTTTTTAATTAACAGTCTTTACCCTGAGAAAAAATATATATATCGCAAAATACACTCCAAAAAATACGATAACGAATAACAATTAGTACTAAAAGATATGCTTTTTGCAAAAGATCTACCAAACAATAAGGGTTTATGTAGGTGGTGTTTGCATGTGGGACTTCTACTTCTACTTCTCTAAAAAAAAGCTAAAACGACATGAAAAACTTAAGCAAGTCAATACATATTTTTGGCTTATTGTGACAAATTTATAATTATTTTTTGAACTTCTTGACTTATTTTGCAAACACTACCTACTTTTACTTCTCTACAACTTTTGACTTTTATTTTTAGATTCTAAGATTTAAGTAGAATTACATTTTCTTGCAAACACCACTATATTCTACCTCCGAACAAAATTTAAAAAAAAGTTATATTACATTATCAAACTTAAAGTCAACATAATACAATCTACAAAAGATGCACTGAGTTTTGTTAAAATGCCAAGAACTGCACTTGTTTCCTTTTTTTTTTTTTTAAGGAAAAAGACAATTTCTACAAATAATACCAATATATGTGATTTAACATATAGTAAAGTCTATTTTACAGATTATGCTGTAATTGCTCTAACTCACATGTATTAAGTAAAATAGTTTCCATAACCATGCACCCTGTTGAATTTGGTTTGGTGATTAAACGCAAATTATATTGAACTTTAATTACTCTAACGACCCACATGTCTTAACTGAAATAGTAGTTGACGAATTAATGGTGCTTATTTAATTTAGTACTAGTAATTTAATTTATGCACATTCATCGGTGCAGAATCATGAGATTATTCCTTTGTCCAACTCTTTTCCGTTATTGTTTTCACAAAAAGTACATTCCAATCATCCAATATAAATATAAATAAATAAATAAAACATAAAGTAAAGTCTAAGCATCATTATGATTTGTGAAGCCAGGATGTAAATACATACATGATATATGTAGCCTCCTCAATGTATACTTTTTGAACTTTTATTATGTTATATTTTTGTATTTTAGTGAATTCATCATTATGTGTGAATATTTTGGTATTTTTAGTGTCAAAAATTTTATAACTACGATTTTTTCAGAGTTCTATTTTTTTTTTTTTTATAATTATTCAGAGTTCTATTTTATAACTATGATTTATTGATATTTTATTGCCGCCTATGATATAATTTAATCAAGCCATTTTCTACAACTTTATATTTTCATAGTTCCCATGTGGGCCAGGGTGACAATATGGGTCATGACTTTGGGTTGGACATCGCCACCAGCCGATAGTTTTTCCTATTGGCGATGGATTGAGTTGAAAATAGTTAGGCCATCTCCAACCGAACCCAATGCCCAATTGCCTAATTGCCTCTTTGACCCCTTTTTTGCCCACTTGCCTTGCCCAATTGCCCTTGCCCAATTGCCCTTTTCCCCAGTTAAAAACTCATCTTCAACCGAAGGACAATCAACCTCCATTTAATTCAATTTCACAACTTTCCCCACTCTCACTTTCCACACTCTCCTCACTCTTACTTATTTTAATAATAATAATAATAATAATAATAATAATAATAATAGTTATTATAATAATAATAACAATAAATTTAATTAAAATCAAAATAATCTAAGTCGTAATTTTCGTTATCATAATCTAATATTTCGTATTTTCAAAATTAAAGATATAAAAATAAAAAATAACCAAAGTTTGTTCTATTTTATTTAATTCATTATTTGTATGAATTTTATGAATATAGAAATATTAAATTTCCCAATTTAAACTAATCACTTTATTAAATCCAACACACACAAAAATACAATTTTCTTTAAAATAAATAAAACTAATTAAAATTCACATATTAAAAATAAATACAACTAATTATTATATAACTAATTTATTAAAAAAATGAACTAAAAAAAAATTAAAAAAAAAAATAGTGCAATGGTGGCTGCCAAATGGCAGCCACCCAACTCCAGGCATACGCTGGGAGCGTATGCCTGGAGGCAATTGGGCGGTGGATCATCCACCGCCCAATTGCCTAATTCCCTGCCCCAACCCCCCTGCCCGCCCTGCCCTGGCTGCCCGCCCAATCCCCCCTCTCCGTTTTTTGCCATCTCCAACCGAAGGCAGCCGGCAAGCCCCCCTCATGCCCGGTTGCCTTCTCGGTTGGAGATGGCCTTAGTATTCATATGGATAGAACGTGAATGGGTCAAAAAATTGATCAACCGAAAAAACATACACTAAGATAAATTAGTTAATATTTAATGATTCAATTTTGTTTCGAAAGCATTATTTTATTTTTATCTCAAATTCATGAAAATTTTAATCACCATATTAACGGGATTAATGCATTTTTGGTGCCACAATTATAGCCCACTGGCATTTTTACCCCGTAACTTTTCGGGCTGGCACATTTGGTGCCACAACTTCAACAACAGTGGCAATTTTAGTGCCAATTGAGGCCCAATTTCAAAATTGGCCCGAAATTCCCCCACATGCGGGCCATGTGACATAAAAATTAGGAATTTTGACCATTCAAAACATTTTTTTATTTTAAAAAAAAAATCCGGTCACCCTCCATGCGCGGACCAAATTTTTTTTTAAAAAAAAAAAAAGAACTCAAATTCTGAAAATTAAAACTAGATCACCCAAACGTTCCTTTCCATCTCTCAAAAAACAAAAGTTCCTTTCATTACTACCAGAAACATTAACACGTAAATGAGAAAAGCCCTAATATTCCTTCCTTCAACAACTGAAATACCCAAAATTCTCAAAACTAACTTTGCCCAAAAACAGAAAATTGCCCCAACTTTGCTGAAAAAGTTGATTTTTTTTTTTTGCAGAAATAACTTTGCCACAGGATAAAAAAGAACCTAGTCTTTTATCTGATTTCTACAGAAGAATTTGCATCCACGAAGCTTGTAATTTGCAGAAAACACCAATTTACTAATCCCGTAATCGGAATTGCACCAAAAACAGAAAAGTTTGAATTTTTTTTTTGCAGAAAATAACTTTGCCAGGGCTTTTTGCAGAATTTTTTTGGATGTTATTATTTGGAGAAGAAAAAGGAGAAGAAGGAGAAGGCGGGTGTATTATTTGGGGAAAGGAGGAGAAAAATTCGAAATTTGGAAGTTGTTATTTGGGAAGAAGGAGTTGGGGAAGAAGAAGAAGAAGGCGGTTACTAGATTCATAAGGTTAAGGAAATGTTTGATAAATTTTATAGGAAAATTAGGATTTTGAATTTTTGTTTTTTTTAATCTGGATTTTTTTTTTTTTAAATAAAAGATGTGTTGAATGGTCAAAATCCCCAATTTTTATGTCACATGGCCCGCATGTGGGGGGATTTCGGGCCAATTTTGAAATTGGGCCTCAATTGGCACCAAAATTGCCACTGTTGTTGAAGTTGTGGCACCAAATGTGCCAGCCCGAAAAGTTACGGGGTAAAAATGCCAGTAGGCTATAGTTGTGGCACCAAAAATGCATTAATCCCCCATATTAACTATATGATGAAGTCTAAATATGTCCAATGACACTACAAAAAAATTAAATTTTAGTGATAAAATTTTATGTGACAATGTTAAAGTTGTCACTTCTTATATATATTAAGTGACAAGAACTCAAATATTATCACTAAAATTGTTTTCATTAACATACTAGTGACAAGAATTGTAAAAAAGTTGTCACTATTGACATATAGCGACCTCAAAAGTGACAACCAAAAAGTTGTCACTAAATCATAGTGACAATATTTATTGTCACTATGTTGTCACTAAAAGGGTGTCGCTAATTGTCAATAGTGACAACTTAAGTCACCATATATTTGTCATTAATAGCTATTAGTGACAACTTAAAAACATATTTTGTCACTATTGCACTTGTCACCATTATTATTATGACAAAATTAATATTTTTATCACTAAATGCATATAAAGAGTGACAACTTTCACATTATCACTTAATTTTTTGTCACTTAAGCTTAATTTTCTTGTAGTGTGACCAATCATTTTTGTTTATATAGATTATATAATATTAAATTAATCTCAATTTATTTATTTGAATATTAAAACAATATTTACTATGTGTTAATTGTGTGTTTTTTCACAACATCAACAAACTTTTTTCGGTCGATACTTTTTCGATATGACCCAATTTCAACCCGACCCAACTTGGACCCATATTAAGTAACTCATTTATGACTCGATCCATTTTCGACCGACACGAACCCAGCTCAACCTGTCCTTTTACCACCTTGAATTCAACATATATTCAATATTTCAGAACGAGATTATGAATTGGTTCATATATATTTTCTTCTTGTTGTATTCATAGAATGAGGTAAATTATCAAAAAGAAAATAAAAAAAAAAATACATAGAATGAGATACCTATTAATGTAATAATAATAACTTATGTAACTCATTGGTACTGTTAAAAATAGTTGATTTTATTTGTTTAAATGACATTGAGAATTTTGGATTTCTAAATGCAAATCACATAATTTCCGTAAATTATGAATGGAAGAAAAAAAGGCGAATGGAATCACAAAGCTGAGTCAATGTATAGAATATAAACTGTAAAGAACATCTTAGTTGTTGGAAAATTCCCAAAGGGCCACTAACTAGACAAGGATCAAATGAACTCAATTTGGAAACTAAAGGCCTGCAATTAAAAAGTTGTACAAATATTATATTTTAATTGTTGTACCATGACATATGGAGATCTCTGAACTTATTAAGATTATGTGCGCTTATGAATTTTAATTAATTATAAGATATGGATCTGGAAATGTCTCGGTCTCGGCAAATCAAATATTATTTCGTTAAGAATATAAATATTATACGCTTTTTGATGATACGTGTAACTAAATTTATGATGGACTATTACTATTTTAAAAGAGAGATGATTAATATTAATAAATGAAGCTTGTAGTTTTCTATTAAATAATACTTCGGCAGTCATTTTGTTACCCTGGCGCACGTTTTGGGAATATTCTGGAAATATAATCAATAATAAAATGTCATCATATAAGAGGTCCATATCTGTTCATGTTCATGCAGTATCACTAAAATCCAGACCTATAACTCTTAGTATATTTCTCCTATGTTTCCATTTTATTTTTCCTTAGAGAAAATGTCGAATGTGCAAATAAGATATAATAAGTGAATAACGAGTTCTAGATGTACGACACTAATATTGCAATAGTTTTATTTTCATTAATTAGTAAACTTAAATGTTATTGATATTGAATTTTAGCCATGTATTTTCACTAAGTTACAAGGTACATCTGTTGAAACTTCACGAGAGCCCAATTTATTAGTTCATTTTTCGACCTTACACTTCAATATATATTTTCTCATAATAGATGATTTTTGGATCCAATCATTTTGGATTTGAATTTTGTTATTTGGCAAACGCAATATCAATTTATCCCACAACTGACATACCAATGTATTTTTGTAAGAGTGAATAGCAAATTAACTCCCTGTGTTATTTTAAATAGGCAATTTAACTCCCTGTGATAAATAAAAGGGCGAAATACCTCCCTGTGATATTCTAAATAAGCAATTTAACTCCCTGTGATAAGAAAAATGGCAAAATACCTCCCTGTGTTTTTATAAAATAAGCACATTGCCTCCCTCTAAATTGCTCATTAATTCATATCACAGGGAGTTAAATTGCTCATTATTTCATTTCATAGGGAGTTAAATTGCCTATTTTTATATCACAAGGAGGTAAATTGCTCATTAGTTCATTTCACAGGGAGTTAAATTGCTTATTTTTATTTCACAGGGAGGTAAATTGCCCATTAGACATATCACAGGGAGTTAACTTGCAAAAAACCCATTTTTGTAAATCAACAAGTTATGTACACAAGAGTTTAGGGTCTTTCTAAAATAAGATTTTATGAAACATAGGTTTACATGAGATGTCCCATCTCAACCACTAAAAAAAATCAATAACAAATCTGAACCACAAGTTTTGGTCAAAATGTCAAATGGTGACGTTGCATCGAACATTTAGAAAAAATAAACATATGTTAAATTACATACTAACCCTTTAATTAATATGTTTAAATCTCTAATTAATTTCATCTCTTTCCCAAAAAAAAAAAATCTCAAGTAATCAAAATTTTATACGAAAAAAATCTCTCAAGTAATCAAATTTTTATATGAATTGACAATTAAGACCATCAGTATAAGATCATTTAAAATATTTTTAGGGAAAAATGCACTTTACACCCCCTCTCAAAGTTACATATTTTGAACTTTACCACCCAAAAGTATAAATTAAATAAGCATGTATAAAATCAGTTGCTTTTTTTTCCCTCAAATGATTTTATGCCAATTTCGTTCACCAAAAAACATAGATATGCGTCTCACTTGTGTATTTTAAGTGTAAATTAGTTCCAACATCGATTTTTCGCCCAAATATTTTACTAACGCGCATTCTTTCCTCTCTCTTTACAAATAAATTTTTTTCTACATAAATTTAGATTTTTGGTTCACAAGACATGAGTCAAGTATTTGGACAAGTAAGAAGGGATGTGACTAATTTACCCTTTGAAAATTCATGTGAGGGGCACATGTACATTTTCCGTCAAAAAAAAAAGTTGCATAAAATCATTTGAGGGGGTAAATTGCAACTAATTTTAATTTTCAGGGGGTAAAGTGTTTATTTTGTACATATGGGTGGTAAAGTGCCAAAACATGTAATTGTGGGGGATAAGATTTTTGTCAATTTTTTAATATGGGATTCATAAACCATATGGAGAATTTTGTCAATTTTTTCAAAAAAAAAAAAATGGGGAGGAGGGGGTTTATTCCCATTTTTTAAGTTAGCAGGGGTTATTGGTAATCTTTTAGGTAATAGGAATGTTTTTGCATTGTTTGGTGGGGTAAAATTATCATTTCGACTTGAGAGGAGTTTTCTTTGTTAATAAAAAAAAAGTATAAGGTTTTGTTGCTAATCAAAATAACATAGGTTTTTTTTTATAGTTAGACAAAACACAAGAGGTGTTTTTGAATTCACTCATTAAAAATGATAAATTTGTCTTTAAGAAAAAAAATTATTTAAAGTTAAATTCTAAGAGGACATGTATCACCAAAATAAATGATATCTCATGTGCTCCCCATCCCTCAAAATCTCATCACCAAATATTTTATTATATACTTGTATTGATTTAAAAAAAAATTATTATTGGACCAGTACACGTACGTACTCATCTTAATTATAAGTTCTGATATTGACTTTAAGATCTGTTTGATAAAGCACCTAAATATTCACAAAGAACAAAAAAAAAAAAACTCATATGGAGTGCGAATTTGTCTAATATATTGTAGTCATATTTAATTGTAATATTAACTCATTATAATTTAATAGTGTGATCTTGATATTCTGAGGTGTATCTACTGCAAGCTATCCTTGTTTATCATCTCTTGCGGCTGAATTGTTGTCTATTAAAGTGGCTTGTTCTTTATTAAATGCTTTTAAGCTTGTTGATGTTTGCACTGAAAATAATTGTCTCCGTGCTACCTCTTTGATCCTTAATAAACGGATGGAATCGGATTGGGATGCTCGAGTTTCAATTGAAGAATCGAAAGTTTTGGGATTGGTGGCCTAAATGAAAGTTCCGTTTCTCGCCCCGAGGCACAAATTTTGCGGCTCATAATCTTGCGGCTTGGGCCATTGTTTCGAGTTGGGTGGACCCTTTTTCTTGTATTCCTTTTTGTTCTCTCCTCATTGGGGTGTTTTGTGATGGGGGTTCCCCAACTTTTGTTTTTGTTGTACCTTTCTTTTAGTCGTTTTTATTGAAATTTTAATTATTAAAAAAAAAAATATTATGAGGTGTAATTCACCGTTTTAATTTAAAAAAGAATAAACCTAGACATTTAGTATTATTTTTATTTTAGTATTAACATTCAAGTGAGCCCTCTCAAAAAAAAAAAAAAAAAAAAAAGAAAAATCAAATGGGCTTGATTCTGTACATGGGCGACTTATTCTCTGTTTGATGGACTTAAGTAAATAAGTTGGACTAGTTTTTCTGAGCCCACATGAAGCCCAATAAAAGTGAGGTACACTACTTAATCAACAGATGAAGAACCCACTAAAACTCGCAAATTAGGGTTTCTCCACTCGCCTTCGCCTCTCACTCTCAAATCGCCAAACCCCAGTCCTCAGAAGACATCGACAATGGTGAAAGGGCGCCAAGGAGAACGCGTCAGGTTGATTTCACTTCCTTTCTCTCACATGAACAATCGTGTCTCTAAAAGTATTTGTGTAATTTATTTACAGTCTTTGATTTGATCGTTTTATTTCTGAATTTCTGCACAGACTTTATGTTCGTGGAACAATTCTGGGATACAAAAGGTAAATATAAAAATACAGTACTTCGCTTTTCTGTATGTATGCCTTGGGGAGGAAATGGAATAATATTTTTATTGATGATAGGTCGAAGTCAAATCAGTATCCAAACACATCACTGGTTCAGATAGAGGGAGTGAACACTCAAGAGGAAGTGGCGTGGTACCTCGGGAAGCGGATGGCGTACATTTACAAGGCCAAGGTTAAAAAGAACGGTTCTCACTACCGTTGCATTTGGGGAAAGGTCACCCGTCCTCATGGAAACAGTGGTGTAGTTCGTGCCAAGTTCAAGTCTAATCTTCCCCCTAAATCCATGGTATTTTTATCTCTAGAAAACTTTATATGTAATTAGATGTGTATGCAATGTAAATGTGGTTATTTTATATTGCAATATCACATTCCCTGACTTTGTTGCTGATAACATGTAAAGATAAATATAAATAATCCTGAATTTGGTTAGAGTGTGTGCTCCTTCCTAGATAATTGTTGGAACTTGCTTTCTGAATTACTTGCTGTGGATCATTTCTACCGAGTTTGTGTTACAAGTTGTGGTGGTTTAATTTACTCAATTAAAAAAGGATTGCTTTCAGATTCACAAATGACAATGTAACACATTGACAGCAACAAAAAATACCAAGAACTTGGAAAACACTTCAAAGATACATATCTATGTAATCCCTCATGGTTCTATTGCTTTTACACTCTGCTGTTTGATTTTTCATTGCACAACTCACAAAGGACAATATGACGCAGTGAAAGCAACAAAAATTATGGAGAACATGTGAAACAATTCAAGATGCATGTTGATGTAATCTCTCGTGCTTCATTTGGATTTTATTAGATTGATGCTTTCAGAGCTAAGGATTGCGAATCCATAATAACAAATCCATCCCATTGTTTTCGATCATTTGAGTTTATAAGTAATAAGTTTGTAATATTCTATATCCAAATTGATTGAATCTACCCAATATTGTTGTCATTTGAAATGATTCTGGTAGCAAAAAATGTACAAAATCAGAATGTGATCATTGCTGAAGTTGAAAGTGTGAAGCTGCATCATAATTGACATTTCTCTTAATTGTTTGTTTGTGGAACAGGGAGCTAGGGTGAGGGTGTTCATGTATCCCAGCAATATTTGAGGTGAAAACTCGACTATGCCTTTACTTAAATCAATGTCTCGTTTATCTTTTTGTGCGTTATAAATGTTCGGTACAAAAATTCATGCAAAGATTGTTTATCAGAAGTTCATAGAAATAGCTTAAGTTGGGCCTGGTTTCTTTACACGAGTTATGGGTTTGCACCAAAATCTTAGAAGCATTTTTTTTTCTGACAGAGATGTGTAATTGTAGAACCTTGTTTCCTTTCATTAGCCTCAAAACAAGAAGGGGCTCAAGCCAAATGTTCATTTTACTTTTTTAGAAAACTTTTAAGTTGCCATGAAATAGAGAAATATGATATAGACAAGTTAAAATATGTGGTCTTTTTCTTGATTTAATTATTAATGTACACTTGCCTGATTACCCTGTGCTGAGTGTAGTGTTTTGTTCTAATTTTTTGTCTGCTATTGCAGTGGATTTCAGAGAATGGTTGAATGCAAGACAACAAGTTTAGACTGTTCTGGGTTTAGAAACTTTTGTATTGTTAATCGAAGTTGCAATTTTGTTTCTCATTAGACTCGGATTTTTGAGGCCTCACATGGAATATGACTTTTGATTTTCTTGAGCTTACATTTTGTTTTTGCTGTGTTTGATTGATTATCGTTCTTGGAAATAATTGATGAGGAATTTAAAGCTAAGCACATAGGAAAATGAATACATTTGAGTCTGAAAATTTGGCCTAAAATTTTTATACATGGAAAGTATAGTTTTCATGATGATAAAAGAAAATATATCTTGACATATGAATAATATTGAGTATATGTTTTTTGAAATTTTTATTGTAAGAAAATAATGTAAAATATGTTTTACTTATATAAAAAGCATAGAAAATAAATGGTGTAACTCATAAAAAAATATGTAAATTTATTTTAAAAAAAGAAGATTTTTTTTTTCTCTCATCACATAAGTTGTGCTTTACTTACCTATCAAGATTTAAAAGTGATCTCAAATTAGATTTGAGTCAACGCCTACCGGAAGAGGATTTTTTAAAGTCTTGGTTTTATATTATAGGTTTAGCCTTCATCATTGAATTTAATTTGAGCGGAATTTCAGATTTTTGAATTTAATTTGAGTGCAATTTCAGATTTTTCTTTGATCATAAATTCAATTAAGGAGATTTGTAATTCAAAATACATTAAACACATACGAGTTCTGTCAATTCAAAATTCAATATTTTAAAGATTTGAATTCAATTATAAATAAATTATTATGTATATATATACATATTTAGTTATTTTTATGCCATTTTTTTTTTGAGTCATCTTTATGCTTTGTTGATAAATGATAATTGAAAAAAATTGGAAATTATAATGTAATAATTAAAATATTAATATATTTAAGGCACTAAATACAAAATACAGAAAGTTGAGAAAGAAAGATCCAAAATTAAATCTGCTGGAACATTGTAAATTACAAATGTTCTGTTTTTTATACCATAATCAACACTCACTCTAGTTTTTTGTTGTCATTTAGCAGTATTAACCCAATTATTTCTCAAAATCTCTGATCCAGTCCCCCATCTAATCCTCCGTCCATGGAGGACAAAAACCCCGAACCCAGCACCACCGCCAACGACCGCATCAAACTGAACGTAGGAGGCAAGCTCTTCGAAACCACAGTCTCCACCCTCCGCTCCGGCGGGTCGGACTCCCTCTTATCCGCCCTCTCTAACCGACCCGCTAACGACCCGGTCTTCATCGACCGCGATCCAGAAATCTTCTCCGTCCTCCTCTCCCTCCTCCGCTCCAACCGCCTCCCCTCCACCGCCAAACGCTTCTCCAATCAAGAGCTCATCGACGAAGCTCTCTACTTCGGAATCGAATCTCACCTCCGCTCCGCTCTCGCCCCGATTCCGCTCAACGGAATCGACTCCACTCTCCTCAGCACCGTCAAACCCTCGTCAGACGGTGTCGTTTCGGACTTCCACGCCGTCGACGGCGATGAGTCCCTGTGGGTCGCCCACGGAGGGCAGATTTCGGTCTACGACTGGAATTTAAGCCACGTGGCAACTGTACGGACACACTTGGATTTCATCAGTTCGATAAAGAGGATCCGACCCGACGTCGCTGCAGTCGGGTCATTGTACGGGTCAGGTCTGCACTTTTATAATGTAGCAAACGGGAGACGAGTCAGCTCGGCTGAGTGGGTTGACACATCAGATGTGAGGATACACAAGGCCCGAGTCCACGCCATAGCTGACTCGGAGGGCTCGGTTTTTGCGTCTTACGATTGCCATCACGGAGAAAATTGCGTGTTGATGATCGATAAATCGACGATGGAGATTTCCTCGGAGATTGGACGAATGTCGGGGAATTCCTCAAAGAACATGGTACCCACGAAGTTGACGTATGTCTCGGAGATGGGGGTTTTGGTTGGTAGCTCGGTGATGTCGGGGGCGTTTGGATATTCCGGGTATGTCCGATTGTGGGACCCGAGAACCCGAGATGTGGTGTGGGAAATGAATGACCCGGGCTCGGGGCGTAGTAGCCGGTTTGGTGATTCGTTTGCTGATGTGGATGTTGATTTGGATGAGTTGCGTTTATTCAAGATTTGTTCTAAATCGGGGGATTTGGCGGTGGCGGATATGCGCAAATTGAGTGATGATCCGTGGGTTTATTTGAAGGAGAAGAATCCGAGTATGAGGAATGTCGGGGGTAATGGCGGGGGTAATTTTGTGATTCATTGTTATCGGAAGCAAGCTTTCGTGGGGAGAGAGGGTGAGTTGGAGGTGTGGTCGAGAGTCGAGGGAAGTGAAAATGAGGGGATTGCGAACGAAGGTTTGTATCGTAGAAATTACGTGGATAAAGTCGAGGATTCAGGAAGAGGGATAATCAAGAAAATCGAGGGAGGTGGGGATAGGCTCTTTGTGACTAGAGAAAATGTAGAGGGGATTGAGGTTTGGCAAAGCTCATATAACTCTGGTGTTGTTTCGGTATTATGATTAATGAAATTTTGGTGGTTAATTAGGAGTAAAGAATATGTTAATTCAGTAAGATATGTTGGAGGTATGCCTCTTCCTGCTAATCTGGAATATTACTGCCAATGTACAATCTCAATTACAACTGTTCTGTTTTCAGTAGCTTAATTAATTTTCAGCAGTTTTTAGTTAATGAATTACAAGTATATTTGTTTACTTATATGTTACTCTAACAAATTCCTTTAGTTAAATTATGCAAAATGTTAAATGTGAGTCTGATAGTGAAGTTAAGATGAACTTAATAGATGAGTGTACCTTTCAAAACTAATTTTTATCTTTAATAATAATCTATTTAAAAGTGATTTATTTAGAATATTCCTTTCTAAGCAGCACTTAATAATAAAGAAGAAAGACCCAAGGTGGTTGGGCCAAGTGGTAGTGACTTGCGACCCCTAGAGGCGATACTCAAGTTCGAATCCTACTGGAGACACCACACTGGGGAGGACTTATACCCTTTGCACTCTTCGGTCCGAGCTGTATATAAACAGTCTAGTGGATAAAAAAAAAAAATAATAAAGAAGAAAAAAGATTATTAATTCTCAATTTCTACCCATGATTGCAAAGATATGCAATTTCTACCTAAAATAGGAATTTGAAGAATTTAATTATGACAGATACATACATTCAACGCGGTGCTAAAAGAAAATATAAGTACTTGATGAAAGTGACAGCAAAACATGTTCCTGGAAGGAACTGTTGATTTTCATGCACTCGATCTTTTCGGTTCTCACTTATCTTTGACAGACAATTGTACAGTAGAAGCTAAAAGATGAAGTTGACCTCCACCATTGTAAGTCGTCCTACCTCCTAAGTCAACCTCTTCATTAGTCTTTCTTTAACGCACAACCATTTGCAATATAACAATTATATAATTATCTGTCATTACAACCCAAAGAGTAAATTACCCATTCAAAATCATAGCAAAGTAACTGAACAACCTGTTCTTGACGAATCTTGAAGGTTTTAATTACTTTTATTTTGTTCTTCAGAAAAAGTTAATACATTGAACATGGGATTCTAATGGCTTCTTTTTGCAGAAACAGCCTAAAACATTGACAAGCTCAAATGGCAACAATAGGGAGAGTAATAGGTGAGTAAACACATACCTTTACATCTATGTCTTCTGCTTGATACTTTTGTTTTTCTGTGACTGAAGACAATTCTAATTTATTAACTTCTGTTTATGGCTTCTTTGCCTTAAAAAGTTCTGATATGGGTGGACATATTAGCTATATACGCCATGTATATAATGATGGCTTACTTAACCAACGTTTGGAAGATTGGTTTCACACACGCAGCCGCCATAGTCAACGTATTTTGGGGTGTGGTTACCGCATCACCGTTGTTCTTGGCGTACATAGTTGAGACCATAATGGGCAATTATTGGATGGTCTGTACCTCCAGCATTGCTTACGCCATCGTAAATCCTAAAATCCCTTTTCATTAATAAATCTACGTTTATATGAAAAAAATAATGAAATTAATTTTCTTGAATTAAATCAGGGATTGGGACTTTTATCAATGTCAACTCCACCTGTGCTGGCAAATGCTATGGGCACATGCAGCGAGTACAAGCCTGAATGCATAGGCCATGGCCAAGTAATACTTTTCTACACAGCAATGGCTTTGATAGCTTTCGGGATGTCTGGCCATATGACTTCTTTGGGGTCATTCATGGCCGAGCAATTAGTTGAACTTGATGACGGTGATAGTGATCAATTTGATGAAAGCACATTTTGGCGATTCTTTTGCAGCATTCTAGCCGTTATTATTTTTACATTTATTGCAGTTATAGCTCTCCCTTTTATCAAGCCTTGGTCTCTTCGATTTGGTATTCCGGCAATTTGTACTCTGGTTGCGACTCTGTTGTTTCTCAGCGGCTCTTGTTCTTATAGATGTTTCAAGCCTGTGGGAAGCCCTTTGACAATGTTCGTTCGAGTATTTGTGGCTGCGGTTCTCAAGTTGTTTTATCGATCTCCCCAAGATGCTACGAGACTATACGAGATCCAAAATCCGGAAATTTATGCGGTTCCACATACGAGGAGCCTGAGGTATGATCTGAGACTTCTTACTGTTACAAACACACTAACAATAATTTTATTAATATTTTGACTTTTAGAAATTTCTCCGAAAACTCCCAAACCAATTTTTGAGACCAAAATGGAATGGAACCCAATCAAAACTCTTCCATAATAGTCCCTAGATGCTGTGATTTGACCATATTTTAGGGGTAGGGGTAGATTGTTTAATTCTTTTTTTGTTTTTGGTAAATAAGTGGATTGTTTAATTCACTTCATACTTACACATTCATTATATATTCTTGAAATTAATTCAGGTGCTTGGACAAGGCTGCAATTGTGATACCCTCAAAACCTTTAGAGGAACAAGAAAATAACATATGGAGACTTTGCCGAGTGACAGAAGTTGAAGAGACCAAAACAATCATACGTATGATTCCTGTTTGGATGACTTTCATCTTATGTGGTGTTGTTTCCGCCATTGGATTCACCTACTTCGTCGAGCAATTGGAACACCTCAACCCCAAAGTCGGCCGCCTCAAAGTCCCCATAGTAGTTCTCTTATGGTTCTACGAGCAAGCCCAAAATCAATTTGCTGGCTTATATGCTAAATTTTCGAATTCTTTAGGCAGAACAGGGTTAAGAAAGTTAGCCCCTTCAATAGGGATTGCAGTATCGATGATACTCGCGATACTTTGCTGCATAACTGCAGCCAAAGTCGAGAATCGAAGGCTTGGTGTAGTTATAAAGCATGGTTTAGTTGACAAGCCAGATGAAAGAGTGCCCATGACTATGTTCTGGCTTTTACCTCAGTTTATTCTTCTCGGAGGATTTACTGGAGTTTTCAAATACAGTGCAGTTAGTTTCTTTGTTGATCAATCCCCTGTTTCAACTAGAAACTACTTGCCGTATTTCATTAATGCCGTGTTTGGTGTTGGGATTCTTGGGAGTGTTCTTTCGGTGTATGTTGTTGGAAAAGTGAGTGAGAAAGGAGGTAAAAAGAATTGGTTTCAACATGATTTGAATGGAAGTAGACTTGATAAGTACTACTGGACATTGGCTTGGTTGATGGCTGTTAATCTTGTTGTGTTTATAGTGGTTGCGATTTTGTATCGGTATAAGGAATCGGAGTTGGAAGATCAACAAGGAGAAGAGTTTGGCGGGATGGATGAACCATACGATGACAATGCAAAATGCTTCTGCTGCTGTTAAGAAGTTGGTGTTATTTTTTTGGTCATTTCTTGAGTATTGTTGATTACCCAGTTTTTCTTTTTTTACTTCAGATTGCAGTCTGTAAATTAAGCTACGTTTTCTTTTTATGTGATTCATTGTTGGAGAATGTGAGAAATGTATATATAAATGATCACTTATTTTCGTAGAACAAGTTCTTTTTTTTTTTTTTTTGGTAGAACAAGCAAATTAGCAAACCACATGAATTGTAAGGATGGAAAGATAGGCTCTAATTTGAACCTAGATTTGCTATTTTGTAGTGATTAATCACTTCCACTAGACCATTATCAATTGGTAGTCAATAACATTATTTAGTAAAGTTAAAATGTCTTTTAATAACAATCTATTTAAAAGTGATCAATTTGAAATATTCCTTCGAAAGCACTTAAAAAAAGAAGAAAAAAGATTAAATTTTTATCCATTGCAGTAGCAAAGACATGCAGCTAAGTCGTCGCTAAACTGGTTGTGTGACTTGACAAACAAGTTAAGTAAGCTGCAAGATTACACGTTTTGCCGATTCAAATCTGACTCTGCTTTCCTTTTCAATTGAAATAATAATCAGATTAAATAAGTACAAATTATTTTCCATCTCAATTTACCTAAAACAAGAATTTTGAGGAATTAGATAATGACAACCGTTTGGGAATAGTAGAACATTTCAACGCGGTGTTAAAAGAATAAATTAATAATTCATGAAAATAATTTATTATGTCGATTTTCAAACATGTTCCCTGGAATGAACGAACTGTTGATTTTCATGCACTCTTTTCAGTTCCACAACAATTAGTTAATTTTGTTTTGTTTGACCTCCTAATTATAAAGTCAACCTCCTTAAGCTGCATTAGTCTCTAATACATAGAATTAATGTAACAGTAACACATTACAGGAGATCTTAATTTTCGGAGAAACAGGCACAAAAATTAACAAGCTTATCAAATGGCAACAGTTGGGAGAGCAGTAGGTAAGTAATTAATTAAACACAAAATGATTATATCTTCTAGATCCATCCGTCTTTAATTTGTTACTTGAATATATAAATAATATTCTTTGCTTTTTAACTTGTTTGAATTGATCTTCTTGACAATATGTACAAAATTAGCTCTGATATTCGTGGACGTAGTAGCTATATACATCCTGTTTACAATGATGTCATACTTAACCAACGTTTGGAAGATGGGATTCACACGCGCCGCCGCAATAGTCAACGCATTTTGGGGTCTGGTTGCAGCATTGCCATTGTTCTTGAAATTCACAGTTGACTCAATAATCGGAAATTATTGGATGCTCTTAATCTCCAGCATTGCTTACACCATCGTCCGTAAATCCAAAAAAAAAAACTTTACAAATTTCACTTTGTCCCCTCAACATTGAATTGCATCACTTTGTCCCTTCCAATTATCTTATGCTTCAGCTGAACCAGACCATTAGTAACTTTTCCTGAAATATTAAGGCAAAAGGGAGATTTTGCTAATTAACAGTTTTTCGATGGAGATATTATGCAACTATGTAAGTCTGGTGTAATTGAAGCATAAATTAAGATTTCTTGGAGAGGATAAAGTGATGCAGTTAATAGATACTTGAGAATTAATCAAGTGAACATTTGAAATAGTTGGGGGTAATTAAAGTCGAAGTCAGCTAAATGCAAAAAGATCCCTTATGTTTAGCCTAATTATCAAAAACCTTCATGTGTTATTTTTATTTGCAAAAATCCTCAGTCTTCTTTTTTTATTAGCAAGAAAAAGAACATTTGAAATTTCTTCATAAATCGTAGTGGGGTTATTTTTTTGAGTAAACATGGGGGTTATTGTCAATTTTTAAACTTAATAGAGGATTATTGCCAACTTTTTAGGTGAATATAGGGGTGTTTCTGCATCCTTTGATGGGGGTATAATTGTCATTTTGACTTTGGAGGGTTTTTTTTGCTAATAAAGAAATTAGCACAGTGAGGTTTTGTAATAAAAATAATATGCGGTAATTTTTGATAATTAGGCAAACTATAAGGGGTATTTTTGCATTTCACTCTCGAAATCAAACTGATTGAATTTCTTGAATTAAATCAGGGACTGGGATTATTAACAATGTCAACTCCACCTGTGCTTGCAAATGCTATGGAGACATGCACCAAGTACAAGCCCGAATGCATTGGCCATGTCCAAAAACTACTTTTCTACATAGCTCTACCATTAATAGCTTTTGGAATGTCTGGCCATTTGACTTGTTGGAAATCATTCATCATCGACCAGATAATACCACTCGAAGATGACGAAAGCGAATCCGATGATGAAGACGATAACGACGGCATACTTTTGGTATTCTTTTTCGGCATGGTATCCGGTATTATTTCTGAAATGTCTGGTCATTTAATTAGTTGGAACACATTGAGGGAAGAAGAGCAGTTAGAAAATATTCCACCTGAAGAACTCCAAGAGGCTTTCAATGAAACCACATCTTGGCGATTCCATATCATTATTCCATCATTTGTTGTTGGAACAATTGTTGCGGTTATTGCACTGTTTTATATCAAGCCCTGGTCTCTTCGGTTTGGGATTCCGGCTATTTGTACTCTTGTTGCTACTCTCTTGTTTATCAGCGGCTCATGGTCTTATAAAATTTACTATAAGACAAGGGAAATAAGCCCTTTGACGGTGTTTCTTCGAGTGTTTGTGGCTGCGATTTCCAAGTTGTTTTATCGATCTCCAAAAGATGCTACGAAACTATATGAGATCCAAGATCCTCAACTTGACTCTGTCCCTCACACAAATAGTCTGAGGTTTCTAAATCTTTTAGAGCTAAACACAAAAATACCCCATTTGCTTTGCCTAATTGGTAAATAGACATAGGGGTATTTTTGCATTTCACTCAATCTTTTAAGCCCGGGATTTTTACTTTTTTTTCAATGTTAAAAACTCATTCATTCATTCATCATCTGATAAATTCTTGAAATTAATTCAGGTGCTTGGACAAGGCTGCAATTGTGATACCCACAGAACCTTTAGAAGAACAAGAAAAGAACAAATGGAGACTTTGCCGAGTGACAGAAGTTGAAGAGACCAAAACAATCATATGTATGATTCCTGTTTGGATGACTTTCATCTTATGTGGTGTAGTTTCAGCCATTGGATTCACCTTTTTTATCGAGCAACTAAATCACCTCAACCCCAAAGTCGGCCGCCTCAAAGTCCCAATAGTAGCCCTCTTATATTGCCACGAGCAAGCCCAAAACAAATTTGCTAAATTCTACGCTAAATTTGCAGCTTCTTTAGGCCAATCAGGATCAAGAAAGTTAGCTCCTTCTATTGGGATTGCGGTTTCAATGGTTCTAGGGATAAACAGTTTCTTTTTTGGGAGAACAAGTAAGACTCGAAAGGTCATAGGATGTCGCTTTCGATTAAAAAAAAAAAAAAAAAATATAGAGCAAACAGGTTCTCAGAATGTTCCTGCTGATTCAATATTGGGCCTTGGGAGATGGGGGGTCCGAATGGGCCTTTCTGGCTATTGGATTTGGGGCATAGGAGTTGTTTAATTGGGTTGGGCTGGGGGACGGAGAAGGCTTTTTTTGAAGGTTTGATTGGGCTACTCGGGGGTCTTACTCTTAATTAATAGGCATAGCGGGTTGGAATTTTCCTTGTAAAGACTTGTAGAATAAGAAATCTCTTCCCTTAAAGAAAAAAAAAAAAAAAAAAAAAAAACTTTCTTAGACTTATTTCTCTTAAAACCTGGTAGCCTAGCACTTCTTCATCATGCCGCACCTGCCGGAAGAATTGTTATCCATCTTGCTCTCAAGATTGCCTATAAAATCTCTATTGCGATTCAGGTGCGTATAAAAAATATGGCTTCACCTTATTACCAGTCCGTTCTTTATCAATCTACATTCTAACCACTATGAACAATGTTCCAACATTATTATGATTACTAAAGATTGCTAAGTCAATATGGGAGCCTTTATCTTTCCTGTATGCTATGGATTTTAATAGTCCAAGCATTAATGCTAAGGTTGAAGCTAGAAAGCTCGAATTCTCTACTCTGTTCTACTATCCGATTGCCCTGATTGAGGTGCAGGTCTGCCAAGGCCTAATTTTCTTCTCCGAACTTTTACCACATGTTGTTATTTGGAATCCCGCAACTCACAGACATCGTCAAGTGCCAGTGGTCGATAATGGTCATCAATTTTGCTTTGGGTACGACTGTATAACCGACGACTACAAGTTGGTGATCTATTATCCCGGATGTAAGAAAGGAACCATCATTCAGGTTTATAGCTTGGTATCGGATACATGGGGGCCTAAGAGAAACTATGACTTTAAGGATATAAGTTCTCCGATTTATGTTGATGGTGTTCTCTATCAGATGGATTGTGATGATTCACTAGTGGAATTGGATGTAAAGATTGTAGTATTTGACCTGGCTACGAATGTGCGGCGTGTGCTACCAGGGCCGATCAAGGATCGCGGTCAGTTGGGATTCGGTTACCACCAAGGAATTTTTTATGTTAGTTGCCATTATAAAAATAGTGGTCATGTTGATTTTTGGGTTATAAGTAAAAATGAAGGGATAAATTATTCTTGGAATAAGTTGGTTACAATAAAAATACCTCATTACTTTTGTAATCCAAGAATTACTCCTGTAGGGAATTTAAAGAAGATGAACTTGCAGAAACTACTTATACGTGAATTTTATGCAACTTATTGGTGTTATGACATTGAGAAAGAGACTTCAGAATTATTTGATACTGATGATGATTTCCAAGTTTTGGATTCGTGTATTTATTTTGAAAGCCTTGTTCGAGTTTAGCATCATCATCGGCCAGGGTTGTTGATTGATATGGAAAAGGAAAAGGTAATTATTAGTTTCTTCGCACATTAAGTGGGAACTTATTTGATTAGAAATTACTTGATGTTTTTCGTTAGGGACGTGTTTGGTGTGTCAAATCTTGGGAGTACACCTATAAGTTGTTGGAAAAGTGAGTGAGTGAGTGAGTGAGGTAAAAAAGAATTAGTTTCAACATGATTTAATTAGAAATATCAAAGTTTTATAACTCAAGACTCATAGTCTGCTCAATTAAAAAATTATCGTAATTACTTTCACCTAAAAATTAAATTAAACTCAAACATGATTAAAAACTCGCGTTTAACCAAATCAAATTTGTACATACTTTTCGACTAAAAAATTAAGTTTCATAAGCTAGTTAGCATATATCCAACTTTCATTGTTTTATGTTGCATTAAAATGAGGTTTAATCAACCTAATTAATACTCACCCGCTAAGCAAATTGGCTATTTTTCTTCTTTCATAAAATTACACACTACAAAACAACATCTGTTGATGTTCTTTCGACAAATTAATTCCTAGAGTAAAAACATAACACTTTTCTAATTTCATTTACAACAACAATTAATAGTTATTGTTTTCTATTCTAACAAGAGCTACTAACAGAATTTGATCTCGGCAAAGAAGAAGAATAATTCAAGAACTCTATGCAGTCTTCGATTGCTTCAGCCCTCTGAGAATCAAGTGTTTCCGCATATGAACGTGACCTTTGAAAACTTTCCGACGAAACTTTGCGCGAACACCGCCGCCGGGCCGTCGCCAGATTCAGAGCTCTCGCCACCTCTGTTCTGATGTCCCTAAAGAATCTGGCCGGTGAAAATCTTGAGCCTTTCGGAAGCTTGAAAGTCCAAACTTTCAAAACCACTCTCTTCTTTTGTCCTCCACCACCACCACCGCCGCCGCCGCCGTGCTTGGGGTAGAGGGTAGCTTGATCAGGGCTGAAATTCACTCTTCTACTACTCATGTTAATTAATAATTTCTTAGATATACGTGCATAACCTTTATATGTATATGTGTATGTATATGTATCTATGTTTGTGTTTTGGGGAAGAAGAGAAAGTTGGTGAAATTGTGAGAGGTATTTATTGAGAAATTGATGGTAGGAAAAAATAACAAAATACTACAAAGTAGGTGGGAAAAAGATAAAGGAAGTTATAAGCTATTTAATTATTATTGGCAGAAAATGTAATGATTATTACTATGGAATTCTATGCTCCCCTATATTTTATTTAGTCCAATGAGGTTAGTTGTGGAGACACCTTTATTATTCTAAAAGCATGGTTGAAGTATATTTAAGATTATCAAATTATGATTATGTGATTGTTGATTAATAGAATAATTAGTGGTAACTTTTTGAATCATATGCAGATAAGAAATCATCATTCTTTAATTGTCTACCTATTGTTTAAGATTTAGATAAGAATAATGTGATTCCGGCGGAATCATATGCTAAAACTTAAAAACATAAGTATTTAGTAAAAGTAATTCACAATAAAGGAAGTCATCAACATATTATAATATGTAAATAGATCAAAATAAATTGTTTTAGATTGAAGTTTTATATATAGTCTAGTCTATAGTGACAAGATGCAACTGAAGACAAAATTGCTCTTACATTAAATTGGAAATGTATATGGTTTGTGGAAAAGAGTAAACAAAATTCTTTAAGAGGAAAAAGTGTTTTTGGTCAAAGGGAACAGAGGGTGGAGGGTCCCAATTTGATAAGATATGCTGTCTTTAATTCATCACAAACAAACTACAATATTACTTCAATTCAAAAGGTTAAAAAAAAAAGAGGGAACCCAGGCCAATATATACCCTTCTCAATTCTCATCAGCCCTTACCTTTTTCATTTTTTTTTTTTTGTATTTTTTTTCCTCAATTTTAAAAAAAGGAGAGAAACAACCTGCGCACATTTTTGTTCTTGTCATGAATCCGAATTAGTGGCGGGTGACTGATATATGTATGATGGCCCCATTTTGACCAGATTTTTACATGCTACTTAATTTGTGATGTGGGTGTTGAATTTTTGGTGGGGGTGGCGTGAATATCAGGGTAAATCTCAACTTTACCTTTATTTATTTACCTTATATTTGTACCACAAATTAAATAACGTTAAAGAAACTTGGGAAATGTCTGGAATTTTCTTTTTGACTGGAATGGCATGCCCGCCCAAACACGGAAAAATTGGACCAGAGCTACAGTCTGAATTTGCATTAAAATGGGAGGTCACTTTTTAAATTATTAATTCTAGTCTCACAGATCATGTAATAAATAGGAAAGAAAGAGATCCCAAGTTGACTTGCTAATAGTATTAATTAGTCATTTTTTAAAGTTACTAGTAATTTCAATATAAATTACTACTAAAATTCTTTCATAGTTAGTTACATGTACTGCGAGTATACAACTAGGTCAATTTCAAATATGTGATTAAATGATTAATGTTGGCAAAAAACTTGCGAAATCAGATATGTGGTAATTATAATCTTATAAACATGAATTAAACGTGTCATCATGCAAACATTTAGAAGAATTTTCCCGAGATTTCAAAGTCTAAAAATGCGTGCCTGCATGTTTAGCTTTTCACACAATATTCCGGTGATCTTTGAAAAATCAAATGAACAAGTTCTTTCATTTTTAGAAAAAAAATTGGCGTTTCCCAGAATTTTTTCGTGTTTGAGAAATGCCAAACAAACATGTTTTCTATTTTACGAAATAAATTTTTCATCCATTAATTTTCTCAAAGTACTCTCTCAAAAGCCAAACAAACAACAATTTTCTTATCTCTAAACAAAACCTATACAAACTCTACATTGATTTGACATAAAGTAACCTATCTCTTACACAATTTATCTCACATTACAAACATGATTTGACATAAAGTCTTAGACATCTTACACCTACAACCCAACCCTTCCAAAAAAACCTACACCTACTTTATTTCTCAAACCACTCTCTCAAAACTCAAACAAACAACATTACGCAAATCGAGATTATTTCACAAACCTCCACTACTTTCCCAAACGCCAAACAAACAGGCCCTTAAATTTTCTCTCAATTTTAAAAGATAACTTTTAAGGAAAATGCACTCTTGTTTAAAAAAAAATCTAAACAAAATCTACTTTGATTTGATATAAAACACCTTACCCTCCTTCGCTCACCTACATGATAACAATTTTAATTTGATATCCTACTTCATTTAATTTATTTCCATAATTTTTTAATAAACTCTACGTACTAGTTTTTTAAAACTTAATCTACTATTCATTTTATCTTTAAAATTCAAATAAACAACTTTTTCAAAAATAAGAAAATTAAGGTCATCTCCGGATTAAAAAAAAAATAAAAAATAAAACCTCTAAGATACTCCCAGAAAATCCAAGTTCTAGTATAGAGAATTATTTTCAATAAATCCGGATATTTTTTTTACCGTCTCCCCTCGAAAGTTCATGCAAAGACAAATATATAATTGGTATTCAACTTATCAACAAATCGCAGTAGTACAAGTGCTAAATGGTGTCATGCAATTAAGCCCGAATAGGTTCAACCCAAATAACTAAAAAATTAACGACCTAAGTGTTGATCAGTTGATGGTCCCAGGCTAGCCGGGACCACCAAGAAACATGGGCTCAACGGTCCTATATCTTTAGGACCAATACACCTTGTAAACCTCAATTATGCAAGTAATATTTTCCATGTTCTTTATTTTTTATGAAAGTAAAAATAAAATAACAACTAATTTAGACATAAAAGGCTAATATGGAAAAGTTTTGGTTGGATTTTGACTCGGTTTGAACTCAAATTTTGGTCTGAGAGATTTCGGAGAAACTTTTGAAACTCGGTTTAAAGAATGTTGTAATGGAATACTGATATAGTAAAATATTAATAAAAATGTATGGTAGTGAGTTTGAAAATTTGAGATATAATTTGAATTGTTGAGGGTTGTGGGGAAAAAAATAGGTTGGAGGCGTCAATCAATAAATAACTTTATAAGTATAAACAATAAATGACATGTATAAGGCTTAGTATTTGAATATTTGATACATATCCGATACTATTTATAATTTTGAAATGAGTAGTGCATTCCTACATCCTTCAACCGGATGTACATGTGTACAGCAGGTTGTGGCCCTTTTTTTTTTTTTTTTCTTGTCATTTATATATTTTAATGCATATGAAAAAAAATTAATTATATGACACATAAATAATTATCAAGAAAATATAAATCATGTTTCTAAATATTAAACCCTAACCTTGAAATTCTAAACCCTAAACCTGTTAAACAAGTAGTAGGTAATACAATTAACTTCTAAAGCCTAAAATATGGGCTATACAAAAGACTGTAAAATTTGGGCTGTCATATAATCATTTTCCTTTTGAAATACCCCGGACTGAGCCATGGCCTCATCGGCAGGTAAGTATCAACAGGTCAAGATCCGTATCAAGAGTAAGATTTTGTATGAAATTTGTTTCTATATTTAATTCTTCTTCCGTATCAAGAGTCCTATTTTTTTTTTGCAATTTGTTTCCTTGTCTAATTATTACGGAGTATTTGTTAAATACGGACAAATGTATAGAATAGAAGTTTAATCATCTTTTTTTTCATGAGTAAGTTTGTTCTGGATCATACACTAGAAACAAATTAATGCCTATGAACCTAACCAAGACTTATTTCTCTGAAACCCTGGTAGCCTAGCCTTTCTTCATCATGTTGCACTTGCCACAAGAATTATTATCCGCCGTGCTCAATTGCCTGTGAAATCTCTGTTGCGATTCAGGTGCGTATCCAAATTATGGCTTAGCCTTACTGAGAGTCCATATTTTATCAATTTACATTTAAACCACAATATTGAACAATATTCCAACAGTATTGTGATTATGGAAGAATATAACATTTATGAGCCTTTATATTACCTATATACTTTGGATTTTCATACTAATGTTGAACCTAGAAAGCTCGGATACCCTACTCTGCCCTGCACTGCGTTTGACGTGCAGGACTGCAATGGCCTACTATGTTTTTTTCCCGTTCATAGACAACTGGCTGTTATTTGGAATCCTGCAACTCATAGACATCGACAAGTGTCATTGATTAGGGAATGTCAAGATACTCATAAATTCTGTTTTGGGTACGATTACAAGACCGAAGACTACAAGTTGGTCAAGTTGCATGCTTCGTGTAAGAATGAAACATGTTACACTATTCAGGTTTATAGCTTGAAATCAGATGAATGGGGCCCTAAGAGAACGTATGACTTAGGGGGAGGGGATATCAATTTTCCGATTTACGTTGGTGGTGTTCTGTATTGGATCGATTGTGATGGTGCACGAGCGAAATCGGAAGAAAAGATTGTTGTCTTTGACCTGGCTAAGAAGGAGAGGCGTGTGCTATCAGAGCCGATCAAGGATCGTGGTATCTTGAGATTTAGATACCAACAAGGGTCTGTTTGTGTTAGTTGCCATAATGATTATACAGGTCATGTTGATTTTTGGGTTATAAAAGATGAAGGGATAAATTATTCTTGGAGTAAGTTGGTTACAATAGAAGTACCTTGGTACTTTAGTAAACTAGAATTTACTCTGGTGGGGAATTTAAAGAAGAAGGACCTGCAGAAAGTACTCATTAGTGATCATGGACTTCATAAGTGGTGTTATGACATTGAGAAAGAAACAATCAAATGTTTTCATTTTATTGGTGCATATCGAGTTATGAATACCGTTACTTATTTTGAAAGCCTCGTTCGAGTTTAACATCACATTGGAGTTTGTGATTTGGAAGAAGCAAAGGTGACTAATTAGATGTGGAAATGAGTGAATAGAGTTGCACAATGCATCTTCAAAATCCGATTTCATATTCATATCTATGTTGTTGTATTGGATTTGGTTCAGTTTTCATCTACTTAGTTGTTTTATTGGATTTGTTTTAATTTTCTTCGACTTAGTCATCTTACATACAATAGCTTGATGACACAAAGAACAAGCATTTTCTTGAGCTATTTGAACCTGTTTTTTACATGCTTGGGTAAATCCCAAATACGGTGTGTTTTGCAATTAATAATTGAAATTCTATTAAGTAAGAACAACTTGGATTTACTCGCGAAGGAGGCGATATAGTCACAACATAGCTCTACAAAAAAAAAAAAAAAAAAATAAAAATAAAAATCCGCACTCACTATTACAAACTCAACCTAAATATTGCATCCTTTATAGAGATTATTGAAACAAAAAAAAGATCAATCTGATTGTAACCTTGCAATGTATTGATCATAGTATTTTGCAGCTCGTTCGAGATCCCCGATTTCGGTATAGCAATCAGCTATAGCTCCATAGGCTTCTACATTTCCAGATTCCTCTCCTTCCCTTTGTGAAATTTCAAGAACCATAGAGTGGTACTTGATTGCATCCCGATATTTACCCTGTCTTTGTAGTGATGCCCCTGAAAATGCGTAAAAGGTGAAGCCTTTCACTAATGGAGGAAAGAAATATCTATATCATTAAGCCATACCTAAGCCTCTTGCAGCCTTCTTTTCCTCGATTGAATCTTGTAGATTTTGGGCAAGCTCGAGAGCTTTCTTGAACTCGGAAAAGGCCTTATCCGGATCTTGGTTTCTTAGAAAGTTTTTTCCATTTTTTAGATGAGAAATTACATCCTGCTTCCTTGGATCAACAATTACTTCATTCTCTGTGATCCTTCCAGTAACAGGAGCATAACTCAAACTGGGCGCATAAGATTCGATTTTAGCTTGTCTTCTCAGAGCTGCGTTGATTTGGCGCAGCTGTTCATTTAATTTCTGCATTTCTCCTTTCCTTTGTCGTGCAAGTAGTCCTGCATTATGGAAAAAGTGAGTGTGATGCAAAAATTTCCCCTATGCTTTACCCAATTACCAAAAATTCCCGTGTTATTTTTATTACCAAAAACTCCGTGCTAAATTTTATTAGCAAAATAAATCCTCACAAGCCAAAATGACAATTATACCCCCAGAAAAGATGCGAAAACACCCCTATTCACCTAAAAAAAAAATTCCACCACTTAACTTTGAAAATTGGCAATAACCCCCCTGTTCACTTAAAAAATTGACAATAACCTCTCTATAATTTATGAAGAAATTTCAAATTGGGTTTTTCGCTAATAAAAAAAGAATAAATTGGGGGGGGGGGGGGGGGGTTTGCTAAAAAAAATAACACGGATTCTTTTTTGCTAATTAGACAAGGAACATGAAATATATTTGCATTTAGCTCAAAAAGTTTACCAAATCAAATGGATGAGATAAGCTAGAATGTGAACCACAAGAAAGTTCACTTGTTCTTGGAAAAAAGCAAAATAGGTTTAACATATCTGAACATATGAAAGAACCAACCAAATCTTCTATAGACAATTTCAACCTAACCCGTATTTGACCTAGACAAACCCAATTCGACCACCCAATTGCCACTCTTAACTTGGCCAATGTTAATTTTGGATCCAATGAATCAACTCACAAGGGAGAATAAAATCTGAAAAAGAATTTGAACAAATTTGTTCTTGGCGGTACCTTACCTCCAACAGTGGCCCCTATAAGGGCAACAAAAAGCAACAATGGCATATTCATATTGAAAACGGAATTATCATTGGCTTCACATGTTTCTGCAAGTGCTTCTAGAGGTTTAGAGAACATTAATGCATTGGCGACAATGATTGCTGTGGATGAGATTCTTGAAGTTAATCTATCCTGCTACAGAGACTAGTGAAATTAAAGCCGGAAATCATTCATCATAAGTAAAATAGAAAATACAATGTTTGGAAGAACTAGAAAGAAGCATCAATTAACTAGTTTCGACAAGAAAATATAAAATCTTTATTTAGAGATTTAGCACATCATTGACTGGAAAATAAAATGGTTAACGAGATGACTACACTTCATGGTTCATCCTTAATGTTCATCTATTTATTTTTATATATCTGAAATTTCTTATTAATTCAACTTCTGGAGCACATCATAACACTAAGGGAGCACATCATAACACTAAGGAGCTTTTCTCCACACAATGCAGCATTTAAGTCATGAAACCATCAATTTGAGGTGAATGCTTAAGCCAATTTTGTGAACTACTAGTAGTATATATACTTTCAATCCTCATAAATCACTAAATAATTTAACCGGTTTTGATAAGCTTGTATCAAACTTAATTTCCAACCATTACAATGCCCCAGTAGCTGAAAAATACAACTTGGGATTATTGCAAATTTAAACCTATGTATAAACATGTTAACAATACAAGAACTCATCGGAATCTCAATTTAAACTTAAAGGCATAGCAACCACATTCAGCATAAAAATTTCCACCATTTCAAGAAGATAAAAATAATAAACTAAAGGTTCAATTTTCACTCAAATGCAATACTTTTTGTTTTAATCAAAAATCAAGAAAAGGGTTAAAAGTACCTTGAATTCACAAGTGGTGAGCACCATTTTCTGAAAGACTCCTCCATCTTTACTACTCGAATGACTGGCGGCATTGGGTTGTGTGATAGCATTAAAGATGGTGAAAGATAAATTGGGGGTTTTAATATTTTTTTGTTTCTTGAGGGAAAATATTGAAGGAGCATGAGAAGGGCTCCATATGAGAAGCCGACTTGGCTTCATCAACATCATCGTCATCTTCTTTCTTCTTCCGTGTTGCTTTTGATGATGGATAAATTTTTTTCTTTTTGTTTATTCCTTTTTCCTTTTTCCCCCTTTTCCCTCTTTTGGAAGCAGTGCACGAGCCCCACCCCCATTTCAACTATATAGTCAGCAGTCACCACTTCATAATTATCAGAATTGAAAAAGAAGCACTATCTCTAATCTAGTAAAGTGAAAATATAGGGCCTGTTTGTTTGCAAAAAAGTCCCAAACTAATTAGTGATTTTGGATTTTCGTCCCAAGCTATATCACTTAGCCAAATTCGTCCCGTAATTTTATATTCTTTTGGAATATCGTCTCACTTGCCACATGGATGCTTACGTGTCATGACGTGGCAAATTTTAGCATAAACAATTATATAAGATTGCAGAATTCGTCACAAACTAATTACAAATTTTGATTTTTAGTCCCAAACTATATCAACACGCCGACTTCCGTCCCGTAATTGAAATGACATGGGAAAAAAGAATTCGTTCCAAACTATTCTTGGCACCATATAAAGGAGAAATGCAGAAATTAATAAAAAAAATGCACAATATTTTTCTAATGAATTGAGATAGGATTTTTTTTTCTCATAAGCGCACGAAAATTTCAAGAATCCATACTATTTTTCTCTTGAAAAAAAGTTAATGGCAATTTATCTCTTGTATTATAATAAATGTAGCAATTTACCCTCTATGTTATAAAACACTTTGCATGCTTACTCTCAATTTATTGAGTTACACTCTCCGGTTCAAGGGGATAAGATTTTTTAATTTTCACAGGGAGTAAATTGCTCATTTTCAAATTACATGAGGTAAATTGAACATTATGAATCACATGAGATAAATTGCCATTAGTCCCTTAAAAAAGTAAAAGAAGAATCGTCATTTCCATTAAATTAAAATTTTAATAATGGACTAAATTCATATAAAATGACAAATTGTGAGACGAATTCAACGAACTAATATAGTTTGGGATGAAAAATAAAAATTTGTAATTAGTTTGGGACAAAATCTGCAATTTTGTATAATTGTTCATGCTAAATTTGCCACGTAAGCAACCATGTGGCAAGTGAGACGATATTCCAAAAGAATATAAAAATTACGGGACGAATTTGACTAAGTGATATAGCTTGGGACGAAAATTCAAAATCACTGATTAATATGGGACGTTTCAGCAATTTTGCCATTTTTTAATTTTAAAAACTCTAGTAACTCCACATATTTCTCAAAACCCTATAATAAATATACATACAAATATATTTTCAATGTTTTCAAATCAACAAGAACATCAACTAGTTTCACAAGTTTCTCCAAAATACTACATTTTTATTTTTCACTCAAATCATGTTTCCATGTTTATTCTCGCTCTAAAATTTTAAAACAGTGAAACCAAATGAGCCAAAAATACATCCAAACAAATAATAAAATCAAATGAACCAAAATTACATCCAAACAAGCTAAAATATATCTATTTAACTACCATTCACCTATGATACACAGATACTCTGAAAAAAGACAAAGTATTGTATCGGATACACAGGGGATATCGATACGCGTGGGATACGTATCTGATACGCCACGTGGCATATCGGTAATAAAAATAAAAATAAATACGTTTCGGATACACTAATTGGACATCAGGATACGACGATAGGTTTTTTATGTAATATTTCGGGTCATATTCAAATTATTAAAAATGATAAAGTCTTTAGGTTAAACATAAACGACTAGTATCACTAATATATCTCTTTATTAAAGTCTATCTCATAGGTCATGAAATCTCAAAAATGAATTCCTTCCATTGACGCGCTATGTTAAGAATGGATTATATTTGCTTTTGGAGTTATATAACTTTTGTTTATATCATAGTGGATTATTTTTGCTTTTAGGACTTAGATTGAATGATCTAGTTGCTTATAAATAAATTATACTCGTATTTCTACATCCGTATCCATGCCCTATCGTATTCAATAAATTTCAAAAATCCATATCACCATATCCGTATCGTACTGTATCCGTATGCGTGCAATATAGCCATTTACAAATGGAAGCACCTTCTCACTTAATAAGATCCCACATTAATTAACCTGATTAACTACAATTGGTGTAGGGCCCAAGAATAGTAAACGATGCAAACAACTCAAGACAATAATTATGATGAGCCACCTAATTTTCAATTATATTAAATTGAACCCTATTTGAATACTTAAACCAATGAATATACTATTATTACAACTATATATACATGCTTCCATAGTTAATTACACTCAAGCCTAAAAAAGAGACAGGTCATATGTGGCCAGCAGTCAGCTAATGTATATCCAATAAACAGATGCGTGTGTTTAAGACACAAGAAAGAGAGAATATTCAAAAGAATATCTTCTCGTGACCAAATGAAACTTAGCCAATACTAGTACTTGTATTTATTTTCAACTTAGTATATCTCCATGCTCAAATCGTGTTCTTAATCATGATGTTCATGAATGGTCATAATATTCGAGTAAAACAAAATAAATCTTCTTAGAAGCTGGATTATATGATGCCCATTAATTAGAAGAATAAAGAAGAAAGGCATTTGAGAAATTTTATAAATTCAAACTTTGTTTGGATTATATCTAAATTATTTATGAATAAATGAAATGCAATTCCTTACTATTGGTGATAAAATTAATACCGTTATGATTAAAATATATGTATAAATTTACATTTTGCAGTCAAATCGAATTTTATTTACGATTTTCCTTGAAGATAGACAAGCTCAACTCTTGCATGATATAGATTTTGGATTAACAAGTCAAGTATTTATTGGAAAATCACATTAGCGTTTTCATTTAGAACATTAGTTACTAAGTGAAATGACAAAAATCATATATGTGATTTGGACTTTGGAATATCATAAGTACTTAAATGTTACAATTGTCATAGTTCAAGAATCATTTTGGTTATGAAATTAAATAAGTAATAACCATTTAGGCTTTAAAATGTTGTTCGAGAGTTTGAAATAGGATTCATATGTATATTAATTGATGTAGAAGCTAAGTAAATGGGTGTTTAGTCAAGTGAAAGAAATTAATCGTCCATAATATGATGAATTCAAGTTTAAATTTTCATTGTGAAAAGTCCCTACGTGATGTGTCTGATGCATATCATAAGTTATTAGAGATGAATATTCTTGTAAAACCAAGAAAAAAGAAAGAGAAAATCGAAATAGCCAACCTATAAAAGTTTCTCATCAAAACATTTTAAATTGGCTTGGGACTCATAGAAACTTTTGAAGAATTTCTTACTCAAGCATTATGATTAAGATACAATTTGAATATTATAATATATATACATGAGAGGACTTTCTTTACGTAATTGGGTCAATCAAGTTTTCGAATTTGCAACTTGGGGTTGCTTCAATCGAATATCCTAATTTTATTAGCATCTAATGTGGCCCTCTTATTTCTTGATGATTAAATATAAAAAAATGTATGTAGTTTCGAATTATTAATAATGAAAAATTAATAACAGTTAAAGGTTCATGTTATGTTTAAAACAGCAAATAATCACATATTTAAACATTGTGATAAATTTAATAAATGAAAAAAATTATTTGTATATGTTGTAACTATTGTGATTGTATACAAAATATAGTAATTTTAGTTTTCACCATGACTGTGTGTATGTTTAAAAAAAATTGATTTATTGTGTTATAGACTTATAGTATATGTTACAACTGGGCTTAATCCCACTTTGCACCCTACAAATAGGAGCATTTTCCACTTTGCACCCTACAAAAAAATTTATCCCGCTTTGCACCCTACAAACCACTATTTCATTTCAGATTGCACCCTCAACCATTTTCAGCCGATTTTAGTTGCCGGAGTAAGGGTAAATTTGTCCATTCATATTATTAACCACCCCAATTTCCACCCAAAAAATAATATATGGGCAAAATTGACATATCTCCATAATAACTTAAAAAAAACTGAAAAATAGAAAACAAGTCTTACGGGGACTTAGGGTTTACTCAATTTCTCATCTTTCTTCTTCAAGTCGATTCCAGTGCCACCTTTTTCTTTTTCACTTTACATATAATTATTGAAACTAACCTAGAGAAATTATGAGGATGTACATGTAGTTATTCCTAATTATCCCTAATTACTAATTCTACAAACAAGTATAATAGAGTTGTTAACGAAAATGATAATCAAACGTAAATAAGATGAGAAATTGAGAATATGGTAAACACAATTCATTCTCTTTTCTTAGCACCCAACACATTTTTCTTCAAACATAAAAAAGAAAAAGACGGCACTGGATTTGAAGAAGAAAGAGGAGAAATTGAGAATATGGTACCCATAACACTTGTTTTCTATTTTTTAGCATTTTTTTAAAGTTATTATGGTGATATGTCAATTTTGCCCATATATTGTTTCTGAAGGGAAATTGGGGTGGTTAATAATGTGATTGGATGGATTTACCCAAGCGACTTAAATGGGCTGAAAATGGTTGAGGGTGCAATCTGAAATGAAATAGTGATTTGTAGGGTGCAAAGTGGGATAAATTTTTTTGTAGGGTGCAAAGTGAAAAATGCTCCTATTTGTAGGGTGTAAAATGGGATTAAGCCGTTACAAGTAACATAATTTATTTGGACATAGGATGCTAACATATGAGCAATAATTATAAATTTCCCGAAAATCTATTTAATTGTCACAGACGAAACAATTCTTTTGGTTATAATCAAAATGACCCCACAAAAAATACAGTATGAAAAATTATGCTTCTTCCTCCATTGATTTGAAGCAGAGCATATACCCTTTCTCATCTTCGTATTATTCCCAAATTCTCCTTCCAGTAAAACGAATATCCATTGGTAGAGTCCAGGGACCCTCATCTCGCCTTCCGAACGTCAATTGCATAAACCCCCCCCCCCCCCCAACACCCCCCAAAAGAAAAAACAAAAAAAACCAAACCCCCTCAGATTTTTCAATTTTTTAAATTCCCACCAAATTATATAAATATGCATCATCAAAGCACAGACAATCATCATGTGCACTTCTTCTCTCTCTATAAAACCTCTCTGTCCTCCTTCCATTTCTGCCTCGTCTTCTTCCTTCTCTTATTCTTGCTTTTACAGACAACATAGTAATAGTATTTCCAAACTTTCTTGCTTTTGTACATCAAGAGCAAGAAAACCCAGTTGTCTAATTTGTGTAAAGACTCAATCTTTGAGGTCCAGAAGGAGTAAAGGGTTGAGAATCTTGAAAGTTAGACCCTTTAGTAAAACACCCTTTATATTTGCAGCTAGTAGCATTAATAGGGACATGACTATTACAGAATTTAAGGAAAAGGAGGAAGAGGAGAACCCTCCTCTTTTGCTTGATTCTGAGATGAGTTCTAAGCCTAGGCGTATTGCTCTCTTTGTTGAGCCATCTCCCTTTGCGTGAGTATTTTAACATCAATCTCCAATGTATTTATGTTTTATTGTTTAAGGCCAATTATGACTTTTTTGCAAGAACTTATGATCAAGTTGACTTTTGATTCTGGTAGTTAATATGTTTTCTTGCAAGAACTTGTGATATTGTTGACTTTCAATTCTGTTAGTGATTGAGTTAGTTGGATTTTTATTGTCTTTTTGATATATGTAGTATCATTAAGATAACTGGAATTCTTGTTCCATGTAGGAGAAATTGGATACAAGAATAGATTATTACATTTTTTATTATTGGGGTGTTATTATTTGCTATAAAGATGTAATGTTAATAAAAACTCTGTAGTTTCCATTGTGCTATTTCTTATATGATGTTAGATTAAAGTTTGTTTTAGCTCATTATTGAATGGTATGTTTTTAGTCTATATCTTTTGTTTGTTCTTCCTTCAACCTACATTTTAACCACATCAATAAAAAAAGTTGATTTCTTTGCTAGTCTAGATACTCTATTTACTGCCTCTCAATACTTCAGTTACTTATTCGCAATCGTTTTCCCCGTTTCATGCTTCTACTGTTATTTAATTTAATTAGTCCAGATGTCTCCTATAGTTATGTGTTAGATATTATGCAATATACTTCTTTTTTTCTTGACTGTATATATGTTTTCGAATTGTTTGCAGTTACGTTTCTGGATACAAAAACAGGTTCCAGAATTTCATTAGATATCTACGTGAAATGGGTGATGAGGTATGTTCTTATTTCGTTTCCACTCATTATTCAGATAAATTAACTGCCTTTTTTTTTATCTCCAGTTGCTGGAAATGACCTTAGTATTATAGAAACTTCATGCATCTCAACAATGTGTCCTTTTCTAAATTTGACTAAATGATCCATGCAATTAATTTCTGAACTGTCGTTTTGGGTGATGGGTGCAGGTTATGGTTGTGACAACACATGAAGGAGTGCCAACAGAATTTTTATGGAGCTCAATTAATTGGCTCAAAAAGGTTATATTGCCTTCCAATTGAGCATTGGCTATTTGTAAATTAACACTACATTATTCTCATAAAAGAAAATTGTTTTGAATATGCTTTGCAGTTTCCCTTGTCCATATTACGAAAAGGTCCCCCTGTCACTTGCACTCAGTCCAAGAATAATCTCGGCAGTCGCCCAATTCAAGCCTGATATTATACACGCCTCATCCCCTGGCATTATGGTATATTTTGGGAAATTCTTGTCTAAACCAGGTCTTTCATAGACCATGCACAAAATCAGTGCATCCACTAAACATATTTGAAAGATTTTGTGCATGGCCTATGAAAGATTGGATTTTGGACATTTGTCTTTTGCCATAGTATAAAAGTTGTCTTGTGTTGTTCTATTGACCTTTTTAGTACACGTGTTGTAGGTATTTGGCGCTCTTTTCATTGCAAAATTACTATCTGTGCCTATAGTAATGTCATATCACACCCATGTTCCTGTGTATGTTCATTACTATGTTTTCTTTGGATTCGTCAAATTGGGATTTTTTTGTTCATTCTAATTTTTTTTTTATTACAGATATATTCCGAGATATACCTTCAGTTGGCTGGTCCAACCAATGTGGTTAGTTATAAGTACGTGACATTTATCTACTGCCATAAATTCGGATATAGGGTCAACAAATTTGTGACAATTATTAAGATTTAAGTACTTTTTTTTGCCAGAGTTTCTGCATAGAGCTGCAGATCTTACACTAGTACCTTCTGCCGCCATTGGAAAGGATCTAGAAGCAGCCAAAGTCACAGCAGGTAAAATTTTGTTCAATCTCAATATTTCAATGAGATCAAATCTTTTAGTCTCTCAATTATTTTTATATCTTTCTATGCTAATTTTCAGGTAATAGGATAAGGCTATGGAATAAGGGTGTTGATTCTGATAGTTTCCATCCTCGGTTTCGCTCCCATGAAATGAGATTGAGATTAAGGTAAGAATTTTGGTATATTTTCATTTTAATTTAATTTAAATTTGACACTACAACTTTAACTAACAAAATTTTGTACCTAAATTAGCAATGGAGAACCAGATAGGCCATTGATAGTTCATGTAGGGCGACTTGGTGTTGAGAAAAGTTTGGATTTCCTCAAAAGGTATTGCTCATTTATTTCGACATAAAGATCTAATTTTGGAATTGATGTTTGAATACTGATGTGACACGATTGAAACAGTGTAATGGATAGGCTTCCAGAAGCTCGAATAGCTTTTATTGGGGATGGACCATACAGGTGAGTTGGAACCTCATATACATTTGCTTTAGTTTCATAAAATTTTCATTTAACCTTCTGTAATCTCCATATCCTAGGCTTGTTTGGTATGTTATATTAGGGGTGATTTGGTCAGATTGATTTGATCAATCATGCCAATCACCCATTTGGTGAGAGATATTATAACTGCTGGTCATCCAATGTAATCTATGAACCCCTAAGCAGATATGTTACAATAACTAGAATATAAAGATTAAATCATACTTTTGCATAAATTTTATACAGGATACACAAACTTTTTATGATATAATCTTGATTTTAAATTTGAGGGAAATGCAAAAAATACCCCCTCCCTATGCTTTGCCTAATTAGCAAAAAAACCCGGTGTTATTTTTATAGCATAAACCCCCTTGTGCTATTTTTTATTAGGAAAACAAGCCCTCCCATGTTGGAGTACATATTTTGTAGGAAAAATGACTATCATATACCCCCACACAAAAAATGCAAAAACACCCTTATGAACCTAAAAGTATTAATAATCCCCCATGTTAACTTTGAAAATTGGCAATAATCCCCCTGTTCACTTTCAATAATTGACAATAATCTTCTTATTGACTTACGAATGAATTTTAAATGGGGTTTTATGCTAATAAAGAAAGAACACATGGGGGTTTTTGCTAGTAAAAATAACATGGGGGAGTTTTTGCCAATTAGACAAAGCACAGTGGGTGTTTTTGCATTTAGCTTTTTTAAGTTTCGCCTATGACCCCAAAAAAGTAGGGCCGGTTCTGCAATTAAGTGGTCATCTGCTTTTATATTCATCGGCCATTGTTTTTCTTCTGTAGGGAGGAACTAGAACAAATTTTTACTGACATGCCAGCAGTATTCACCGGTATGTTACAAGGAGACGAGCTCTCACAAGCCTACGCAAGTGGAGATGTTTTTATCATGCCTTCAGAATCCGAAACACTAGGACTTGTCGTGTTAGAAGCCATGTCATCTGGACTCCCCGTAGTCGCTGCACGTGCTGGTGGAATCCCGGATATAATACCCGAAGATCATCAAGGAAAAACGGGATATTTGTATACTCCTGGAGATCTCGATGATTGTCTGAGAAAACTAAAACCACTTTTACGTGATCGAGAACTTAGAGAAACTATTGGAAAAGCAGCACGTGTAGAAACGGAGAAGTACGATTGGAAGGCTGCGACTAAGAAGATAAGAAACCAACAGTATAGTGATGCAATTTGGTTCTGGAAGAAGAAACGAGCTGAGTTTTTGGGTCCATTTCAGTGGTTGTTTCGATGTATGTTTCAAGTTCCGGCAATTGAAGGGTAGTGGTGTATTATTTGTTGGGATGTGGTTTGTGAAGATAACCTTAATTTGTGACCTGAAATGTGGTCTGTTGTGTCTATTCTTGTTGATTCGTTGTATGATGTATGTATTGAGGATGTGATTTGCTGTAAGAAACAGAGTGTAGGTTTGGGGGTTGATTATTTATTTTTTATGTATATGTAATTTCCTTAGGATTTGTGGTATTTTATTTTATGTATATGTATTTTAGATAGGTTTGGTATTTGATATAATTCTCTGTCTTTTCTTTTCTAGATGTTACTCATTAGATGAAATTATTTAAATAATATGATCCCAATAAAATCATAAATAAAAGAATAAACGTAGAAATCAAGACAAGAGCATAACAATTCGCAATATCATGCAATAACTATGGCCCAAAACATTTAAATTTCAATTATATAATCAGGCCCAATAAGCAAATAACGGTTTAGTAAAAGAAAGAAAAACGACATTTTTTCCTTTTTGGGCTGGAAACAATATTTTCAAGCAACAAGTAGGGTAAAAAATAGTAAATTGAAGTGAAAATAGCCCCGCAGCCAAAGTCCAAATACCAAAAATTCCTTATTTCTCATTTCCATTTTATCTGAAACTCTAGCCTTCCAATTATCACTAATTCATCACTGTGAATCTCATGCCTTTTGTCTTATAGCTTCATACATTGCCGACAAATGACACTGTAGAGGTATTATTTATTGGCAACTATTGTGCCCCTTTAAATTTTGTTGTAAACGATTCATTTGCATTTGCTCTGTCACTGTTAATTCAAGCTTAGTATCACAATTCCTGGATTCCTAATTACAATTGTATAAATATTGCAGCTTTTTTTCAAGAATTTAAGGTATAATAAAATTGTATCAAGATTTAATTCAGCACAAGATACTAACTTTAGGTCCTATGAAATTCCTCTGGTTCTTTTTTGATTTATTTCAAGTTCCAATCTTGATTTCTGAAAGCACACGGATGCTCCAATAAAAAATTGAGAGTTGTTGATAAAAGGAACAAATGAAAAGAGAACAGCAGTTCAGGTCTAAAGTCAGTCAGCATTTTGTAATAGGAACAATAGCATATGAACTTTTACTAGTATTATAAAATTTTAGATGAAATGATGATGAATCTTCACTTCATATGATAATATACAATAAGTGCTCACTTTGATTTTTTACTGTAACTTTCCTTGCCTATGTATCAAATTTGTTCTTGTGCATCTTTGAAAGCGACCCCCCCAACCCCCTAAGAATCATAGACAGACATATATGCTCAATGCATCTGGTGTTTAGTCTGCTGTGCTTCCTCTCTCTCTTTTCAGAATCATTATGGGTTGAATCAATTTTAAGATCATTATCAAGCGATATATCAGAATCTAATGAGAACATGAATAAAGAACACAAGTATAGAATATTGAGCTAAATGCAAAAATACCCCTTTTGCTTCGCCTAATTGGCTAAAAGACACTATGTTCTTTTTTTAATAGCAAAGCAAAGAAAACCTCATTCACATGGGGGGGGGTGGGGGGGGGGGGGGGTGGGGGGGGGGGGGGGTGGGGGGGGGGGGGGGTGGGGGGGGGGGGGGGTGGGGGGGGGGGGGGGTGGGGGGGGGGGGGGGTGGGGGGGGGGGGGGGTGGGGGGGGGGGGGGGTGGGGGGGGGGGGGGGTGGGGGGGGGGGGGGGTGGGGGGGGGGGGGGGTGGGGGGGGGGGGGGGTGGGGGGGGGGGGGGGTGGGGGGGGGGGGGGGTGGGGGGGGGGGGGGGTGGGGGGGGGGGGGGGTGGGGGGGGGGGGGGGTGGGGGGGGGGGGGGGTGGGGGGGGGGGGGGGTGGGGGGGGGGGGGGGTGGGGGGGGGGGGGGGTGGGGGGGGGGGGGGGTGGGGGGGGGGGGGGGTGGGGGGGGGGGGGGGTGGGGGGGGGGGGGGGTGGGGGGGGGGGGGGGTGGGGGAGGGGGGGGGGGGGGGGGGGGGGGGGGGGGGGGGGGGGGGGGTGTGGGGGGGGGGGGGTGGGGGGGGGGTTGTAAGTGATATATTAGCTACCTTCTGAAATAATGTTCGTGCGATTTATTAATATATGCTGTAATCTATAAAAGATTGGTAAAATACTGATCTTTTAATGTGAATATATAATTGTACTTTCTGCAGGCTTGCCAATTTCTTCGGATTATAACTTTCTATTCTACTCAACTTCCCGGTCCAAACTATCATTGTCGTGAGGTAAAAATAGATTTAATTATTATTTGCATTTTTTTTCAGAAACTATAATTAAACGAGTAATTGGCATTTTGCACTTCAGAAATACATCATTTTGGCACTTTGTACCCTTGAAACTATAACTCTGGCATATTGCACCCTCGAATTGTGTATTCTTTGGCGAAATGCATCCTACTGGGGTGTAAAATGCCCATTGTAATGCCAGGAATATGCAATTCGAGAGTGCAAACTCCCAAAAATCTAATTCAGGCAGTAAAGTGTCAAAATGGTGTATTTTCGGGGTGCAAAATGCTAATTACTCATAGTTAAACTGTATGATTTATATTTGGAATTTTGGTGTGGATTATGTAGGGGTCAAAGCTTGCCACGCTGCCTCGTCCTGATAATGTTCTAGAAGCTTTTTTAATAGGTGACAATTTTTTGCTTGCCCTCCATCTCGTGTTCAAATCATAATTTTTCTTTTTTAACTTTTTCTTTATATTATATTATGTGGTCATATGAAATTTTATAATTGTGCAGTTCCTCGAGGGGTGCTTTATGGCTGTGGTGATTTAATATTTTCATCTCACATGATATTCTCTCTAGTCTTTGTTCGGACTTATAATAAATACGGAACTCAAAAGTTTGTTAAACAATGTGCCTGGTTAACTGTTGTGATCCAGAGCTTGTTGATTATTGCATCTCGTAAGCACTACACAGTTGATGTAGTCGTGGCATGGTAAATTATGCTGAAAATCCAAACTTTAAATTTAACCCTTCTAAATTATAACAATCGTCTGATGGATTTTTAAATACACGAATTTATTGCAGGTATACTGTCAATTTGGTGGTGTTCTTTATCGACAAAAAGTTGCCAGGTTGGCATTTATTGTTTTCAAGTTTTTTTCTTTTTTTTTTTTGAAGCGTAAGATTGAGATTGATTTGGATTATGTACGTGTAGAGCTGCCCGATCGTTCTAATGGAGCTACACTTTTGCTACCATTGAGCAATAACAAGACTAAGGAAGAGAATCACAAACTCCTAAACGGGAATTCTGGAGATTCTGCTGACTGGGTATAAATACAAACCTTAGCTTCCGTTATTTAATTTATATATTATATTTTTTTTTTCTGGACATCCCCTTAGTTGGTTTTATTTCCTTTTCAGAGGCCAAGGACTCAAATTAATGGGAAGATCATGGAAGAAGGAAATGTTGTACATGTGGAAGCAGTTATTAACGGTGCATAATGTCTCGAAGAATTTGTCTCCACAAAACTGTGAAGCCGGTAAAATTCAATTTGTAATTTAGATCATGGAAAAGTCCGGTTTATGGTTTTCGAAGTTTAATTAGTCATTGAAACGACAAAATAGTGTATCATGGAATTCCATATTTTTCTAATTTATTTAGTCCTTTTTCTGTCTACTAATTTATGTTTAATAATGTCTTATTATTCTTTGCATTGAATTATAAAAAAATCTAAAGATAAAGATAATTGATCTTGTTCCTTTGAGCCACCACATCATAACTGTATTGAGAAGTTGTGTTGTTCTTTAGGTTACAACAGATAATGGGTTGCTGATGCATTCCCAGTGCCTTTTTGTCTGTACTATATGTATCCCCTTTTTTCTTCAAAATTTAATGGTAGCCATACCTGTATGTTTTTGGGTATTTCTTTTGGTGTAATAGACCTGTCACGGATAATCCTAGCCCAAATCGAGTTCTTGTTGCAATCAAAGAAAAGAAATACAATTGTCTTGTTATTAGGTGAATTACGCATATAGGAGAAATTGTTCCTGTATTTGTATATCAGCAGATACCATATGGAAACATAGGATTTTTTTTTAACTGTGATTTGTAAATAGGATCTTCATCAATGAGTTTTAAATATACGTTACGTTATTTTATAATGAAAAAGAAAAATTGGCCAATCCCCATGTGCTAGTGGGATCACGTCTGTTGAATTTTTTCAGTTTCTCGTGTTCTAAAATAGTGTAGTATGAAATAATTTACCCCCCAAAAAAAAGAAAAAGAGAAACGAAAATAGTATAATAAATTTACTTGTTTTGTGAAATTCTTCGTTAAATCAAAGGGAATGATGGTCTACCAAATTGATGTGCTTTTTTGTTTGTTTTTTATCTTAAGAAAAAGTATAGACTTGAAAGATGTTTGCTTTTAAGTGGCAAACGAAAACTGATAAATGCAACAACGGAATGAGATCGTCATTATTATGCAAATTATCATGGTTAAATATTAAAATCATCTAGGTTGAATTAATTAAAATTTAGGGGTGATTTACACTCAGACCCCCTGAGGTTTATCATAATTACATAAAACTCCCTGTAAATTTCAAAAATTATAAGGATGACACCTCTTACAAGGTGTTTTTCAAGTTGTAGAGGGTGTCCTTGTAAGACTTGTTGAACAACATGGAATTTCTTTATAATTTCTGAAACTTTAGGGAGTTCCTTGTAATATGACTAAACCTCAAGGGGTTTGAGTGTAAATCACCCTAAAATTTAAAATCAATTTACGGAACTACAATCCTGTATCTACAAAGAACAAACTGAAGAGGACAAGTCAAGTGTTGAATTGATCAAGTCATTTGATGCATTGTTATTCAATTTGTACGTCTAATTTTTGTTATCTAGAGAAAGAGATTAGTTGTCACAATATGACAAACTCAGGTATCATTCTCATGGATGCTTATGTAATTGAGCTAAAGACAAAAACATTCCCTGTGCTTTATCAAACTCTCGAAAAAATCCCTGTGTTATTTTAATTCCCAATACCCCCCATGTGTTTGATTTTAATTACCATACTCAACCCAAGTAGAATTTTACTTTTGACCTTTGGCAGAATGACAAAATTACCCCTCTGTGTGGTTTTTTTTTTAATTTATTTATTCTTTTTGAAAACATAAGTATATACTACTTGGGTCGAGTGTGGTATTTAAAACCAAATACAGGGGGGATTTTGGGATTTAAAATAACACAGGGGAGTTTTTTGGGAGTTAGTCAAAGCATAGGGGGGTGTCTTTGTCTTTCGATGTCAGGGGTAAAATTGTCATATCAAAAGCAAAATGTGAACAAATACTTGCAAGTATTTGACACTTACTTGAGATCACAGGGAGGTTTTTTGGGAGTTAAAATAACACAAGGGATTTTTTGAGAGTTCGACAAAGCATAGGGGGTGTTTTTGTCGTTCGATGGGACATTAAAAAAAATTAATGTAGATTTGAGGAATGAAGATCCTGAATAGTGAATAGGAAACACACCAAAAATAAAAAACAGTTATTTGCTTAGAGAAGATGACATTTTTCTCTATATACTTCCAATTTGATTGAATGTCCCGAAAGGGACAATACCCATCCAATATAAACTGTATTAAAATTTAGCAATCATGTTATATTGTATTCTGCCAACGAAGAGTTCTCAGATAATATTTTGTGCATCAATATTCTAATTTCCTTTTACACTTTGGGGTTAAAGGGGTTTTCATTGATATCATCATATTCATACTGATACACATAGAATTGGGCTGTGTACAGCTAGTTTTGTTACCCATGTGCCCTTTTGTTCATGTGTAACATATCTTTTGGGCGGCATAATGTTTCCTTTCTTATTCAATTTACATATATAAATATCTTTGTCTACATTGCAAGGCCCATTGCTGCTTCATGCCCCACTTGTATGCCGCAATTTAAGCATCAATCTCTTGTGTGTTTACCTTAATTAAATTTTAAGCTCAAATAATATTACACGACATATACAAAAAGATATTTGACCATTTATTTATTAAACTAAACACATTGGTTGTTGTTAATATAGTGTGTGTGAGAGAGAGAAAGAAATCAAGAATATATATATACATGGTAATGAGTGATAGGGGGAGGGGCATGCCAATTGCCAGCCATGTAGGAGTATTATCATAAAGGGATAGGATTAAGTATATATATATGTTTGTTAATGACTAACTTTATTCTGTTGCATGCTCAGGACCCCTTTTGATCACAAAATGGGTGGTAGAAATAATTAGGGCATCTTGGGGTCATACATTATACAATCACTTGCCCTACTTTGTCTTTGTGGAGTGTCAATCATTATGTGATTAGCTTTTGCTCCAAATTTTGGGGTTCATTATGTTGTTGCAAGGACCATTTCTAGCTCATTAAGATATTTCATTATTATAATAATAATTCCACATGAATCTCTCTCTCTCTTTTGCTAGGTTCAAACTCAATTGATTAACATGCTTACCTTAGTCCAAAAATATATCATCCATATGAAATCTTTCCATGAAATTCTTAGTTTTAAAAAAAATATCAATTCATGAATCCATCATTAGGTACTATATTTTGCATAAATAAGTCTGAAACAATACATTATTAAGCTACAATTGACTTTTACATTACAACTGATTATTAGTAAAACGCTTGTGAGCTTGTTTTCGAATGATAGAAATGCAAGACTTTATATTCGAATACATTTTGAGAAACAACACCAGGAAAATGTTGTTGCATCATCAAAATGATAATTAAGTAGAACATTGTGTTTTAATTTTGTTCATTTTTATAATTTTTCTAACTGAGAACTAGTCTTCATCATTGTTAAAAAAAGACAATAAAATGTGCCGTAGCCAAAAGTAATCTGCTGTAAAGGACTAAAAGATAAGTCTTAATATTGACTTTATCATATGGTTTATGAAGAATGAGTCTAATAAATAAAAGTATTAGTAATTTGTTTTGGAGTAATAATTAATTAACCTGGAGACTTTGATTAATTAAAAGGAGAACAGAACAGAACAGAACAGAACAGAGGAGGTACAAATTAAGGATTTTGGTAACGTCACTGGATATATTTTTGACTTTGACCCTGTACGCTACAGAAAACGACCCTTCATATTCCTTTGTAAACATCTTTTTGCCCATTATCCACGCCAAACCAAACAACCCTCTTCAACTATTCTTTTATTTTTATTATTTAGAAATATCATCAATTTCTTTTCTTTCTTCTTTTTGCTGGTTGGGGCTTTACATGGGGACTCCACACTGGCAGATAAGTTTCTAATATATTTATATATTCAGAAAACTTTAAACAAATGGAATTGAAAAAACTGCCCACAAAGATAGACATAGAGAGAGAGAGAGAGAGAGAGAGAGAATTTTCAAAACAAAATAATGGACAAAAAAATCAAAAAAAGAAAGAATGATGAGGAGTTTAAAAGGTAGAAATACAAGCTTAAAGCAACGAACAATTTGTGTGTAAATTGTAAAAAATCATCGGAATTGGTTAACTTAAATTTTAGAATTTAATATTTTTCAATAGTGAAATTCATAATTACAGTCTAGACTTAGAAATTTAAATTTTTTATCAAAATGAAAACAAACAGACAGAGGATTCTTTTTTTTTTGTTTAAGAAAAAGACCCTTTTTCCTGCAAACACAAAAACACGTATTATTGTACCAAAAAAAAAAAAAAAAACACGTATTAAGTGCACTGCTATTCACCTAAAGTGGAACACATGAAAATTATTAGTATGCTATACTCATTACACACACACATACACACGAAGTCATGCTTTGCATATATAATGCATGCTCTGCTCTGCTATGCTATTGAAGCGTGAAAAGTTAAAACTTTTTTAGCAGTACAAATTAAACACTGTTCTTGGATCCACAAAACCAATCTTTTCTCAAATATCCCAATGCTTAACTAATCTCCAGACCTAATAACAAAACAATTCTTCTTCTATTTTTTCACCATTTAAATGGGTGTACGGTGCTCGAAATTTTCCTTCTGCTGGTGGCATTCTCACCTCAAACCCTCTGTTCTTCAATCTTCTGATCTGGGTTAGTCCTATTTGACAATCTTTATTACTTTTCCTCTTGTACAAATGGTGTATTAATCATTTAATCTTTTTGGGTTTGTAGAAAATGGGGAGAAAAATTCATTGCCAAGCTTCAAAGAGTTTAGTTGGGATGAGCTAAAAGCTGCAACAAATGGGTTTTCTTCAGATAACATTGTTTCAGAACATGGTGAAAAGGCTCCTAATGTAGTTTACAAAGGATTGCTTGAAAATGAACACTGGATTGCTGTTAAGCGTTTCAATAAGTCTGCTTGGCCTGATTCTCGTCAATTTCTTGTTAGTTCATCAATTAGTTTTGATGCATTTGCTCTGTATTTTACTTGTAGTTTTCTTTAATGTTTGCCTTTCTATGTGAACTCTTTTGTCTAGACCTTTTTTTAGCATCCTATAAGTCTTATTTTCCTAAGTTGTTTTGTCATATAATTAATTTTGGTGGTTTTTAACTCTATTGAAGGATGAGGCTAAGTCTGTGGGGAACCTAAGAAGTGAAAGAATGGCAAATCTAATTGGATGCTGCTTTGAAGGGGAGGAGAGATTGCTGGTAGCAGAGTTTATGCCAAATGAGACTCTGGCAAAACATTTGTTCCATTGTAAGTTTCATGAGCTAAATACAAAGATCCCCCCATGTGCTTTGCATAATTGGCAAAAAAAAAAAAAAAAAAAACCTGTGTTTTTTAATTAGCAAAAAATCTCTTTTGAAATTCCTTCATAAGTCAGTGAGGAGATTACTGTCAATTTTTAAAGTGAACAAGGGGTTATTGCCAATTTTCACGGTTAGCAGGGGATTATTGACCATTTTTAGGTTAAAAGGGGTATTTTGCATTTTTGTAGGGGTATAATTGTCATTTTTCCTGCAAAATATGTATTCCGGCATGGGTGTGATTTTTTTTGCCAACAAAAAAATTATACAGTTTTTTTTTTTTTTATAATTAGGCAAAGCATAGGGGGTATTTTTAGATTTCACTCTCAAGTTTCATATACAATTCATTGCCACTCAAATATTTATGACATAATACTCAAATTCATCTTGTGTGTGTAAGATTAATCTATTACTATGAGATCAAATTTTCATATATGATGTCTTTGGAGGTGGCTAAAGATTGTGGGAAATATCAAAGTTAAATTCTTGGAATCAAGAATCTGTTTTTGATTTTCATGAACTTTGCACCTATTGAATTAAACAGGGGACAGCCAGCCTATGAAATGGGCCATGAGATTAAGGGTGGCCTTGTACTTAGCACAAGCCCTGGAGTACTGCAGTAGTAAAGGGCGGGCACTATATCACGACCTTAATGCCTACAGAGTCTTGTTTGATCAGGTCAAAAGTGATCTACTTAATTAGTGTTTCAATTTCTATTCAAAGGTTTTGTTTGGTCTAATATTGTCGTGTTTACTTGTCGATAGGATGGTAACCCCAGGCTTTCATGCTTTGGGCTGATGAAGAATAGTAGAGATGGCAAAAGTTATAGTACAAACTTAGCTTTTACTCCTCCAGAATACTTGAGAACTGGTATATATAATAACATATAAACTCAAATTGTAATATGTAATTAAACTGTCAGTGAGTCTGTTTTGAGTAATTTTCTTTGTGAATTTTCTGTGCAGGGAGAGTGACTCAAGAAAGTGTAGTTTATAGCTTTGGGACAATGCTGCTAGATCTTCTAAGTGGCAAGCATATACCTCCAAGCCATGTATGTTTATTATTGATTCTTTTAAGAGTGAAATGCAAAAAAATACCACCTATGCTTTATCTAATTTGCAAAAAAAAATAAGACTGTTATTTTAATTAACAGAAACCCCCCTGTGCTAATTCTTATTAGCAAAAAAAAACCCTCCCAAGCCAATATAACAATTATACCCCCAACTAAAGATTGCAAAAACACCCCTATTCACTAAAAAAATTGACAATAATCCCCCTGTTAACTTGAAACTTGGTATGTTATTAAAAAAACTTGAAACTTGGCAATAACCCCCCTGATCACTTAAAACATTGACAATAACCTCCCTATGATTTATGAAGGAATTTCAAATATGGTTTCTTGCTAATAAAAGAAGAAAACACGGTGGATTTTGCTAATTAAAATAACACGGGGAGGTTCTTGTCAATTAGGCAAAGCACAGGGTGTATTTTTGCATGTAGCTCCAATCTTTATAATCTTGTCAGCCTTGGAAATAAATACAATCTGATCGTGATTCTCCATTGTTGTCCTATTACCAGGCACTTGATCTCATTCGAGGAAAAAACTTTCTAATGCTAATGGATTCTTGTTTGGAGGGTCATTTTTCAAATGATGATGGAACAGAATTGGTGAGATTAGCTACTCGTTGTTTGCAATATGAAGCAAGAGAAAGGCCAAATACAAAGTCTCTTGTAACTTCTCTTACATCTCTTCAGAAAGAAACCGAGGTATGATCAAATACTTTTTGACACGTTACTTGGAGAAGAATATTTTTCTAATTAATCTATGAATATCAGGTTCCTTCTTATGTGTTACTGGGAATTCCACAAGGAAATGGAGATTGTAGTCAACCATTGGTATTGACTCCGATGGGTGAAGCGTGCTTGAGAATGGACCTAACTGCAATACATGAAATATTGGACAAAGCTGGATACAAAGACGATGAAGGAATTGCTAACGAGGTTAATCTCATTAGATAGTTAATCTTATACCTAATGATCATAACTTAATATACTTTTGTTATCTTTTGATGCAGCTATCTTTTCAAATGTGGACAAATCAAATGCAGGAGACTTTGAACTCCAAGAAGCAAGGGGATGCTGCTTTTCGAGCCAAGGATTTCTCAACGGCCATCAATTGCTACACACAGGTAAGACTAGCATTTGAACTAAGGCTTCGTTTGGATTGATGGATTATTTTGATTTGTGTGTATTTCATATGTAACCATTTTGTACTATTCTCTTATAACCAAAATGATGGATTTGGAATCCAGTCATTTGAAATCATTTCTCCAGACCTATGGGCTAAATGCAGAAAAACCCCCTGTGGTTTTCCTAATTAGCAAAAAAAAACATGTGATATTTTTATGAGCGAAAACCCCCATGTGTTCTTTTTCTATTAGCAAAAAAAACCCATTTGAAATTCCTTCATAAATCATGGGGAGGTTGTTGCCACTTTTATACGTGAACATGAGGGTTATTGCTAATTTTCAAATTTAACATGGGGATTATTGTCAAATTTTAAGTGAATATGGGTGTTTTTGTATCTTTTGGTGGGTCTATAATTGTCATTTTGGCTTGGGAGGGGTTGTTTGCTAATAAAAATTAGCACGAAGGGGGTTATTGGTAATAAAAATAACACGAGGGGTTTTGCTAATTAGGCAAAACGTAGGGGTTTCTTTTGCATTTCACTCCCAAATCTTTCACCAAATTCACCTCAATCCAAATGAAGCCTAACTGTACGATTATCCAGCTAACGAGACACCCTTTGATACCTCTGCATGAATTCTATGTTTCATCACCAAAAATCAACACTTCATTTTGAGAGTTCTTTTTATATATCTTTATACTATGTAGAATAGGCCTAATGCTTTTGTTGTGAAATTTGATGCAGTTTATCGATGGTGGGACAATGGTATCTCCGACAGTATATGCTCGTCGTTGCTTATCGTATTTGATGAGTGAAATGCCTAATGAAGCTCTTGGGGATGCTATGCAAGCACTTGTGGTGTCACCAGATTGGCCAACTGCCTTTCACCTACAAGCAGCTTCACTCTTTTCACTTGGACTGGAAAATGATGCACAAGAATCACTCAAAGAAGCCACAAACTTGGAAGCCAAAAGAAACAAAAATTAAATGTGTATATATTCTCTTAATTTGGTTCTCATGTATCTAGTCTTTCAACCCTTCTCCCTTGTCAAACACCAGAGGAATATTTGAAATTGATTGCTAATTCTATTTTTTGTAAACTTTTAAGCTCTCTTTCTTTGAGGTTTGTCAGTTTTGTTGAATGAATTTCATTAACAGAAACAACTCTCCGAAAAATTAATTGAGAGTGTTGGACTGCTTTTTTGCAGCTTATGGCATATTTTACTGTACAAAAGTAGCAACATATTTAGCAAACATCATTCTTCAACTTTTTTAACATTTTTTTCCAAACAGACCCACTTTTTCTTTTGAACCAACGCCCCAACTTTTTAAAAAGATACTTTTGGAAACATGCTCCTAGCATCATGATTCAGGTTCAAATCCTGAAAATAATATGGAGCACTAATAATTTCCACACAGTATTTATACCCATGAATTTCCGAAATTAAAAATTAAAATTATAAAGTACAGAAGTGAATTTTTTTCTTCTGAAGTACAGAAATTCATTCAATTATCATTCAATAGAAACTCGAATTATAGCAACATGTTCAAAAGGCAAAAACTATCAGCTGAAATAAGTATGAGTTTCAAGAATTATAAACTAGTTAACCTTCACCCAAAATGCTTTTCCTTTCATCACAGTAAATATGATAAGAAAAAAAAATCTTTACTTTCACATTCACTATAAAGAGCTCAACAGAATAACAAATTTGTTCTATATGTGAATGCCAAATAATAAAAATCAGCTTTTATTTGCTCAAGTTGCGCTTGCTTGGCCTGATACAAACATATTCATTTCATCAAAAAATAGCTATCGATGCAAAATTATTTCTTCTACATTGGAGGTCGATTATTTCCAAGCAGTTGTCCAACTAAGTTAGTCACCTGCAGTAAATATACAGAAAGCAGTCAAGAAAGGACTTCATCTTGTTGCCTATGCCCTAAAAAAACAACCAAAAGCTCAGAAAATCATCTAACCAAGACCCTAGAATCTCATAGATATTGAATCGACAAAAGAATCTAAGAATAATGTCTATTTCTGAAATGAAATGACATTAAGCTTTCAATTTTGACATTATTTACTTCTTCTACGAGAATCTGGTTATATTAAAGTCTGCTGGATAAATGAGTTGAATCTATATATATAGATCGCCAATTTAAAATTGAATGATAACATTCCATGATACCTATAGAGCCGCAAAACATCTAGGAGAAACATTTAAAACCTTTAACTTCCAGTATTAATATCTTCAAAAGCTCTACAAATCTATCATTAAAGTGCCATCATAATCAGCGCGAGCCCAATATGGTATTTTGTTTTAATTGACTTGTTTGAACGGACAATCTTTTCCTAAAAGCAATAACCTGGATGAATCTGCCTCTAATTACCTCAGAAGGCCACCAAAATTTCTGATTTAATATTATTACTACACCAAAAGTTGATTGTTCTTATTCTTATAATACATTAACAGGTAATAAAATAATTTACTGCAAAATCCGGAGCACTAATAGCTGATGATGAAAAAGCACACATGCACTTAAACAATTCATTAACTGGTCTAGCATAAATATCAAATGGAAACAATCTGATTACCTGCCAATATTTTGAAACACAGCGGTCAATGCAACTGTTCTCACCCATGTTTAACTCAGATTCCTTGTACCTACAAGTGCATAAAATCTATAACTACCCAGTTTATAATACACAAAAGAATGATTCAAATTTATAAATCCTAGAACTAAATAATCTAAAATCTTGCTTGAAGGTGCACATTAGGATAAGAAAAACATACTTGCTCTCGATGCATTTGTTGAAACATGTGTGAGTGAGCCTGAAATTAGAATGACAGTATCATCAAATAATTACATCAGAAAAGATGCATAAAGTTAAATATATTAACAGAGCATAATCAGTTACAGTAGCACTTCTAAATTGTGTAATTTTCAAATTTTTCACATTACAGCTAATATAAATAAGAGGGCTAAAGTTACAATTCTGGAATATATAGAATCCAAATATTAACAAGCTCTGCATTAACAACAATGATATTAATGGAAATCAAGTAATTAGGAAAATAATCATCCAGAATACAGCAGCAACCCCAAATGCTATTAATTCAAGATTTTTCGCCTTTGGGGCATTTTTGCAAACACAAAGCAAGCACTACCTACTTGTTAAACATGTCCACTCTGTACTCCATCTCCTTCTCCATCATCCCAATTATCTGTAAATACATAAAAAGGAATCATCTGGTTAGAAAATTAGAATCCTATAAAAGTAAATTCTCCTTCACACACTATCGAAGTACCTGTTCTTTTTCAAATGCGGATGGGGTGTTATTTGCAGCCATCGGATCTTGGAATCTAAAAATATTAAGACAGAACTAAACAAGAAGCAATTTCTTAGAAAATCAAAGTAAGTACGAAAACGAAGATCCTGAACCAGGTGAACTATGGAGAAAGGTTTATTTACTTAAAACCCTAGATTGACTTAAGCGGGCCACCCAAACACCTACGAGGTTATGTTACGGTGCGGAAGTGTGACAGCATGTAAGGTTGCACCTGAGACCAAAGCCCAACGATAATTTCCACGTGGAGGATAAGATCACCGTTGGTTTTCTTCGTTTCCCTCATGTTTGGTGACAGGTTCAAAACTTAGATTAAGATGGAATATATGACCCGTTTGTTTGACGGGAATGAAATCTGATTTTGGGTATTTGATTTCTAGTAATCTGATATCCAGAAATATGATTTCATTATAGTGTTTGGGTAACACTTGGGATTGTACCAAGAAAATTAATTGAATTCCTTTTCAAATGTTTGGTAATAGCAAAGAATGGATTACATAATTAAAAAGTTCACAAAAATACCCCCACTCATATATTAAATAAAAATCAATTTAAAGCAGCATTTATTATATAGCATTATTAAAAATATATTGATTTAAAAAAATATGTATAATATATCAATTAATAATTTATATATTATATCATATAATATAATTAATATATAGTAAAAATTAAAGAACATAAAAGAAATTAGTGTTAGAGGAGAGTCGTATATAGTTGCAGCTATATATATATATCATAATAATCCAAGAATGTAACTATCACAAAAAATGTTGTGTGATAATAGTTATAAATAAGTTAACACTTTCAAAAGCAATAACAAAATTAAGCGTACAATTTGGAATGAATGTGCTATGAAGCATAAGCTTTGGATTTGGCATGTGAATTGACATATAAACTATATACATATTCAAATCAATTCACATTTAAACAATATTCTAAATTATTTCAGTAGATTCAACTAGTAGGTAAATGAACGTGATAATTTAATATGTGATTTAAGCAGTTGAAGAAGGAAAAGAACGCAAGAAACAAAAAAATGGCTATGGGAGAGAAATATTATGTAGGTAGAAGAATAAAACTATCATAATTAAGAAATAATATATGGGTAATAATGTATTTTTTATTTTTAGTATCAAATCCCTCAGAAAATGAATCATAATACCATAGAAAAATTGGGTTTCACATTCCCATATTTTCATGGCAAGATTCCTGATTTGTTGGAATATATTTCCTTTCCCAAATTTCAAAAAAATTGCCCAAACATTATTATCTGATTCCAAGGAAATAGATTGCCAAATAATATGCCATTCCCGAGTAAACAAACGGATCCATAGGAGTATATTTTTCTTGAGATAATTATAAAAACTATTATCCTTATATTATAATATATTCAACAAACAAAAATTAACTAACAATACTAAACATAAGATTAGAAGAGAACCACACTAGAACTTTTAAGTCGTAGGGTCTCAGTTTTGCCACTTGTATACGACATCATTGACAATACCAAATATATTAATTACTAGCCAAACATAGTTGACGCAGGTACTAATTTAATAAGCTTAATCTTAAGCATGTACCTAAAATGACATGTTTTATATGTTTATGCAATTTAAGAGAATGATTTGTGCAAGTGAGAAAGTACTATTTTACATGTATGCATATGTTAACTGAATAAATTTGATTGATAATGATGAAATATATTGATAACCCACATCACCAAAAAAAAAAACGAAGGAAGAGAATAAAAGACAATTTTCTATCAGTGTAAAAAAAAAATCAAAATCTCCCTCGACATGACGAGGCCCAAGTAACATGTTCTATATTGAATTCTATGCAAAAATTTACGATTAGAGGCTCGCAATACAACGTACATTCGACTATACAATTAGAAGCTCGCGGCACAAAATTCCTTTTTTCTTTCTTTTAAGAGAAAAGCAAGCGGTTTCAAACTTGAACATCTACATTACAATTAACAATTGCATATTTAATCTGATTTTTATAGTTTGAATTCTACACCTTTGGTTCTATTTTCCTTTTTTTAGTTTAATCTTGTATCCTTTTAACTAAACACATTTGATCATTCATCTTTCTAGTAAAAAAATATCAGACCTATAGGCGACACTTTCAATCCTCAAGCCTATTATTTTATAGGCAAATATATTAAATGATATTTTGGGCCTACTAGATAAAAAAATCAAAAATACTACGGGCCTATTTGGAAGGGTTTTGACTCGGTTTCGCGGGTCTCGATTTCAAAAAAATGGTTTGGGTGGTTTCGGTCAAACCTTTGAAACCTCACTTGGTTAAATTTTGGATGTTGGGTTTTTTGGTTTTGAAAAAGCTGAAACCCCATTTAGATTGGTTTTGGATGTTGGGTTTTGGGGAAAAAAGTAGGTTGTATATGTCAAATCAATGTATTTTTTATAGAGTTTGAGGAGAAAAATAAGTGGTATGTCTTAAATCAATGTTTTATAGATTTCAATAGTTTGGATATGAGTTTCTGAATAGATTTGTGATGAGTTTCATGATTTTTGTCAAATTTCATTTGGAAGAATTCTGACTCAGTTTCGCGAGACCGGCGAGACTGGGCCAGAACCCAGCCAAATAGGCCCTACTAGGATAGAGCTGAAAAGGTAATCTTGATCACATGCAATGCTACTACTCTTCCCAATTAGGAGGCCTCTTTTTTGACATGCCAACTCTTACGGCTAAGCCCAAATATTGACAGATAATTGTCACTCAATATAATGACATGGTTTCAAGTGCCATTTTCAGTGTTATCAATCATTTTCACTAGTGCGTTTCTTTTATCAGCAAAAGTTCACCTCATGCGCCCAAGAATTATCACACCCAAAAACTTTTTATAGAGCAACCAAACATCTCTCAATCTGAACATGATATTATGCTCGTATATACATTGCTTATATTATGAACCAATAGTATATATAGCATGTATTAACAAATGTTACATCAACTCCAAATTCAATAAAAATTCCAAGAAAATTATAAACAAGTCTACAAATTTGGCATCAAATTTACAGGCTTTAATTATTCCATACTTATGATGGCATGTTGAAGTGGAAAAGCCAAGATATCACAAAAGCAAATACCATACAAGCAAGTAGAAAATTTAGAAACCGGTGACCATTTAAGCAGCTTCTATTCTCACTAGCAGAAGATACTTGAGTTGAGGAGGTTGTACTTGCTGCAATAGCTTCTGTACTCTCACTTGCTTGTAGTAAAGCCTCGATATCATTAGGTCCAACGACATTGCGCGCAATTGAATTACAAATTTCGCAGGTCCTGAGAAACGAGCAGCGACAATTTTAAGATAATTAGAGTCGAATAAACAGATTTTAATTGACCATATGGCAATAAATTACAAAGCCTGTATAAAGAAATAAATATCCAAGTCAATTTTGAAGCAGAATTGACATAAAATATGCAAATGTATATCCCACTTACAATTAGACCAGAATTTCTCCTATCAACCTCATATTATCAACTTTTTCTGCAGATATATTTTGATGCTTAAAGTGCTTAGACTAAAGTTTGAATTTGACATGTACCAATACATCCATAATATAGGTCAAATACATAGAAGAATTTGAAAGATCGACTATCAGAATATAATTCCACTAATAAAACATATTCCTCTAATAAATTATTAGCTATCAACTATCAAGTAATGCATTTGACAGATCATATTCTAAAGTTCATGTAAAATAAGTGAAGTATAAAAGATTACAAATAGGTCTTCATCACTGAATACAAGAAATGAAGTTGTTTGGGAATCTGAAGATAAAGTAAATTAAACAAAGTTTAGGACAAAAGAAGAGAATCTTAAAAATTAAGCATAGAAATTTAACAATTTACACAATTCCTCATACTACTTTACTCTTTTGCTTTACTTTTTGCATTCATTGAATTTGATAATCACATTAGCTTTTCAGAAAAATATATTCTCCTATCAAAATCAATCAAAACAGCTTAACCTTGTCAGCTCCAGATACACAACTTTATAATGTTTCCTCAAAACTCACAATATTAATCTGCCTTTTATAATCCAAATTCCAAAAGAAATTCAGAAATACACCACCAGTGGCCATTAGAAACTCAATGAAAAATAGGTTATTAGCAAATTGCATGTGTTAAGTTTTAATTGGCAAAGACACTCTCAAGTTATTTGTATTAGCAATACTCTCTTGTTACAAAAATATAGCAATATACCCCTAGCAAATACTAAAATAAATAAAATAAAATATTCAATTTTCTATCCACATGTAGTATTACATATGTTAGTATTTGATTTCCATATTTCATAAAGTTGAGTTGAGAGAAAACAATTAGACAATATCATGGAAAAACAGAGCAAGTAATGGAGGCATAAAAATCAATTAAAATTAATAGAGAATAACATGAAAAGAAAAGGGTTTAAGATGATCGATCACTCACTTGTTTCCTTTGATTTTGAACCAAGTTTCAGCACATTGCTTATGAGCAGCAGCTAAATCATCTTTACAAGAACAACCCAACTCAATAGCAACTCCAGAACCAGGGCTGCTTCTCACCAAACTCAAATGGCAAATCCTACAATCTCTCTCAATTACACTGTCCAAATCCAAATTTACCTTCTTTTCTCCACCACTTTCAATATCCACTGAACAGTCAGAAAGAACAGACACTGCTGAATCTCTCCTAGAAATATAATTCAAACCCTCATCCTCTAAAATCTCAGAGCTGTTGCCAAAATTGTAATCATCATAAGACCCATCACCATCAGCGGTAGAATAGAATTGAGAGTTACAGGACCCTTCATCATCTGCGTCGGAGAAACAAACACTGCCTTCCTCCTCCTCCACCACCTCTTCGGTGGCGGAGGTTCCAGCCACGGCGGAGCTACGGCGGCCGCATTCTAAATCTATGTGGGTCATTTTTAAATTATCCATTTTGAAAGACCCAGAAGCGAAAATACCTGTTATGAGGGAGAAAGAAAGCAGTGAGGTGTTCAAGATTGAATCTTGAAAGACCCCATGTGTTAAAGTTTCTAACAGGTTTAAAAATCAAGACTCTGTCTTTGAGTGTATAAAAAATTGTGGAATAATTTAGGGAGTGTTGGATTTGGTGACCCTTTCAGCTACTCATGGCTTGTTGTTCAATTATACCACAAATAAATTTACACAGAAAGAGAGAGAGAGAGAGAGAAGATATTTAAGTTATTTGGAAGTGATGGGAAAAAGAATGGGGAGGGTTTAAGAAGGAAAAGAGCAAGAATTTACAAGGAAAAATCACATTTATTGAGGTGTATGAATTTACCAAAGCCATAAGGCTGTGCTTTCGAGTGGGGTGGGTGAGAGATAGAGATTGAGTATATTTTTTATTTTTTAATTTTGGTAATTAAAGTGTAGATTAAACTGACTTTGGATGCTTTTTCTTTTATAAATTTTCTTTTTCCAAAGCAAGGACTAGGGGTGTGTTTTGTATTTTGATTAAGCTTATTACTTGAGCCAGGAGAATCTTTAATTTATGCACTTTAGTTGTAAACTGTTTAAAATATAATGGCTCATTACTGCTGTGCTGGTTTATGTTATGCTCTCAATAAAAGGTAAATTCATAACACCAAAAGTAAGTGCAGTCGGAAATTATTGAAATCCACCGACGGGTGAATATTAATAATCATGATAAAGATTATGATATGTTTGTGCGTGCATTATGGTCCACGGCAAAGATATGGATATGGACTCATACAAAACAAATACTAATATTGTAGTAGTAGTAGCTGGTAAGCCGACCTTTTTCTTTTTACAAGTACAGATATTGTTTTACTTCATCTTTCCTCTACATGCTTATTTATATTTATTTATTTATTATTAATATTAATTGGGTATTAACATAAACTAAAAGTTGTAAAATGACATGATAAGAACCGGCAAACACAGACGACATGAAAGGGTTTCTGCGGTGTGAGGTCTTTTTATTTTTTCTGTTTCCTCTTTTTCTTCAGCAATTAATCAAAGTCGCTACTTGCCAAAAAAAAAAAAAAAAAAGGTCGGTTAATTATATTATGCTGAGAATTGGGACCAAAACTGCAGTAAATCTCGGCGTGATGTGATCTGCTGTGAACACATCATTGACCATGAGTGGACCACTTCACGTCATCCTCTGACGCGTGTCACACCGACTAATGCGTGAACAATTTAGATGCCAAATGAACAGAAATTATTTTGTTTGAGAAAATAGACTAGACACCATCTTTATCAGCCTTAGCTTAATATATGCATGAAGCCTCCAAAATATTAGGGCCTGTTTGTTTGGCGTTTCGGAAAGTAGTTTGGGAGAGTAGTGGAGGTTTGTGAAATAATCTCGATTTGCGTAATGTTGTTTGTTTGGGTTTTGAGAGAGTGGTTTGAGAAATAAAGTAGGTGTAGGTTTTTTTGGAAGAGTTGGGTTGTAGGTGTAAGATGTGTAAGACTTTATGTCAAATCATGTTTGTTATGTGAGATAAATTGTGTAAGAGATAGGTTACTTTATGTCAAATCAAAGTAGAGTTTGTATATGTTTTGTTTAGAGATAATAAAATTGTTGTTTGTTTGACTTTTGAGAGAGTAGTTTGAGAAAATTAATGGATGAAAAATTTATTTCGAAAAATAGAAAACATGTTTGTTTGGCATTTCCCAAACACGAAAAAATTCTGGGAAACGCCAAACAAACAGGCCCTCAAACCCCCAAGTATTTCATAATTTCAACTTAATGTGTATTATCCTATTATGTGCCTCAAAATGAATTAAGTCATGTATAAAACATGAATACCCTCGAAAAATAAAAAAAATAAAATAATAAACGTACGTAACACCTAATCGTCTGCACATTACCCCAAAATTCCAGCATTCAAAATAAACTTAGACAAAGTTTCAAACTATTAAACCATACTAGCTCTCAACAATATTTTTACATTCCATAATTTCTTTTTATCAAAAACAAATGTTTCAAACGTGAAAAAAAAATCCATAATAACAAAATCAAGCCAACAAACCCAAACTAGCTTTGCACTTTCCACCATGTTAAATACTACTAGTACTACTCAATGAGGATTCCCATTCGGAAAAGGAAAGGAAAACCACTCTTTTTATTATTTACTTTACATTTCTTTCTTTCCTGGTTGAACATCGAAAGTGAACCCATGCAATTGAAAAAGCAACAACTCCAAAACATGGAGTAGGAATATATTCCATTTTTCTTTGACAGTCAAAAAGAAAATGGTCATTAAGAGCAGCTCCAGCAGTCACTTTTTTAGCTCCTCCAATAGCTAAAAGCACAAATATACATAACCAAATCAATTTTTTGTCCTCCAGCAATGTCTTGTATTTATACAAGACTATGTATAATACAAGTCTGGACTTGTATATATGGATGCCCATGTATATTTATACAGGACATCCATGTCAGCAAATTTATGTCTCAACTATAGTTTATTAAATTGATTTGAGTTAAATTTATTTGTTTGAGATAGTTTTTTATTTGAATTAAATAGTTTATTAAATAATTATTTAAAGCCACTTATTTCAATTTTTTTAATTTATTATATTTAAATAAAAAATATTAAAATATATATATTTATTACTTATATTTTATGTGTAAATGTAATACAATATTATTTATAATGTCATTTATAATTTAATATTGAAAAAAGAATAAATTATAATAATTCTGAAAATTTTAGATGATGACTGCTAGATTGAATAGCTAAAACTGAGTAGCTAAAACACTGTTCACCATGTATACTTTAATATAGATGACCACTTATAGATGATACTGCTGGAGATGCTCTAAGGAAGTAAGAATTATAATTATAGTTATATTCTACTCTCAAGCCACATAAACTAAACATGAACAAAATATACTTTTATTTTTTTTTCTTTTGAAAGATAGATTAATTTCCCATCTTAGGAGTACACCACAAACTCAAAAGTTTAATTATCTGTAGTTGAAAAAGTAATTTTAGTTTATGAATTTAACTTCCAAGGCTTTCACATGGGGGTGTCAGTTGAGATGCAACAAAGCCAACTACTACTAGTAAATACAAACAGGTTCTGTTTGGATTGGACCCAGTCTGCAGTGAGAGAGAACATGATCTGCCTGTCTTCATAAAACAAAAAAGTACCTGCTCTCTGCCTCTGCATGCGTCTTATCCCTAATGAAATATGCTCGGTCTCTTCTTCTCTGCCACAACATTCCATTTCTACATTTCATTACCATCCAAACAGAGTCCACAACTGTGACAGTTCCCTAAACTCAAACTATCAAAGCTTATCTGGTTTCCAATTCCATCTCTTTTCTTTTATGAGATGAGGTAATATTTTTGTTACAAAATCAGAAAAATTCCAAAGTAATTCTAGTGCTATTTTTGTTACTTCGAAGAAACTTTGGCACACCTAAGGATTTACTAGGGTAGCCTCCTCTAAACTAAATTGCACACAAATATCATATTCATATATATTACAAACCATACGAATATTTATATGAAAAAAAATAAAAGCTTGACATCAACCCCAAACCAATGTGGCTAGTTGGGTAGTTAGACAACCAAATATCTCAGATTCTCAATCCTTGGGTAGATCCAAAGGCATAAATCCAAATAAAAGAACCAATGTGATAACTTGACAATAGACTATATTCATACCTCTATCTTATCTAAAAAAACGAAGTTCGTTTTAAAGAAAGGTCATACCGTAAGATCCTAGTTGCAAGGAAAAAGAACTTTGATCCCACATTGGTAACGTGGGATACATATATAGGTTTTTCATATGGCTCTTCATTCATAAGAAGATGAATACAGACAATTGATATACGACGATGGAGTGTTTTCTTATATATTAGCAAAACAGTTCCTATCCCATCTCAGATTAACCAGGCAATTGGCAATCTAGTTAGGTGTGCAAAGTAAAAAACATGAACATAAACACAATTTAACAGATCTATGTATGAGAACAAACTAATGGAAAAGAAATGACCTTCTAGAGGGGAATTGATTAAAAAATTCCGAAGCTGCCGCGGAACGGAATCTTCTAAAACATATCTCTGTAGCATATTTGCTATCTATTCTTAGAACAACAACTATCTAACAATTTCTCATAAACACTTTCATTCTAATCAACAAGACATACAGGTCTTCAACACATAACTCTAGATGTTTAATCCCCACAGGCCACATTGTCCAGGGATTTAAAGTTGCTGCTCTCCAACCCACTTCTACACCAAGCAACATTGCTTATATCTGCTGCTAATGCCACCAGTTCTTGACTTGTGAAGAATGGAGTTTCAGTAAAGTCAATAAATTCAGGGCCCAACAGAGAACTTATCTTTGTTACCCCACCAGAAATTCCACAGCAACCATGGCCACATTGGTGAGGGATCAATCGATCAACATATTCTCCTTCAAGCAATTTACTTATCCCACATTCTGAATTTGCAGATTGGACAAGGGGAGCTTGCAAGGGAGCCAACCTAGGAGAAGGAACTACATTTTCTTGGCCATTCATAGGATTATAAACACTAAACGCACTAATGCGAGCAACTGGACGGACTAGAGTAGGGGGCACTATTGATTTCTCAATGAGTCGAACTTCTGATTGAGCCCTCTCTTCGTGGTGGCTATCATCTATTAGGTCTAAAGAGCTGCCTTCTTTTCCTTCACCTGACTTGAAAGAGTTGGCATCTCCAAATGATGGGGTTTCTTCAGATGATGCCTTTAATTTTTCTAAATGATTATCTTCTACCATGGGGGTGGGGGGGGGGGGGGGTGGGGGGGGGGGGGGGTGGGGGGGGGGGGGGGTGGGGGGGGGGGGGGGTGGGGGGGGGGGGGGGTGGGGGGGGGGGGGGGTGGGGGGGGGGGGGGGTGGGGGGGGGGGGGGGTGGGGGGGGGGGGGGGTGGGGGGGGGGGGGGGTGGGGGGGGGGGGGGGTGGGGGGGGGGGGGGGTGGGGGGGGGGGGGGGTGGGGGGGGGGGGGGGTGGGGGGGGGGGGGGGTGGGGGGGGGGGGGGGTGGGGGGGGGGGGGGGTGGGGGGGGGGGGGGGTGGGGGGGGGGGGGGGTGGGGGGGGGGGGGGGTGGGGGGGGGGGGGGGTGGGGGGGGGGGGGGGTGGGGGGGGGGGGGGGTGGGGGGGGGGGGGGGTGGGGGGGGGGGGGGGTGGGGGGGGGGGGGGGTGGGGGGGGGGGGGGGGGGGGGGGGGGGGGGTGGGGGGGGGGGGGGGGGGGGGGGGGGGGGGGGGGGGGGGGGGGGGGCTTACTCTCAATTTATTGAGTTACACTCTCCGGTTCAAGGGGATAAGATTTTTTAATTTTCACAGGGAGTAAATTGCTCATTTTCAAATTACATGAGGTAAATTGAACATTATGAATCACATGAGATTAAATTGCCATTAGTCCCTTAAAAAAGTAAAAGAAGAATCGTCATTTCCATTAAATTAAAATTTTAATAATGGACTAAATTCATATAAAATGACAAATTGTGAGACGAATTCAACGAACTAATATAGTTTGGGATGAAAAATAAAAATTTGTAATTAGTTTGGGACAAAATCTGCAATTTTGTATAATTGTTCATGCTAAATTTGCCACGTAAGCAACCATGTGGCAAGTGAGACGATATTCCAAAAGAATATAAAAATTACGGGACGAATTTGACTAAGTGATATAGCTTGGGACGAAAATTCAAAATCACTGATTAATATGGGACGTTTCAGCAAGTTTGCCATTTTTTAATTATAAAAACTCTAGTAACTCCACATATTTCTCAAACCCCTATAATAAATATACATACAAATATATTTTCAATGTTTTCAAATCAACAAGAACATCAACTAGTTTCACAAGTTTCTCCAAGATACTACATTTTTATTTTTCACTCAAATCATGTTTCCATGTTTATTCTCGCTCTAAAATTTTAAAACAGTGAAACCAAATGAGCCAAAAATACATCCAAACAAATAATAAAATCAAATGAACCAAAATTACATCCAAACAAGCTAAAATATATCTATTTAACTACCATTCACCTATGATACACAGATACTCTGAAAAAAGACAAAGTATTGTATCGGATACACAGGGGATATCGATACGCGTGGGATACGTATCTGATAAGCCACGTGGCATATCGGTAATAAAAATAAAAATAAAATACGTTTCGGATACACTAATTGGACATCAGGATACGACGATAGGTTTTTTATGTAATATTTCGGGTCATATTCAAATTATTAAAAATGATAAAGTCTTTAGGTTAAACATAAAGGACTAGTATCACTAATATATCTCTTTATTAAAGTCTATCTCATAGGTCATGAAATCTCAAAAATGAATTCCTTCCATTGACGCGCTATGTTAAGAATGGATTATATTTGCTTTTGGAGTTATATAACTTTTGTTTATATCATAGTGGATTATTTTTGCTTTTAGGACTTAGATTGAATGATCTAGTTGCTTATAAATAAATTATACTCGTATTTCTACATCCGTATCCATGCCCTATCGTATTCAATAAATTTCAAAAATTCATATCACCATATCCGTATCGTACTGTATCCGTATGCGTGCAATATAGCCATTTACAAATGGAAGCACCTTCTCACTTAATAAGATCCCACATTAATTAACCTGATTAACTACAATTGGTGTAGGGCCCAAGAATAGTAAACGATGCAAACAACTCAAGACAATAATTATGATGAGCCACCTAATTTTCAATTATATTAAATTGAACCCTATTTGAATACTTAAACCAATGAATATACTATTATTACAACTATATATACATGCTTCCATAGTTAATTACACTCAAGCCTAAAAAAGAGACAGGTCATATGTGGCCAGCAGTCAGCTAATGTATATCCAATAACAGATGCGTGTGTTTAAGACACAAGAAAGAGAGAATATTCAAAAGAATATCTTCTCGTGACCAAATGAAACTTAGCCAATACTAGTACTTGTATTTATTTTCAACTTAGTATATCTCCATGCTCAAATCGTGTTCTTAATCATGATGTTCATGAATGGTCATAATATTCGAGTAAAACAAAATAAATCTTCTTAGAAGCTGGATTATATGATGCCCATTAATTAGAAGAATAAAGAAGAAAGGCATTTGAGAAATTTTATAAATTCAAACTTTGTTTGGATTATATCTAAATTATTTATGAATAAATGAAATGCAATTCCTTACTATTGGTGATAAAATTAATACCGTTATGATTAAAATATATGTATAAATTTACATTTTGCAGTCAAAATCGAATTTTATTTACGATTTTCCTTGAAGATAGACAAGCTCAACTCTTGCATGATATAGATTTTGGATTAACAAGTCAAGTATTTATTGGAAAATCACATTAGCGTTTTCATTTAGAACATTAGTTACTAAGTGAAATGACAAAAATCATATATGTGATTTGGACTTTGGAATATCATAAGTACTTAAATGTTATAATTGTCATAGTTCAAGAATCATTTTGGTTATGAAATTAAATAAGTAATAACCATTTAGGCTTTAAAATGTTGTTCGAGAGTTTGAAATAGGATTCATATGTATATTAATTGATGTAGAAGCTAAGTAAATGGGTGTTTAGTCAAGTGAAAGAAATTAATCGTCCATAATATGATGAATTCAAGTTTAAATTTTCATTGTGAAAAGTCCCTACGTGATGTGTCTGATGCATATCATAAGTTATTAGAGATGAATATTCTTGTAAAACCAAGAAAAAAGAAAGAGAAAATCGAAATAGCCAACCTATAAAAGTTTTCTCATCAAAACATTTTAAATTGGCTTGGGACTCATAGAAACTTTTGAAGAATTTCTTACTCAAGCATTATGATTAAGATACAATTTGAATATTATAATATATATACATGAGAGGACTTTCTTTACGTAATTGGGTCAATCAAGTTTTCGAATTTGCAACTTGGGGTTGCTTCAATCGAATATCCTAATTTTATTAGCATCTAATGTGGCCCTCTTATTTCTTGATGATTAAATATAAAAAAATGTATGTAGTTTCGAATTATTAATAAATGAAAAAATTAATAACAGTTAAAGGTTCATGTTATGTTTAAAACAGCAAATAATCACATATTTAAACATTGTGATAAATTTAATAAATGAAAAAATTATTTGTATATGTTGTAACTAGTGTGATTGTATACAAAATATAGTAATTTTAGTTTTCACCATGACTGTGTGTATGTTTAAAAAAAATTGATTTATTGTGTTATAGACTTATAGTATATGTTACAACTGGCTTAATCCCACTTTGCACCCTACAAATAGGAGCATTTTCCACTTTGCACCCTACAAAAAAATTTATCCCGCTTTGCACCCTACAAACCACTATTTCATTTCAGATTGCACCCTCAACCATTTTCACCCCATTTCAGGTGCCAGAGTCAGCGTCAACTTGTCCACTCCTATTATTAACCACCCCAATTTCCACCCAAAAAACAATATATGGGCAAAATTGACATATCTCCATAATAACTTAAAAAAAACTGAAAAATAGAAAACAAGTCTTACGGGGACTTAGGGTTTACTCAATTTCTCATCTTTCTTCTTCAAGTCGATTCCAGTGCCACCTTTTTCTTTTTCACTTTACATATAATTATTGAAACTAACCTAGAGAAATTATGAGGATGTACATGTAGTTATTCCTAATTATCCCTAATTACTAATTCTACAAACAAGTATAATAGAGTTGTTAACGAAAATGAGAATCAAACGTAAATAAGATGAGAAATTGAGAATATGGTAAACACAATTCATTCTCTTTTCTTAGCACCCAACACATTTTTCTTCAAACATAAAAAAGAAAAAGACGGCACTGGATTTGAAGAAGAAAGAGGAGAAATTGAGAATATGGTACCCATAACACTTGTTTTCTATTTTTTTAGCATTTTTTTAAAGTTATTATGGTGATATGTCAATTTTGCCCATATATTGTTTCTGAAGGGAAATTGGGGTGGTTAATAATGTGATTGGATGGATTTACCCAAGCGACTTAAATGGGCTGAAAATGGTTGAGGGTGCAATCTGAAATGAAATAGTGATTTGTAGGGTGCAAAGTGGGATAAATTTTTTTGTAGGGTGCAAAGTGAAAAATGCTCCTATTTGTAGGGTGTAAAATGGGATTAAGCCGTTACAAGTAACATAATTTATTTGGACATAGGATGCTAACATATGAGCAATAATTATAAATTTCCCGAAAATCTATTTAATTGTCACAGACGAAACAATTCTTTTGGTTATAATCAAAATGACCCCACAAAAAATACAGTATGAAAAATTATGCTTCCTCCTCCATCTATTTTAAGCAGAGCATATACCCTTTCTCATCTTCGTATTATTCCCAAATTCTCCTTCCAGTAAAACGAATATCCATTGGTAGAGTCCATGGACCCTCATCTCGCCTTCCGTACGTCAATTGCATAAACCCCCCCCCCCCCCCGCCCAACACCCCCCAAAAGAAAAAACAAAAAAAACCAAACCCCCTCAGATTTTTCAATTTTTTAAATTCCCGCCAAATTATCTAAATAAGCATCATCAAAGCACAGACAATCATCATGTGCACTTCTTCTCTCTCTATAAAACCTCTCTGTCCTCCTTCCATTTCTGCCTCGTCTTCTTCCTTCTCTTATTCTTGCTTTTACAGACAACATAGTAATAGTATTTCCAAACTTTCTTGCTTTTGTACATCAAGAGCAAGAAAACCCAGTTGTCTAATTTGTGTAAAGACTCAATCTTTGAGGTCCAGAAGGAGTAAAGGGTTGAGAATCTTGAAAGTTAGACCCTTTAGTAAAACACCCTTTATATTTGCAGCTAGTAGCATTAATAGGGACATGACTATTACAGAATTTAAGGAAAAGGAGGAAGAGGAGAACCCTCCTCTTTTGCTTGATTCTGAGATGAGTTCTAAGCCTAGGCGTATTGCTCTCTTTGTTGAGCCATCTCCCTTTGCGTGAGTATTTTAACATCAATCTCCAATGTATTTATGTTTTATTGTTTAAGGCCAATTATGACTTTTTTGCAAGAACTTATGATCAAGTTGACTTTTGATTCTGGTAGTTAATATGTTTTCTTGCAAGAACTTGTGATATTGTTGACTTTCAATTCTGTTAGTGAATGAGTTAGTTGGATTTTTATTGTCTTTTTGATATATGTAGTATCATTAAGATAACTGGAATTCTTGTTCCATGTAGGAGAAATTGGATACAAGAATAGATTATTACATTTTTTATTATTGGGGTGTTATTATTTGCTATAAAGATGTAATGTTAATAAAAACTCTGTAGTTTCCATTGTGCTATTTCTTATATGATGTTAGATTAAAGTTTGTTTTAGCTCATTATTGAATGGTATGTTTTTAGTCTATATCTTTTGTTTGTTCTTCCTTCAACCTACATTTTAACCACATCAATAAAAAAAGTTGATTTCTTTGCTAGTCTAGATACTCTATTTACTGCCTCTCAATACTTCAGTTACTTATTCGCAATCGTTTTCCCGTTTCATGCTTCTACTGTTATTTAATTTAATTAGTCCAGATGTCTCCTATAGTTATGTGTTAGATATTATGCAATATACTTCTTTTTTTCTTGACTGTATATATGTTTTCGAATTGTTTGCAGTTACGTTTCTGGATACAAAAACAGGTTCCAGAATTTCATTAGATATCTACGTGAAATGGGTGATGAGGTATGTTCTTATTTCGTTTCCACTCATTATTCAGATAAATTAACTGCCTTTTTTTTTATCTCCAGTTGCTGGAAATGACCTTAGTATTATAGAAACTTCATGCATCTCAACAATGTGTCCTTTTCTAAATTTGACTAAATGATCCATGCAATTAATTTCTGAACTGTCGTTTTGGGTGATGGGTGCAGGTTATGGTTGTGACAACACATGAAGGAGTGCCAACAGAATTTTATGGAGCTCAATTAATTGGCTCAAAAAGGTTATATTGCCTTCCAATTGAGCATTGGCTATTTGTAAATTAACACTACATTATTCTCATAAAAGAAAATTGTTTTGAATATGCTTTGCAGTTTCCCTTGTCCATATTACGAAAAGGTCCCCCTGTCACTTGCACTCAGTCCAAGAATAATCTCGGCAGTCGCCCAATTCAAGCCTGATATTATACACGCCTCATCCCCTGGCATTATGGTATATTTTGGGAAATTCTTGTCTAAACCAGGTCTTTCATAGACCATGCACAAAATCAGTGCATCCACTAAACATATTTGAAAGATTTTGTGCATGGCCTATGAAAGATTGGATTTTGGACATTTGTCTTTTGCCATAGTATAAAAGTTGTCTTGTGTTGTTCTATTGACCTTTTTAGTACACGTGTTGTAGGTATTTGGCGCTCTTTTCATTGCAAAATTACTATCTGTGCCTATAGTAATGTCATATCACACCCATGTTCCTGTGTATGTTCATTACTATGTTTTCTTTGGATTCGTCAAATTGGGATTTTTTTGTTCATTCTAATTTTTTTTTTATTACAGATATATTCCGAGATATACCTTCAGTTGGCTGGTCCAACCAATGTGGTTAGTTATAAGTACGTGACATTTATCTACTGCCATAAATTCGGATATAGGGTCAACAAATTTGTGACAATTATTAAGATTTAAGTACTTTTTTTGCCAGAGTTTCTGCATAGAGCTGCAGATCTTACACTAGTACCTTCTGCCGCCATTGGAAAGGATCTAGAAGCAGCCAAAGTCACAGCAGGTAAAATTTTGTTCAATCTCAATATTTCAATGAGATCAAATCTTTTAGTCTCTCAATTATTTTTATATCTTTCTATGCTAATTTTCAGGTAATAGGATAAGGCTATGGAATAAGGGTGTTGATTCTGATAGTTTCCATCCTCGGTTTCGCTCCCATGAAATGAGATTGAGATTAAGGTAAGAATTTTGGTATATTTTCATTTTAATTTAATTTAAATTTGACACTACAACTTTAACTAACAAAATTTTGTACCTAAATTAGCAATGGAGAACCAGATAGGCCATTGATAGTTCATGTAGGGCGACTTGGTGTTGAGAAAAGTTTGGATTTCCTCAAAAGGTATTGCTCATTTATTTCGACATAAAGATCTAATTTTGGAATTGATGTTTGAATACTGATGTGACACGATTGAAACAGTGTAATGGATAGGCTTCCAGAAGCTCGAATAGCTTTTATTGGGGATGGACCATACAGGTGAGTTGGAACCTCATATACATTTGCTTTAGTTTCATAAAATTTTCATTTAACCTTCTGTAATCTCCATATCCTAGGCTTGTTTGGTATGTTATATTAGGGGTGATTTGGTCAGATTGATTTGATCAATCATGCCAATCACCCATTTGGTGAGAGATATTATAACTGCTGGTCATCCAATGTAATCTATGAACCCCTAAGCAGATATGTTACAATAACTAGAATATAAAGATTAAATCATACTTTTGCATAAATTTTATACAGGATACACAAACTTTTTATGATATAATCTTGATTTTAAATTTGAGGGAAATGCAAAAAATACCCCCTCCCTATGCTTTGCCTAATTAGCAAAAAAACCCGGTGTTATTTTTATAGCATAAACCCCCTTGTGCTATTTTTTATTAGGAAAACAAGCCCTCCCATGTTGGAGTACATATTTTGTAGGAAAAATGACTATCATATACCCCCACACAAAAAATGCAAAAACACCCTTATGAACCTAAAAGTATTAATAATCCCCCATGTTAACTTTGAAAATTGGCAATAATCCCCCTGTTCACTTTCAATAATTGACAATAATCTTCTTATTGACTTACGAATGAATTTTAAATGGGGTTTTATGCTAATAAAGAAAGAACACATGGGGGTTTTTGCTAGTAAAAATAACATGGGGGAGTTTTTGCCAATTAGACAAAGCACAGTGGGTGTTTTTGCATTTAGCTTTTTTAAGTTTCGCCTATGACCCCAAAAAAGTAGGGCCGGTTCTGCAATTAAGTGGTCATCTGCTTTTATATTCATCGGCCATTGTTTTTCTTCTGTAGGGAGGAACTAGAACAAATTTTTACTGACATGCCAGCAGTATTCACCGGTATGTTACAAGGAGACGAGCTCTCACAAGCCTACGCAAGTGGAGATGTTTTTATCATGCCTTCAGAATCCGAAACACTAGGACTTGTCGTGTTAGAAGCCATGTCATCTGGACTCCCCGTAGTCGCTGCACGTGCTGGTGGAATCCCGGATATAATACCCGAAGATCATCAAGGAAAAACGGGATATTTGTATACTCCTGGAGATCTCGATGATTGTCTGAGAAAACTAAAACCACTTTTACGTGATCGAGAACTTAGAGAAACTATTGGAAAAGCAGCACGTGTAGAAACGGAGAAGTACGATTGGAAGGCTGCGACTAAGAAGATAAGAAACCAACAGTATAGTGATGCAATTTGGTTCTGGAAGAAGAAACGAGCTGAGTTTTTGGGTCCATTTCAGTGGTTGTTTCGATGTATGTTTCAAGTTCCGGCAATTGAAGGGTAGTGGTGTATTATTTGTTGGGATGTGGTTTGTGAAGATAACCTTAATTTGTGACCTGAAATGTGGTCTGTTGTGTCTATTCTTGTTGATTCGTTGTATGATGTATGTATTGAGGATGTGATTTGCTGTAAGAAACAGAGTGTAGGTTTGGGGGTTGATTATTTATTTTTTATGTATATGTAATTTCCTTAGGATTTGTGGTATTTTATTTTATGTATATGTATTTTAGATAGGTTTGGTATTTGATATAATTCTCTGTCTTTTCTTTTCTAGATGTTACTCATTAGATGAAATTATTTAAATAATATGATCCCAATAAAATCATAAATAAAAGAATAAACGTAGAAATCAAGACAAGAGCATAACAATTCGCAATATCATGCAATAACTATGGCCCAAAACATTTAAATTTCAATTATATAATCAGGCCCAATAAGCAAATAACGGTTTAGTAAAAGAAAGAAAAACGACATTTTTTCCTTTTTGGGCTGGAAACAATATTTTCAAGCAACAAGTAGGGTAAAAAATAGTAAATTGAAGTGAAAATAGCCCCGCAGCCAAAGTCCAAATACCAAAAATTCCTTATTTCTCATTTCCATTTTATCTGAAACTCTAGCCTTCCAATTATCACTAATTCATCACTGTGAATCTCATGCCTTTTGTCTTATAGCTTCATACATTGCCGACAAATGACACTGTAGAGGTATTATTTATTGGCAACTATTGTGCCCCTTTAAATTTTGTTGTAAACGATTCATTTGCATTTGCTCTGTCACTGTTAATTCAAGCTTAGTATCACAATTCCTGGATTCCTAATTACAATTGTATAAATATTGCAGCTTTTTTTCAAGAATTTAAGGTATAATAAAATTGTATCAAGATTTAATTCAGCACAAGATACTAACTTTAGGTCCTATGAAATTCCTCTGGTTCTTTTTTGATTTATTTCAAGTTCCAATCTTGATTTCTGAAAGCACACGGATGCTCCAATAAAAAATTGAGAGTTGTTGATAAAAGGAACAAATGAAAAGAGAACAGCAGTTCAGGTCTAAAGTCAGTCAGCATTTTGTAATAGGAACAATAGCATATGAACTTTTACTAGTATTATAAAATTTTAGATGAAATGATGATGAATCTTCACTTCATATGATAATATACAATAAGTGCTCACTTTGATTTTTTACTGTAACTTTCCTTGCCTATGTATCAAATTTGTTCTTGTGCATCTTTGAAAGCGACCCCCCCAACCCCCTAAGAATCATAGACAGACATATATGCTCAATGCATCTGGTGTTTAGTCTGCTGTGCTTCCTCTCTCTCTTTTCAGAATCATTATGGGTTGAATCAATTTTAAGATCATTATCAAGCGATATATCAGAATCTAATGAGAACATGAATAAAGAACACAAGTATAGAATATTGAGCTAAATGCAAAAATACCCCTTTTGCTTCGCCTAATTGGCTAAAAGACACTATGTTCTTTTTTTAATAGCAAAGCAAAGAAAACCTCATTCACAATTCCTTCATAAATCGATACGGGGGTTATTTTCAAATTTTATGAGTTCACGGTGGTTATAGTATATTTCCAAAGTTAACAGGGGGAATTCTTGATAATATTTTAGGTTAAAAGGGGTGTTTTCGCAAAATGGGGGTATAATTATCATTTTCCTGCAAAATATGTATTCTGGTATAGAGGGGCCTTTTTGACAATAAAAAAGTAACACAGGGGGATTATCCTAATAAGGCAAAAGCATAGGGGTATTTTTGCATTTCACTCATAAAATATTCTTGTTCGTGAGATTAGGTAAAAGGTCTAAATATACTTGAGGAGGAATATCACATCAGAATAAAGTAGTAAAGATTTTGAGTGGTGCAACTAGCAAAAAGTTGCTCCTTTGGAAAAGAAGAAAGAAAGAGTGGGGTTAGTTTGTCATTTACAAAGGAGCTTGTTGCCTCAAAATTCTTTGGGCTTAGTGGGTGGGACTGGGACCTTTAACAAATTGTACAAATGATGCTTGTGGACAATACACTTTTTAAGATTCAGTCTGTAATAATGGAAATAGTACCACCAGTTAGCAAACAAGAGTAAGTGGCATTGACAAGGAAGGTGAAGATATTAATTAAGCAATAATACAATTTCAATAATTCTTTGAATGATTGAATGAATTTTTCAATACTAGTTGAAGATGTTACTAGAGAAAATGGATTTGCACCAGAGAACTTGTGGAAATGCTGTATGACAATGATTCTGTTTAGATTCATATGAAAAGGTCAAAGTGCGGGTGTTAGTTCACAAACAAGACATGTTTATAGTAGCTTTATCAAATGTTCATTATTGGACTAAAGAATTTGGGGGAGGATTCTAATTTTACATTCACTTTTAGGAAAATACGGGGTACAATAATAATAAAACACAACTGATCACTAGCTAATGCGATATGCATCTAATGGTATTGGGAGGGATGTATCTGAAAATTTGTGTCATTATGTTCTAACATGAGACTATTGGAATTAAAATTCTGCATATGATTTTCAAGCAGATTCAATCCAAATGAAGTAGTTCCTGGAAGATGATGAGTGATTGTTAAACTGCTATTTGGTGCACCGAACCCCATCACTGCTCCTGGATTCGCCAGGTCAGAATCGTATGTTCCATGTATTACACCCAAGTTCGATTTCTCTGGTGAATGATTGATATGTTTCTCTGGTGAAAGAGACTTAGTAGTTTCAATTACATTGACAGTTGTGATGTCATGTATGCTCGATCTTCTCTTATCTTTCCCACCAGAATGCTGCCTGATAAAGTACTTTTGAGCGTGACTAGCAACCTGAGTTGGAGTCCTCGTGGTTACAAAATTGCGAGCGATATTTCTCCAATCTCCTTTTCCATACTTTTTTAGCCCCAGTAGAAATTGCCTGAAGCAAGGGTTCAATATCAGTATAAATTATAGAGTCAAATGCAAAGATAACCCCTATGTTTTGCCTAATCAGCGAAAATCCCCTTGTGTTATTTTTATTACCAAAACCCTCACAAGCCAAAATGATAATTATAACCCCACCAGAACATGCAAACACACCCCTATTCACTTAAATATTTGACAATAACCCTCCTGTTAACTTTGAAAACTGGCAATAACCTCCCTATGATTGAAGGAATTTCAAATGAGGTTTTTTGCTAGTAAAAATAATACAGGTAGATTAATTTTTGCATTTAGCTCTAAATTATAGCAGAAAAATAAAATAATCTAAAAGAAATTAAAACTGACATATTCACCAAGATTATATGAAAAATGTTACCTGTGTTCTTCCTCTGTCCAAGGCACTCCCTTTTTCCTTTCATGATCAGAACATCTAGCCGAAGAGTTGTTCCGTTTCCAACATGGACCATAATAGCCTTGATTACTACTCTCCCATTCCAAAGTGAATGAATTACTATTATACCCTGGTATTGGGATCACCCCTGCTTCTATGTCACTGATGTCTTCTACTAATTCCCTGTACTGTTTCATTACATCACTTTCCGTCTTTCCTGGGATCATGGCTGCCACATTCTGCCACCTGTCCGGAGTATCCTTATCGAAGAATGCAAGAGCATTTTCAAATCTTTTGTTCTCCTCGGCAGTCCATTTGGTCACCACCTGATTTTCCTCAAACGACCAATTTAAGGTTCTAACATATGATGATGCAGAAGACACAGGTCCCATTTCTCTGTTCATTTCCTCTAGTTCATGAAAAAGAACCAAACTAATGCCTATAGGGGAGGAGATGTATAGAATATGGGATTTCTTTTAACTGCTGAAAAGGCAGGTGAACAGAGGACAAAAGTAAAGAAAGATACAAAGTGCCTATGACAAAAAACAAAAGAAAGCTGTCATGGTATTTGATAGAACAAACGCACCATGGAGGTTTAGTAAGTAAAACTTGAAGCAACACTAAGAAAGGCCTCTTGTTCTTTATCTTTTCTTTCTTCTACCTGAGTTTAAGAATTAAATCTATGTCTTTGTACTTGTTTGTCTTAGAGTCAGACAGGTCAGAGGTGTTTGTGAATGATTGGTTGGATGGTGTATGTGGGGGCTGCTACTGACTGAAACTTTCATTTTGGAGAGAGAAAGGAGAAGGAGCTGCCTCATCAAATGCTGAATAGGACAATAGTTATGTCCACATTTTGCTGCTTGGAACATTTTGAAAATAGCTGTCAATTATTGTGGTTGTTTACATTCTTCTCATTATTTTTTTGAATAAATTTTAGCATATAGTAAATCAGTTTGCATAAAATGGTAGAAAGGAGGATTTAACTTAGAAAGAATTACACTCAATGCTATGAAAATTGGAAATAGTCTAGGTACAATAAAGGAGTGATTAGCAAATTAACTTCCCGTGTTATTGTTAAAAGGCGGTTTATCCCTTTGTAATAAATAAAAGGGCTAGATATATACCCCCTGTGTTTTTGTGGAAAAAACACTAGCTCCCTCTTGGTTGTCCATTAGGCAATATTACAGGGGGTTAAATTGCCCATTATATTTTGTCAATGGAGAGTTAAATTGGTTATTCTTTAAATCAAAATGAAATCTTAGTCGCATTTTAAAGAGTGTGTGCAACACCTCCATGAGGAGGAAGGTAAAACTCTTATTGTAATATATCACAGATAATATGCTTATTTTTGTATCACGAAGCGATAAATAGCACATTAGACGTATCACACAGAGTTAACATGAAAAAAAAATGGGTATTAAGCGGTTTGACTTATATAAGATAGTGATATGAGTGCACGTGTCGGTGTTGAATTAACTTTCACTAGTTTTCTTTGCTTAGTTCAATAGGAAAAGGTCCATTATAATGACATTATGTTAAAAAAAAGAATAGGAAACATAGTCATCTTATGATTGAAAAGGAGGGCCTGATTATGATTTATGATTAAAATAGTGAGGTATTACTTTACTAACAATGTTTAAGGAAGATTAGTCTCAGACTTAAACACTCTAATTATACTTACTTTATGTATTCTTTAAGAAATAATCTGAAGTTCCCATATTTTTCCAGGGATTAGATTAATAGATTATGTTTTCTAATTATTGATTGTATACATTTATTTATTAATGTTGGCATGTGGACACGAGTGTTGACCTCGCCTAAGTTTATAGATTAAGTATGATCGAAAGAGTGCATACCATTATATTAGTATTCAAATATAATCATATAGACAGTGGTTGGCACATTTGAATTTTTTTATTTTTTATTTTGCAATTAAATACTATGACATTATAAGTATGCAATTCTAAGAAAAGTTATACCTATATTTGATCTTATAGGACATTCGTAAGACATATTTATCTATTTTATTTTATCGTTCATCCATATTGGTGAGTCAATAATTCCATTCGATTACAATCAAATAACTCAAGACCTCTAAACACATTTATCTAAATATTGCCTGTATAAATATGTGTATTCTTTTGTCTCTCCGTTGAAATACATTCTACATATGAATAATTTTTTCTTTGAAAAAACAAAAAAATAAAGAAACAAGCTTTTGCCCATTGCTGTGAGGTGGAGAACTGGTATGTGAAGTATATGCGGTGAACATTGGAAATGAAAGCGAGTGTGGACACTATATATAAATTTTAAGTTATATAATTATATATAAAATAAAAAATAAAAAAGTTTAGAATTTCCACAAGTGGAAAGATTCCTTCTTACCAAATGTCCGAAAAAGTGCAATGTAAGTTGAGTTGGTAAGCTCATGTGGGCTCTTGTTACAGGTTGTAAATTCTACAAAGATTACTTTTAGTAATTAACAATTAATCTACCAAATAGCATAAATTAATTTTGATCAAGCCCAACTGTGTATGTGTCCATCTGAAATGCAATAGCATTGACAAACTCAATTGTTTTTATGAACTGTCCATTATCTAAAGTGGGCATGTTACCAAAGTTGTCCTCATCAAATTAATGTTACAAAAGTTGTGGACATTTGTAGTTTTGTTTGTTCACCTTTAACTTTTATTTTCCTTTTCAAAAAATTACAAACGGTAACATAAATGTAATTGTCGAGGGAAGATTCTTTTTATTCTTGTTTTAAATTAGGATAAAAGAACAATCATTGGACAAGTTCGTTGACAAATGACAAACAAGCCCATGAACCAAGGCCCAATAACTGTGGGTTCTCCTTTAGTCATCCAGAATTTGGCTATTTCCTATTTGTTGAACTTGGATCTCAATCACACTTATATAATTCTGTAGTATAAACTATGATTTCCCTTAAAATAATTATTATTCAAACCTCCCTCACTCCAAACCATTGTCCTTTTCATGGAAAAAAAAAAACCCTTCAAGAAGAAAAGAAATGGCCTAATATAATGTCTAGGACAATGTTTCAAAGAGATTTAAGTCAATCCTATTTTTATACCCTAGAATAAAAAAATTATGTTTACTTAGTAATTTTGCCCATACCCCAATTTCAAGAGTTAATCCCGTCTCTTGAAAATTTTGTAATTCAAAAACGAATCAATGTGTGAATAAAACCTTGCAGAAATACTATAAAATCATTAAAAAATTATCATATACAATGAACTATATTGACTTTAACTTTAACTTTAACAAAACTTTCTTTACTCAAAGAAACAAATTGAGCTTGGCTCTAATACTAGCATGAAGAATGAAGATTACTCTCAATTACTTGAAATCATTTCAAAAAAAAAAAATATATATATATATATATATATATATATATTGTTTACACATTCAACACTTGGGCAGATCCTTAGGTGGTGGCAAAATAGATTGACTAGGGCCCTTTCCATTATCCACCAAGAATGCCATTTTCAGTCCCCATGTTGTGTGCACTTCCAAATGACAATGCATAAACCAAACTCCTGAAAATCCAAATTTAATTCACACAACATTAGAACCAAAAAAAAAAAAAAAATTGAAATGCAAAAACACCTCATATGCTTTCTATAGTAGAAAAAAATAAATAAAAATAATTGTGTTATTTTTATTACCAAAAACCTCCCTATGCTTATTTTTTACTAGCCGGAAAATCACTCTCAAGCATAAATAACTGTTATACCTCCACCAAAGGATGCAAAAACATCATTTTAACCTAAAAAGTTATTAATAACCCCATGTTAACTCTGAAACTGACAATAACCCTATGTTTACTTAAAAATTTGACAAAAGCGTCCCTATATTTTATAAATAAATTTTACATGATATTTTTTTTGCTAATAAATAAAGAACACATGGGATTTTTTGCTAATAAAAATAACACATATTTTTTATAGTTAAACAAAGCACAAAACACTTCCATAACTAATAAATTTAGAAAGAAAAAAAAAAGATCAATATATTGAAATTTACCTGGATTATCTGCTCGAAATCTAATGGCTACCCATCCACCAGAAGGTACTCCAATTGTGTTTCTTTCCACAGGATCAACAAGATTAAAATTTTTAACATCAGTTTTTGGATTAAAATTCCCTAATCCCCTCCCCACTGCAAAGAAATTGAATCCGTGCAAATGAACTGGATGATTCTCCGGAGCTATTATCCCTGTATCTTGCAAAACCACTTGAATTGTGTCATTATAACTCACTTTATAAACCTTCGTCCCTTTATTCGTCGCCAAATTCTTAGGCGGGTTACCCGTGTAATTAAATGCCACAGGCGGGTTACCCGGAAAATCCGTCGTAAAAACACCCTTAACCTTAAAAAAATGTGCTTGTAATAAAGAAACCGTCGGCATAACAAATGTCACGTTATTAACTGACGCCACAACTCTGCTTCCGTTGTTACAACTAGGACAAGAATTAACCCCTAAGCCGACAGCAAAGAGTAGGGAATGGTCAACTTTTTGTGGCACTTTTGCTGGGTATTGTTTAGAATTCAGACTTCTTAATGCGCTTATGAAATTGTTGGCAATTGGTGTTGCATTTTGGGGAGGTGGGTTTGTGAACGATGTGGGAGAATTTGAGAGTGTGCCTGTGTAGTGTAGTGTGGCTGTGGCCGTGAGATTGTCCACGGCGACAACTGGTGTGTCCATGAAAGGGGAGGCGGCGACCATGTATTTGCCGGCACCTTTATCCGCGGTGACGAGAACGTTGGTTGTTTGGCCTGGGGCGATTAGGATTGTGTCTATTTTGAAGGGCTTTACGTATGAGGCGTCAACTTCAACTACGGTTAGTTTGTGTCCTGCGATTTTGAAGAAGAGTTCTTCGTTGAGTGCAGCGTTGATTAATCGAAGCATGTAGGTTTTTCCTGGTGAGACGTTTAGATTGAAGCCACCTGCAAAAGGTATACATTCAAATAATATTTTTTAAGATATTTAGGGGTGTGGGATTTTGAGCATTTGGTGTTTAGTACCTCGTGAATAATAGTTATGGCTCAAGACAAACATTTCAAACCTGGTCGAGTTTTACCTGTAGAAGGACAAGTTGAGACAGGTCCCGGATGGCCATTGATCGTATGAGCATCAGATACATTTGGTGCAAGTCCAGATTTTAAAGCTTCGTTGATCACAGCTTCAGTGTCTGATTTCCACCATTCAGCTGCAAATCAAGGGACAAAAAAGGTATTAATTTCATTGTCATCTAATTTTTTTGTCTCTTTCTGTCTCATTGGCTCACCTAAGACGAGAACAGCTTCGTGGTCCGGCTTCGGAAAAGGATACGGAACACCAAGCTTAGGCAAGATGACTAGGCCTCCATGGATAGTGGCTCTCAGCCATAGAATATGTGCGTGCCACAAAAGTGTGCCCCTTTGGCCCGTGATTGTGAAGTTGTAGACATAGTTCTGCCCCGGTTGGATGGGGCATTGCGTTATATATGCGGGCCCATCTGCCCACCCTGTTCGGAGTTGCCTGATTCCATGCCTATGATTAATCATCATAAAAAATGTAAGAATCTTTAACCTCTAAAATATACGTTTAAGATCAGCTTAAAAAAAGTTTACATTGTTTTGTTTAAGGTTGATCGTATTCTTACCAGTGGATTGAGACGTTGTATTTGACATGGTTGACGACATTGATGAGCATTGTATCGTCCTCTCGGGCGTAGATAGTGGGACCCGGGGATTTTCCATTTACGGTGACGATTTGTTTGGATGAGCATAGGCGGGTGGTGTTCTTCATAACCACCTACACACCATAGCCATTTTCAGAATTAGTTTAGTGCTAGTTGTATAATTAATTAATCAAAATGCTATCAATTTTAAGTAGGTACTAGAAAAACAAGTGAAATGAATGAGTGCATGTGATATAAATCTTGAAATTTGATATGTGGTTGGTTGTACCTTTCGATCGCATGTCAAATAATTATGACTTTCTGACCAAAATTTACTTGCTATTGAGGCCAAAATCTCAGTTAATTGGAAATGCTAACAGATATACATATCTAGTGAATATCTTCTCTGCCAATTATGTATGAACATTTTAAGTTAGATGATCAGTACAAATATTGATCAAATACAGTTAAATAAATTATAACTTGTCAAACTCGAATACTAGTTTGGACTTTGTCTCGTCTACGACTCAATAAGATACAAAACAAGTTCAACATGAGTCATCTTTAGCTTGATTAAAGTTTATTTAGTACAAGAATGACTCCCTAAAAATCGGGATAAATGCAAAATACTCCCTTGTGTTATGCTAAACCTGCAAGAAACTACCCTGTGAAATTTTTATTGCGTCAAACTTCCTTGTGTTTTCAAAAATCCTGCAAAAAACACCCAATTTGTAAAAAATAGGTCGTTTTAGATCGACATATTTCAAGAAACCATTTTTAAAATACTTCAAGTTGATCCCCATAACTTCACGTGGTATATTTTTAAAATTATTTCTTGAAATATGTCGATCCAAAACGACCTATTTTTTACAAATTGGGTGTTTTTGGCAGGATTTTTGAAAACACAAGGAAGTTTGGCGCAATAAAAATTTCACAGGGTAGTTTCTTGCAGGTTTAGCATAACACAGGGGAGTATCTTGCATTTTCCCCCTAAAAATCAGCAATATCGAAAAGAAAAAGAAAAAAAATCTCCAAACTTCATATCAAAAAGTTTACGATATACGAATGCACATATTCTAAATAAGCAAGAAAGGGGCTTGCAAATTGTAACTCACATTGAAGTTGTAACGACGAACTCTGCATTCGACATTATTAATGATCTGAAACAAGCATAGTACGAGGATCAATACTCGAACGAGAGAATCCATTTTTTTTGTGTAAGAAGAGATTGATATAATTGGTTTTGTTCTTAATTTGCAGTTGATATGTCTTTCTAGCTAGCTTGTTGCACTCATGGCATGGATTGGACAACGCAAGCTTATATAGCTGATAAGTGCCATATAGCTTCTGTTGCTGCCATCACGTCGTTTTAATTAGCTTCGTTAGGTGAAACAATAGATGGATTCTTTAAAAATAAGCACCCTTTTAATTAGGCAACATATATATTAAAGAGATATTACTTGTGTAATAATTTATTATCGTGTGGATTAATCATGAGCCAAAAGAAATTACAAGACTGTCTACCAGTTAGTAGTTCTGAAATAATTGAAAAATGGGCTAATTCAACTTTGAAAAACTTGCACTTTCCCCCCTGAACTTACAATCAGGTTGCACTTTCCCCCTGAACTAATTTTTTTTTGCATTGTCCATGAACTTACATTAATGTTGTAATTTCCGGCCTAAGCTCTTTTCCGAGCACTTTTTCTGGCCAAAGAGTTCAGGGGGAAAATTGCAACATAGAAGTTTAGGGCAGAAAGTGCAACGGGGGTGTAAGTTTAGGGTGAAAAGTGCAACGGGGGTGTAAGTTTAGCGGTAAAAATGCAAATTTGATATAAGTTTAGGGTGCAAAACTCAATATTGGTTAGATGTAATTCAAAGTGCAAAAAATGGAATCTTAAGAATTATATGTATAATTGTAATAAAATATAGAATATAGAAAAAACTGAAATTTTAGTACAAATATATTGGTTAGATGGAGATGGGTAAAAATTTGAGCAAGCATTATACTTTCATGTTTAGGTTTATCTTGCAAGTTTTGCATTTCAATCTTCAAATGAGGTTTCAAGTTGTTAAAATTTATAAAAGAAAGAAGTAGTTTGGCAATCTAAAATCGTACGTGGATTCTCTAGTTGACAACTGACATTTGAATAAAGAGATAAACTTCCAAATCAAAAAATTGTGTTTTCCCTCTTAAACTTATATCCGAGTGACACTTTCCTCCTTGAACTTACACCATTGTTGCACTTTCCATCCTGAACTTACACCCTTGTTGCAATTTTCACCCTAAACTTATGTGTTGCACTTTCTCCCTAATTCTAAATGACGAAAATATCCTACAAAATTGGCATGTGCTTCTCACATGACATACTTTGGCCGAAAAAATGCTCGGAAAAGAGCTCGGCGGGAAAGTGCAACATTAATGTAAGTCCAGGGTAGACAATGCAAAATATTTAAGTTCAGGGGGGATAGTGCGATTTTCTCTTCAATAATTCTTTTGGTAGGTGTGTGTGCATTGGTAGGCTTGTCTCATGGAAATCTACTGCATGCATTCCTTCCACGGATGATGTGCAGCATACCGATTAAAATTTCTTGTAATATGACGGGGGGTAAAAATTGAGATCAAATGGGAAATCACCTCTAAGCTTAGTCCAAATCCAATTAAATTCAATCAAAATAATATTTTTGTTTATACAATATGTAATTTGTATACATGAAGATTGCATTTAAAATAAAGAGTATAATTAAAATATTTTTCAAGCTTGGTGGATATATGAATACTCTTAATTCGCTTTTTGAGGTAAAGCATTTTCAATAGGTTAAGTATTTTTGTAGTTTTAAAATTATGATAATGAATACAACATTTCCACATATAAAACTCAACTAGAGTGATTAGACTCGAGTTTGATCAATAAAAAATTTAATTTGCTTAATCTTGAATTAGATTGATAACTTAATAACTTTTGAAATTCAACTCAACAAATCAAAAAAAATCAAATTTGTATATAAGAAAATTACGCTTTTCGAGTTTGATTAGTGTTGGTTCGCATCTCAATCCTATAAAAGATAAAATAAGTTTAATATAATTTCAAACATGATAACAAAAAGTAAAATTTAAATTATATAACTTTCATTCAACTTGATTTGACTACTCATTTACTATAAAACCAAAAAACAAAGTATTATTCAAAGAATTCAAAATCGTGGTTGTAAGAGCCCTTTCACTTACAAATCAGTTGTTAATAACCAGAAGACGTAATGAAATTGTAGCCAACCTCTTCTTAACAAACAACTCATTATTTGAAAAAAAACATTACTAATATTATATAACTTACTCAACTAATTTGGATTTAGTCTTTATCACCAATCATGATATGAGATCCTATATGCCTTTATATTTCCAAAATAAATACTATATAATTTCATCTTTTTAGCTTTTACCAGAGATTTCAGAAAGTAGCTTCCTCCTTTTTGTATTGGGCAGGAACTAAGAGTTGGTGGGTTACCCTAAGTTCCACTTTTCCCAATGGGTACAACCAAATAAGTTTATGGTTTCTGCTTTTGCTTCCCTAAAAGTTGTGAAAAGTTGGAGAGAATTAATGTAATTACACTGTCCATCCTCCATATTTGAAAAATTAGACAAACTACCTCTAAACTTCAGTATAAGTACCTGGCTGCAACAGAATCAACGATCAAATTAAGTATCTTTCTGCAACATAAACTACATCGTGGAAGCAGGAAAAAGAGAAGATGACAACAGTACGTATAATTTAGATTCTTCTTGCATGAACTACATTGCAAATTAGAAAGGAGAAAACAGAAGATAAGAAGCACATTAGCAATTGGTTAGACCATCTCCAACAGTCCTCTTAAATTCTGACCTCTTATCTTAAAATTTAAGGGGTGAACAGTGTTATACATTCCCACTTTTTACTCTGCACTCCAACAGCTAGTTTATATTTTAAGATTCTACTTTAAACAACACCATTTCATTCCAACATCTAGATTATATTTAATAAAGTATTTTTTTAATTATGATTCAAATATAAATAATAGTGGGATATATATATATATATATATAATATTTATTTATTTAATATACTAATAAAATATTAATAATTTAAATTAAATTATTTTGTTCTATGAATTTAAATTAAATATTTCGTAAAAGTAACATAAAATTAAAATATTATTATTTCAAAAAAATAATATGAATTACTATTTTAAAATATTTTTAATTTTCTATAGGAAAGTTACAAAAGTTTTGTACTTTCAATGCAAAAAGAACTTTTAACAAATAACTTTGGCCTCTTATATTTAAGAGGCCAAACTTATAATTTTTTGTTGGTCTTAAAATATAAGAGCTCTCTTGGAGCTCAATTTTTTGCCAAAACTTATATTTTTTCTTATAATTTGAGTTATACATTATCTCTTGGAGATGGTCTTACCATGAAGAAATAATTTCTGAATCTTCTGTTTTTTGGACAAAGGATTCCTTACTTAACACTAACTGTTTCTTATCTTTTGCTTACTTTAAGCAGCAATTCAAAATTCAAAAGGAAAAAAAAAAAAAAAAGGTACAATGCAAATCAAACACTTGAGTTCTTCATTTCTAATGTCAGTGCCAGAAAAAAAGTAATCCTTTCTCTACATTGAGGGAACCACTGCAGGGGGCGACTAAAGGATGTGTGATAAAAAAACTAATGAAAATAAGATATCATTTAATAGATTGCACATATACATATATTGCACTACCTAAGTTGTTTTTTTTATGATATTGTGCTCTACAGTAACTTGAATACCAAAGTAGCACCCATATATTTTAACATTTATTTGGTTGGGTCAGACTACAGGCTACAACTATACACTTGGAGTCACCCATTTTTATGATTGTTAATTGAACCGAGCTCGAGTCAAGTAGGAATAGCTTGATATTTTTACTTGCATTTTGTTATTTTTTAGCTTACCGATCGAGCTCGGCCGAACTTCAAAACTTATCAAATAAAATATGTTGGTCAATCTTGTTTGATTTGTGTGACGAACCGAACTCAAACGAGCTCGAGTCCAATATCGAGTAGCTTGATTTGATTTTTAGCCCCATCTACAAAGATGGTTTCTTCACATTTCTGAAGAGGAGCTGACTTTAGTCAGAATCTCTTAGGGCTCATGGGTTTCGGCACCGAGACCCGCCCAAGCCCTTCTGCAACGCGAGTTTGGCCTAATTCGGCCCAAGTGTCCATGATCAAACCAAGGTTGTCAATGGGTCAGATTAATATCAATAGAATTCGGATCAGATCTAGGTCTTACTCAAATCTAATTTTTTCGAGTACGACTGATTAGATTAATCGAATCTCTAATTAAACAAAAATCTTAATAAATTAAAACTAATTCGAATTAAAATTCACCCAATTGACAACCCTTGATCACAATTCACAGGGTAACCACCGCAAATACAAATAGCGTTTGTTAAATGGGCCAAAAATTGGACAAAAGTTCCAAACTTGGGTTCAGTCATCCCTAGATTATCCAGGCAAAATTTGCCTACAAATTTGAATTGTAAAGGGCTGTTTGTTTGGTGTTTAGGAAAGTAGTTTGGGAGAAGAGTGAAGGTTTGTGAAATAGTCTCGATTTACGTACTGTTGTTTGTCTGAATTTTGAGAGAGTGGTTTGAGAAATAAAGTAGGTGTAGATTTTTTTGGAAGAGTTATGTTGTAGGTGTAAGATATGTAAGACTTTATGTCAAATCATGTTTATTATGTGAAATAAATTATGTAAGAGATAGATAACTTTATATCAAATCAGAGTAAAATTTGTATAAATTTTATTTAGAGATAAGAAAATTATTGTTTGTTTGGCTTTTGAGAAAGTAGTTTGAGAAAATTGATAGATGAAAAATATATTTCAGAAAATAGAAAACATGTTTGTTTGGCATTTTTCACTCGCGAAATTTTTTTGGGAAACGCCAAACAAAGGCCCAAAGCAATTTTGGATAAGATCAACCATAGCTATGGGCCCAAAAAGGGAGGAAAAAAGCCTTTTCAAACACTAAATAATATAATTATCTTGATTCTTGAAGAAGATAATGCAAATAAAATGAGCGGTCTAAAGCACCGCTCTTATATTACATATTACAGAACCAATTCCTCTTCCTTTCCTTTCCCCCTCCCCACACTTACACATCAACAAAACCAACTATGATTTCCCTTAAAACAATTATTCCAAACCATTGTCCTTTCCATGAAAAAGAACCCTTCAAGAAGAAAAGACATGGCCGCCTCTTTCTCTGCAAGTCCAATAATTCAAATAATAATAATTCATACCAAGAGGATGATCCATCACCCAAAGGAGATAATCGGAATCAAGAACTTCTAGTCAGAATCGCAATGCTTCAAACCCAAAAAGTTCGTCTCACGGATTACTTAGACGAAAGATCAGAATACCTAACCCAATTTGCTGAAGAAGCCAATGCTGAAATCGACCATGTTGGAGAAAACGCCCTTAGAGAACTTGATGAAGCTGGTAACAGGGTCTGTTTTAATTTCTTTCCTGTCAAATTCGAATTAAAAAAAAAAAAAAAAAAAAAGGACTTAATAAGAAAAATCGAGTAATTGCACTTTGCACCCCAGAATTACATATTTTTGGCACTTTGCACCCTGAAATTAAAATTTTGATACTTTGCACCCTGGAATTGTACGTTCTTTGGGAAAACAATGGGCATTTTGCACCCCAGTAGAGTGCATTTCGCCATAAATGTACAATTCAAGGGTGCAAAGTGCCAAAATTTAATTTCAGGGTGCAAGGTGCTAATTGCTGCAAAAATCCGGTCTAACATTAACCAAGTTATGATTGTTTTGTTGAGCAGATAATGGAAAATATAGAAAGCCAGATGCAAGCCTTCGAAGAATCTGAGGGGTTGAACAAAAGGGAGATTGAAGAGAATGAGAAAAGACTAGCGGAATTTGAAGGACAAATTGAGAATGACAGGAATGAAGGATTGTTCTTTAAGAACTTAAGGAAAAATGCACCAGTTGACAAAGAAAAGGCTAGGGAAGAGACAGAAAAAATCAAGGAGCTTACTAAGAAAAGTGCAGGTTCAATATTCAGAAGAAACATGTACCTTGCACTGATTGGATTGGTAGTTATTGGAATTACTGATGCCTCAATCTCTTCGACATTGGATTGGAGGAAGGTTGGAGTTCTTGTGGTTGTTCTTGTGGGTTTGCTTTCTCAACTCATCTACGAACAAAGTATGTTATCAGAAACAGAAAAGATTGAGCAGGAGAAGAGAAAAGAAGAGAAAGAGTGAAGACAATGTAAATTTACTTTGGAATATATGAATATATAGCATAGTTGCAACAAATAGTGGAGGTGTTTTTTTTTCTATGACAAAACTATTTTAGGGAGAATTACTCAAATTACCCCTGAGATTTAGTATAATTACACTAACCACCCTCCATGTTTGGGAAATTACACAAACTACGTATTAGATTCATTACAATTAATCCCTTTACAACGTTAATTCCTGAAGACATGCCGACATCATAAAAAAACTTTCGATATGTAAATAAGGGTGGGATGGGTAAAAAGGGGAAATTGGGTTAAAATCGGTGAAAAATGAGTGAAATCAGTGAAAAAAATGGGTGAAATTGGTGAAGCAACGGGTGAAATCGGTTAGCCATGGATATTTTTGGAATTCAAACCTTTTTTGATGAAATTAATGCCGTAATGTGGTAACTGTAATAAATCCAATACCTCAGGGGTAGTTCGAGTATTTTTCCATACATGGAAGGTGGTCAATGTAATTACACTAAACTAAACCTCAGGGGTAGTCCAATTCATTCTCCTATTATTTTATCCATAGGCTTATTATACTTATATTGAGGTGTTAAATTTTATGCATTTCTCAGACGGGTAGAGAGGAAGCAAATTTTAAATAGAGGAAGTTCACGTAATTAAAACACGTAAAATCATAAAAAATTACGAAAAACGAGATTGAGTGAAGTCCCAAATTACTTTAACGATATCATTTCTCAGTTGTAGCATGATTAATAACCTCAAGTAAAACGTTACTACTTGAGGCTGATATGTCAGGCTGAACTTGCTGTAGCATCATATATAGAGTTTTGGTGATACAACTATAACCACCAAAGCCACGTGATTTACCGATGCAGTGTAACAAAAAGGTTCATCGCGATTATATTAAAATTCGTAAGAAACCTTGAGTAATTAAGTGTACATTCATGAAATAGCATCTTGCAAAGAAAGAATTAGATATACTACGTGTCTTTAGCTTAACTTTACTTGGGCGCAAACAAGTGAATTTAAAAGAATGCTGCTCCATCATAGTCCAAAGAAGATTACTTTTCCAATTATTCCAGATAACATAGAGGATAATATACTCTCAGTTAACATACCTCAACATCTTTATACTTGAGAATCATGATTTTCCTGTTGAACTTCGCAGTCTGCTTCTCTTTAAGTGCTACTGGGAAAATTACCTCCTTCAGGATAGCCTGTTCCTGAAATAAAGACAAAAACTTAATAGTATCATAATAGACTCAATCTTCAGCTATATACAATGTAAGTACTACTGGAGAGAAGATATTTCGACTACCATTTATCACAGATTTCAGAAAATATACAGCCATCAGGAAAACAAACCACAGAAAATTGATTGTATCCTATTCCGAATTCAACAATCATCCCATCTTAGTTCTCCATTGCTGCAACTAAAGCGTATGTATGTCTTTGGTACAACCTGCAACATAAGCAAAAAAAGTTACTAAGTTACTCACTACAATGAGCCTAATATAAATAAAAACTTGGTTAAAACACAAACTACAACAACACTCCTAAAAGGAATAAGGAATAGTCCATCCAAGAGAACTCCAGGAATAAATTTTCTACAATTAGTCCCGACAATTATTTTCTGGATCAAGGGTTTCTGAATTTGAAATTATTGTAAAACCATGTTTAGGATCAAAATAGAGCTTGTTGGAACTCCAAAGGCCAATAGAGAATAACTAATGCAACAATGCAAGAAGAAAATTCAAAAAAGTGTTTTTTTCTCTTTCAAAACCAAATAAACTCATAATATGGCAGGAAAAATTGGAAAAATAGGACACAAGAAACTTAACTTCCCAATATGTCTAGTGCAAAATTGTTAAGACGAAGCCCAGAAAGAACAACTGCTCTGACAAGTATGTTCCACGTAACTATAGTCGGAACAATTTTCTTAGTCAAAGCATCATGTAAGAACAAAGTGGCACTTGATATCCTATTGCAAGAGCAAAGCCCTTTAAGAGTAATGTTATAGGAAATAACATCCGGCTGTAGCCCACCTCTTAATATGCGCGCCCAAACTACCAAAGCATTTTTTAAGTCACCAGCTTTATAAAATCCCTCCATGAGGGTATTGTGGGTAACAAGATTAGGAGCAGAATTCCAATCATTCATGTTCAAATATAGCGATAAAGCAATTTGAGTTTTGCCTACAGAACAGAGGCCATGAATCAAAATATTATGCATCTGTACATCAGGTTTGAATCCTTTGCTAGTTACTTGATTCCATAAATTGAGAGCCATTTCTTCTTTCTGGTCCAGGCAGAGTCCTTTAATCAACGAGCTATAAGTGATAACATCTGCTTTCCATCCTTTCTCTAGCATTTCCTTCACAAGTTTATAGGTTTCACCGAACCTTTTAGCCTTGCATAATCCATTAATAAGAGTATTGTATGTAACAATGGTAGGGGTACAATTTGCATTTCCCATTGCACCGAATAGTTTAATAGCATCCTCAAATTTAGAAGCGCCTATAAAGCCATTGATCAAAGCATTATAGATATGAGTGTTTGGCTTGCAGCCACTGTTAGTCATGCAATTCAACAACGAAACTGCTTCATCCAATTTTCCTTCTTTACACAACCCGTTAATCATTGCTGAATAAGAACAAGCATCTAGAACACCTCCTTGCCCCTCAGCTGTCTCCAACACATTTAATGCCTTCTCCTTGTATCCATTCTTACAAAATCCATGGACTAAAATCCCATAAGTCGTGGAATCAGCAACAAGACCACTCTCCTTGAAAAGCTCCCAAATGGAAATAACTCTATCCACCTTACCATTGTCGAAGAGCCCTCTCATCATTATATTGAAACTAGCAACACTTCGATTTACCTCCCTACCCATCAACTCCCACAACTCAAAACAATCCTTAATCCTCCCAACCCTAAAATAACCATTAAGCATTGAATTACATATGACAGCATCAGGAGATATCTTACTCTCAACCATCTCTTTATAAATGGTCTCAGCCCCATCAATATCCCCTGACTCAGACAATCCATGAATCAAAGCAGTATATGTATATAAATCCATTTTCCGCTCGTTCTTTTTCATCATATTCCACAAATCCAAACCCTCGCTAAACCTCCCACACTTACACAACCCACTGATCATAACATTGTATGTAACAACACTCGGATAAACCCAAGAATCTTTTGTCAACCTCTCCCAAATCCCATTAGCCTCCTTGTAAAGGCCTTTCTTGAAGTACCCATCAATCAAAATGTTATAACAAATGACATCAGGCCTCAGGCCCCTCTCAAGCATTTCATCAAACACCTCCATAGCTTCGTTTAAATTACCATATTTAGCCAATCCATTAATCAAAGTGCCGTAACTATAAACATCCGGAACCAAATCACTCCCCCACATATTATCCACCAACTCTCTTGCCTTATCAAACTCCCTCTTTTTACACGCAATTTTAATCAAAATATTAAAAGTTTCTAAATTTGGAGAAATACCCATTGTCCTGAAATGCCTAAAGAAAACCTCGGCCCTACTCAATTCATTAGAAACCACAAAAGCATTCATCAGACAATTGTAAGACCTCACCCCAGGTTCGCAACCAAAAACCTCCTTCATTTTCTGGAAAATTTTCATAGCTTTCTCCGCCATTAGGTTTCGCGAGTAAATCTTTAAAACGGATAATGCAGCGTCTTCGGAGAAGGAACATTGCTGGAGCTTAATGTGTTCGACGACACGTGTGACGTGAGGAAGGAATTTGGGGTCGGCGGAGAGGCGGCGGAGGATATGGTGAAATACGGCGGGGGAGTGGGTGTAATTAGGGTGGCGCGTGGCTGAGTGAAAGAGGTGGAGAGCTGAGTCGATATTCTTCTCCGATTTTAGGAGCCGAAGGAGGCGTTTGGGGTTCAGGTTTTGGGGCAACTGTGCCATAGGAGACAGAAGGAAGGTTACGACGTTGGGGTTCCCATTTTATACTTGGTATAGTCCTTCGTAATTGAATATTTCTCTAGTTAAAAATAAAAATGTACTAATATGTCTTGTACTTTTCTTTTGATAAATAAAGTTCTTGTACTTTTTATAAAAGAATAAAATGTAGAAAATTCATGTGCTTTTATAGTTTGCAAAAATATAATGTGTATTTGGATTAGGGGTGTAATCAATCCGAGTATTGTTGAACTACATATTGTTCAAGTTTGGTATGAATTTTATCGATTTTGAAATTTTTTGTTTGAGTTTGGTTTGATTGTTTAACGAATCGAGCTCAAGCGAGTCTGAGCCAAGGATCCAGTAACTTGATACTTTCCATGTACTTTATCAATTTTTAGTTTATCGAGTCGAACTCGAATCGAATTTTTAAAGTTACCGAATGGAAAATGAGGTTAATTTGAAACTTTTATCGAACGAGCTAGAGTCGAGTAGCTTGATTTGATTTTCAATCCTAATTTGGATTAGTAAATAATCAGTGTATTAACATTTATTAGCCAAAAAGTTTCTAATTTTATAATTATTAACTCACTACACCTATTGAGAAGAACATGTAAAATTGTGTTTGTAGTTCCAGTTGGAGATCATGGTTCAATTTTGTTAGATTAAATAATTTATTGGGTGATTTACACTCAGACCCCCTGAGGTTTAATCATATTATAAGGAATTCCCTGTAGTTTCAGAAATTACAAGGACATCTCATGTGCTTTAACAATTCTTACAAAGACACCCCCTACAACTTGTAAAAATGTTTACAAAAAACACCATGTAAGGAGTGTCTTTATAATTTTTGAAACTACAGGGGATTCCTTGTAATATGACTAAACCTCGGGGGGTCTGATTGTAAATCACCCTAATTTATTTTAACTCAATCCCAATGTTTATGCCTTCTTTTAATTTTTCTTTCTTTCTTAATGATTATTTAAGGAATATGGTATTTTATTGTTATTATAATACAATCATTTTCTTATTATTTTCTTTATTTAGTATATTGTTCCTAAAAAATCATATCCTTAATAATTGTAAAAAGAATACGATTTTTTATTCTTTACTATATTCATATTTGTAGATGAGTATATTGGTTTAATAAATTTATAAACGAGTTATAAATTACTATCTTCTTAAATTGACGGTGAAATATTATTAATGATACTTACTTTTATAAAACATTATGTATATATATCATTCTTTTTATTTATTGTCGGATACGGATCTTTAACGGATCAGATCGACCTAAATCCATATTCGCACCATGTGTTTCGGATTACAGATCTTTATAATCGGATCAGGTCCATTGAATCTCTAATCGGACAATTATCCTAATAAATCGGGCCGAATTCGGACGGATCCGGATTGAAATCCGCCCCATTGACAGCCCTAGATACAATTATGCCAACATATTCACTAATTTGTTTCGACTTTACAATTTTAGAAAAATAGAGTAGTTATTAAGGATGAAAAAAGATTTTGTATGATGAAGAAAAATTAACGTAGGTCCACAATTATCGTTATGTATAAACTAGGGGAGATTGAAGGCCTGTTTGTCTCGCTTTCCAGAGAGCACTTCAGTGCTCTATGAAAGCGAAACAAATAATTTTTTTTTTTCAGAAATAAATTTATCATGTCTCATTTTTCACAAATAATTTAATCTTAATTTTTTTCTTCTTATCTTTAAAAAAACTTAAATAAACTCTATTTTGATTTGACATAAAGTAATATTTTATAATATTTATCTCACATAATAAATATGATTTGATATAAAATTATTTTTCTTATTTTCATAATTTATAAAAATACCTACTAATTTTTAAAATTTATACATAATATTTATTTTATCTCAAAAAACTCAAATAAGTAACATTACAAAAATCGAGAAATTTTCTAAAATCTCAATTTATTTTTGAAATATTTTTTAAAACAAAAGACAAACATGCCCTAAAATATTTTTGAAGATTATAGCTAAAATTTATTTAATAAGAGGAGAGTGAGAGGCCAAAAAGGAAATGTAAATTCATAAGACAAACGTAAATTCATTTTTCTTTGGGCTATTTTATCAATTTTCTTAATTTATTTAGGGACGAGTTCAATGACCCACTGTTACAAAAGCAAATTTTTTTCCAGCCAAGTGAATTATTTCCAAATTTGACGTCATACGAGCATTCTTGTGACGTCACACATGCGTTGGCCTTTGGAGAAAAATTCCCAATTCTCACACTCGATCAACAAAAATCACAATTCTCTCTCTAGAAACGCATCAATTGGGTTATATAACCATTTGTTTTAGATGGGAGGATTCAATTTGATAATTTGCGAATTTTATGGAATGATTAAGTAGAGAAGTAGATATTTAGGGATAAATTTACATTCGCGGATTTTTGGTTATTCAAGCTCAGTCAGGTTCGCTTCATTCTTCACTCTTCATTCATTGCTTGAAATAATATATAACACTTTGCAATTAAGTGTTTGTAGTTTTTATTTTTCATTTGTTGGATGTTATTGGGGGAACCGATATTAATGTACTATTCAAGGGAATTAGGCTTTTAATTTTCATTATTTGTTTTATTTGTTGGAGGTTACCTGATACATTTATGCTATAAGTGAAGTAAACTGCAATTTCAAGCTAAACTGGCTTAATTCCATTTTTACAATATCTATTTTCACTGTGCAATATATTGGAGAACTGTTTGGTCATTCTTATTGTGATTGCGATAATGTGTATGCCTAAAGGACATTCCATTTTGGTAGAGAATATTGAGATTTAGGTGCTCTGGAAATGGATCTGTTGATAGTTTCATGATTCCTGAACTGGTTTGAAATTGAATTTTGAACCTGAGCATTGGTATTTGCGCGTTTCTCGGGTGAAAGATGAGTAGACAACAAAGAGGGAAGGGGAACAAAAATGTTGAAGCTTCTCTGGCTGTTCAGGATGTACGAAATTCAATTTTTGGAAAATATTCTGAGGCGGATATGATAGCTAAGCTAAAAAGACTTGCTGTGGATCCTTGTGGCCCACAGTTTGCACGGGATAATATTCGGCCATTGTGGAACCAGATTCTTAGGCTCAGAACTGTTATGGTCCTCAAAGATTCTGAAATTCCCTGGGTAAGGTCTTTAACATTGAGGTGGTTCTTGATATTGAAGAGTTTCAGATTGATATTGCACCTTATATTGTTTTTTCTGTTATGAATTATGTAGAGTCGGTCATTGTTTTTCTATAGTAATTGATAATCATTTTTGTTGCTTTCTTTTTTTGCCCTCAATGTGGTTTAATTATCCTAAACATTGATAACCTGTGATATAATTATCATTTAATAGGTTCCATTTATGGCCTCAAATTGATTTGTTTCATAGGAAGAAAGGAAGTAAAATTGTACCATGGAGTCTGAAGATGAACTTTGAGATACTAGACGAATATACATTTTTTCATTATCTAGGTTGACCACGATACACGAAGGATTGATTTTACTTGGATTTTGGTCAAAAAAACACAAAAGTAATGATAATTGGTTAAATACTGAGCAACATAAAGTAATTGTATCGGTACTGTAAACCCTTTCTTTTATCAAAAAACTACATGTATTGTATAGTACATAATATTTTGCGGAAATTCTGCAAAAACTATACTGTGTGCACTTCTAGACACAGTCAAAATCAACCCTAAACTGATACCAAATTGATATTGATTTATTCTAAAATAAAGGGATCATAAACAATGAAATCATTTTCGGCTTCGTTGGCACACGGTTTAACCAATTTACATGACAATGAGTACCCCTATAGATTGGTAACAAATTGGACGAAGATATTTTGTGATGCATTTACTGAAGGGCCAACATTCGCATTTGGGATATATTGAGCGACCAAATCTGTGACTTAAAAGTTTCAGAATACTTATTTTGGTTCATCTTTTTATTCGAAAACTTAGGTTTTAGATTCTTAACATACATCAGATGCGATGGAAATGACCCTTGTTCTACTACATTGGAGAACATCATCTGGGTATCCAACCTCAGATATGTATTTCATCGAATTTCTTTAGTTGAGTTGGATTGAGTTTCTTGTATTTTGTTTTATCTTTTTAGGGAAAAAGTATTCGACTACTTCTATAAACGATTAAGACTGTCACTTGTACTATTTTGCAGGATAACATTATTATTTCAGTATGAAAACAATTAAAATTTCCATTTCTAAGACGGAAAATAGTCCTGGAACTTCCTTTGAGGGAGAACTAATATATGGCCTTTCATAACAAATTTCATGTGATAACAGATAGAATCTATGAAGAAAGCCTATATTTCTTAAGTTTTTACCCATCTTGGATGAATGGTCAGATTAGCGTATGGATCAGCAGTGTCAATTACTCATTTTATAGTGCTTTATGTCATTAACTTGAATCAAATTTTGTATTTCCTGAAAGTTCTTTCTGAAATACTTACATACAAATTAACCTTTTGCTTTCTTACAGAGAAAGCGCAAACTTGAGCAATTTGTCAAAGATAAGCTGATAGCTCCCTCTAGCTTTGCCGTGCCTGACCAACAAAATATTACGAAAAGTAGTTCAAGCAGTTTATTGACATTTGACGACACTTTGCGAGAGAAACAAGCATTCAGAGACTGTTCTTCTATTGTACAATGGAATTGTCCCAACCAAGATATATCTCCAACATTATATTCTGACGAATCTGTGAATGGTTCAAACCCACTGAGTTCACACAACCCATCTCCTAAAGATACAAATGCAAATCACCATTTAAACTCGGCAACATTGGATGGACCAAAGAAGAGACATCTTCAGTCACCTCGCAGATCAATCATAAGAAGATATGTTATTCCAGTTGGGCCCCGTTTCCAGGCTGGCGTTCCCATGTGGAGTGGCCCAGTGAACAGGGGAGAATATAATGAGGATTCAGATAATTCCAAGTGGTTGGGCACCCGAGATTGGCCGATTGAAATTGGAAACATGAAAAATACAGGAAGAAAAATTGGAAAGGGAAGATCCAACTCTTGCAGCTGTACATCTATAGGGTCTGTTGAATGCATTAGACGCCACATTCTTGAAGAAAGGCTACTTTTGCAATGTGATCTTGGTCCTGCTTTCTTTTGTTGGAAGTTTGATGAGATGGGCGAGCAAGCTTCAAAGTCATGGACACTGAAGGAGCAACAAACTTTCGAGTCGCTATTGAAAAAGAAACCATCGTCGCATAAGAAAGACTTTTCAAAACAAGCCTTGAAGCGTATTCCTGAGAAATCTAGGAAAGATATTGTCAATTATTACTTCAATGTTTATATTCCACAACGCATGAGTCTGCACACAAGGTCATCGTCTATAAATCTAGTTGATACCGATGACGAGGAAGAAGCAAAGGACTATAATAACATGGGTATGAAGAAAAGATCTAAGGGGAAGAATCTTATCACAAGCAATTATGAAGATGTAAAGGCTCGGTATTTACGCCGGCCTTCTTAGCAAGTAAGTTAGTTCACAAGTCATGGGAGGTTTGATCCTTGGCCAGAATTTCCCATCTTTGTTATGTGGCATAGAAGCAAAATTTTATCGCGTTCTTCATAAAATACACCCTTAAAATTTAAAATTACTTAAAAAATATAGGCTAAGGTATCATATGTGATACATCGGCTTCCCATTTTATATTAGTGTATTATACAACCATGCCTTGGTGTATGGGAATCTGGAGAAAGGGATCCGAAGATTTTGTTTCTTAGACCTGAATGCAGTGAATAGGGAGCAGTATATACCTTGGCTTTCATCAATTTTCGTAAATTCTGGTTTATCCCCTATAAAATACTCATTCCCAATTTTATCCTTTATAGCGTGCATGGTAATTCTTTTTCATGTTGTTTTTCATTTTTGCACAGTTATTGAAACATCATGTTGATGCAAAGAACTTTTATTACATTGTTTGTAGAAAATGAGGTTTGCATTAGACTTCAATGCAATGAAAAAGTTGTTCGAGGCTATTGCCTATTTGACTTCAATTGGCTTAGGAGCTTGCAATGGTTTAAGTTTACTCATGAGGCTTCAAATTTATTTATATTTTCTTCAGCTTGGTTCTTGATGATGAATTTAGACTATTTATTGATTAATGTGAAATAAATTTTCAAAATACAAGTTTCAAAGTTAATACATAGCAAGATGTGAACGTGAACTACACTAAAAGTTTACATGAATGAGCCTTTGTTTTCTGTCTTTTCCTTGCCATCTTAATATTCCTTTTTGAATACACCTTAGGATGTTTTTCTTGTCACTTTTTGACTTGAATTTCTTTAAATTTCTCGATTGCAGAGCTTTTACATGTATCATACACCAAAGTAAAAGCTAAATCTTTAAAAGAAAAAACACTAAAATTATATGCTAATTTGTCCTATGGGTCCTTGGATTTCCCAATGGGAGGGAGAAAAATACATTCCAAGTCAAAAATTATTTGTCGTGGGTAGTGGGGACTTCACTTAATTAACTCAAATTCATGTGCTCTGCTTTTTCTTTCAGTGTTTCACACTGTGAATACATGCTTTCCTTCATTACTTAATATATTGTATGGGTTAATTGCATTGACCTCCCTTTAATTTTAATCTATTTGTATCTTCTACTTCTAACTTGGGTAAAATTTACAAAAGCCAGAGAGAGGATGCGAATGCAAATAATTTGAAAATTTAGAGGTGGTCAATGCAATTACTCCTACATTGTAAATTGAAGCCTAATGAGCTTCATGGTATAATAATGATTTACTTTCAGCCATGATGCTATACTATATCCTTAATGTTGCATAATGTGTCCAAAATCAGCAAGAGATTGTTGAAACGTTTTGATCGTATTGATCACTACAATGCAATCCCCTTCCCGATCAATCGATCCCATCGCAAATTGTCCTGCATGCACTTCTGCCGCCTCAGGATCGAGGGGAAGCTGGAAGCCAGTTGACCTTCATCCCACACAAATGTCACTGCAATCCTATGCTATAAAGAATGTGCGGTTATGTTTATAGTCTCCACACCGAAAATAGCTCATGGTGAAGGTTGTCGTCGCTTGGATCGCGACTTTGAAAAAAAAAACAATTTCATTTATAGAAAAGAAGTCTTTCGCAACATTCCAAAAAATATACAAATGCAAATTTAGGAACAGAGAAAATATCATTTAATAAAAATTTCTAGTAGGTGTCACCAAGCTTTTGTGTCGCTATCGACTTAGTGATAGTAAGTTAGTTTGTGCCTTTGTGGGACTTGATAAATCAACTCAATCAAATACTATTAAGTTTAGTTTGACAGTAAAAATAACCAAATCAAATTGTTACCTAATCATCAAAAGCGGAAATAATATGGCATACTAGTATACAACTTTAAAGGACTTGGATTTTGGTTAGAAGAAAAAAGGACTTCAATTTGAAGATAATATGAATACATACATTAACTTCATGCCAGCGAATCTGAAAATTATACCAAATAAAATACTAGTAATCTTAACTATTATATTTAGGAAGATAAAACTTAACGTTACCATCTAATTTATCACTAACCAAATAAACCAATTGCTGTCAAAAGATACAGAACCCCCAATGAAAATATATAAAACAACAATAAAAATATGACAATTTTTTTCTACAAATAGTTCCACCTTTTAAAAGCAAACTTGAATTAGGAACCCCACAATTGACCATTTGATTGAACAAGATTTAAGTTTACTTTTGTCCTCAGCTCTAACTAAAACTTCCGTAAACCAAAACCCCAACAGATTTCAGACTTCAACTTGGTTTCATTGGGTCATAGGTGATCACCCGAGCCTTCGAGCTTTATGAACCATCTAAGAGTTACATACCCCGACTGAGTAAAAGGACTAGAGTACCCCTCTTGTCTACTGACCTGAACAAGCAAATCTAGACAATTGTAAACAATGTATAGTGAAAAAAAAGGTAGATATGCACATAGACATGTTGAACAAAAGTACATATAGAAACAGACAGTTTAAATATTCCATTTGTTGCAAGAAAAATAATATTTAAATTTTCGGTTTTCTTCGACCAAATTATTGCCTCCCTTATTTGGTGGATGATCCACTTTGCTTTGTTTCAATGATAAGGACTAAAAAGTAAAAACAATGAACTCCCAAAAACACAATCTAGAGCAACAATAATTGCTAGCAAGCAAACAATTCAACCAAACACAATATATTTACCTTTTATTCCGAGAATTTAGCCTTTTTACAAATCAAATCAGAAAAGCATATACTTGTTCAAAGTAAAAACACCTTAGAGACAGAAAGAGATATTAATGTACATTAAGTTGGTAAACAATTTCATAGATGACCTTATTTTATTGAACCACAACTTAGAATTGTTAACCATGAATTAAAGCAAAGAAACACTGGATTTTTCTCATCATTAAACTAAAATACGCAAACTTTTATTTCGATCAAGATTCATGAAGCATTTTAAATAACAAGACACAACAAATGCAGTAACAACATCGAACGAAAAAGAACAACAATATGACCTTTTTGAATCTCAGTAAAGCCTCAATACACTTCTTGAAATCGACTGTGTGTTATTAGGCTTGATTCCTCTTCGACTCCCACCCCTCATAGGCGTCAAGTAAAATCGCAAAAGTCCATTATCAACATGGTTGTTCGGAGAATACCTCGCACTCCTATTCTTCTCCAAAACAAAGTCTTCCCTCTTCTTCCCATTCCCATTAATCTCAACACTCGATTTCCTCACACCCCCAACGTAATTAGAGTTTCTCCAACTCACACTACTATTACTCCTAAACATATTTCTATTAAATCCATTCCTCAAGTCTCCATTCCAAGATTCCGACAAAGATCTCTCGACCCCGTTTACTCTACTATACTTCTCTTCTTCATCCTCATACTTATTCCTACGGTGTAAAAAACCCAACAGTTTCCAACTCCACCTCCTTGACTTCTTCCCTTCCTTCCTCTCAAAGGTCTCCGAAAAATCATCTCTCAAAGAGTTTGAGATCGAATTTGAATCCCTCAACTCCCTCCCCCCTACTAACACTCTTGCACCATGAAAATAATCTAAGTTGTTGTTAGAAGCCATTTTAAGTTCATCAATCTCAGCCACCACTGCAGCTGCTGTTTTCCTAATCGAGTTAGACCTATCAAGGCTCTTCCTCCTTCTAGAAGAAGAGTCCAAATAATAGTCCCTAGTCTGTACTGAACCTCCAGGTACACTTTCATCTCCATTAACCGAGTTTAAAACCGGTTCTTCAACCGGAATTTGCATATCAGTACGAGGTACATGCACCTGCCCCTCCTCTAGTACAGAAACCATAGGGGGCATCTTCGGAAAACTTCTTCCGATTAAATGACCATCCCACGAAGCTCGTGGCTCCTCGAGTGAATACCTTGGATCATCAAAGCTTATTCTTCCAGCATCAAGTGAGAATCGAGGATCAATGTCGCAAGACCTTCTTCCAAAACCATAATCAGCGATTTCCGATTGAGTTTCTCTATACTGCCTGTAAATTGGCTTTTCGACAGGCAATGTGGTTAATTTTTCCCCAATGTTTGGTTTCTTTGTCTTATGTTTGGTCCTCCATTTTTGCCATTTCTTGCTAAAAACTGAAGCAGCTGCCCAAAATCTCCCTCCTGAGTTTTTCTTCTCTTGAGTATCAAGATCTATGTGGTCCTTCATAGGTTTCATGGATAAAACTTCTTCTTCTTCTTCTTGAACAATCTCACTACTATTTAACTCTAATTGAACAAAATTAGAATCTGGGACAGGCCTAATTTCATCCCCATCATCATCATCGTCATCATCATCCACAAAGCCAACAACATCATTTTCCAAAATTTCTGGGTCTACAAAATCTTCCTCATTTTCAGTTTCCTCAAAGACAGGCTTATTCGCCACAAAAGATTCGATTTTTATGCTGTTCTGTGGGTTCGAAGAAGAAACAGAGGAGGGTTTGGGTTTATTGCTATTACCTGTCTTATTGTCGTCGTCGAGTGAAAAGAGTGACCATAAAGTGTTCCTAACGTCACAAGATTTTCTCTGGGGCTCGAAGAAATGACCTAAAGCTTCGTTCTTTGAAGCGGAAAACGACTTGGTACGACGTAGTTCTGGGAAAAATGAGGTTGGTTTCGAGGGTTTAGGAGGCGGCGGTGGTTTTGAGGAGAAGAGGGATTTTATGGCGGCGGAGGCGGAGGAGGGGCGGCGGGAGGAAGACGGAGTGTTGGAGGAGGAGTGATCTAGTGTGGTGAGGCGTTCGCAAAGACAAGAAGGGCAGAAGCCATTGAACTGTTCGGTGGGGTGGCGGTCACAACTGAAGGAAGACCGCGGCGGCTGAGGCGGCGGTTGCGGTGGCGGCGCTGTTGGGTCTACGGCGGTAATGGGATTCATAACCGTTTCAGAGCAAGTTTGTGCACCACCCCCCGCTAAATAAATTACAACAGCTTTGCATTTCACCACAATCACCAACCAATGTGCGTGTTTTCTGTGCGTGTGTTTTAGAGAGAGACAAAGAAAAGATTTTGCTTTGGTCTGATTTTGTTCTCAATTGGCGAGTGTGTGTCTCTGTGTGTGTGTGTGTGTGAGCCTGTGAAGAAAGGAAAAGGGGAAGGAAAATAAATTGGAATTCACTTCTCGCTCTTTATAAATTTTCTTTTCCGTTGGATGCTTTTCCCTTTTTCTTTTTCTACATTTATTGAAAGGACCGTTTTGCCCTTAATGATGAGTGTGTATTTGTACATTTGTCACTAGTTTGGTTTAAGATTCTTTTCAATTTACATCTTGTTTCTCAACAAATGAAAAATTATTTTATACATCCCAAACATCATGTTATCAATTACACGTGACGCAGTACTGCAAATGCATTGTGATAAAGAAAGGGTCGCGGTGCAATTGGTCTACTATCAAACACGCGGTTGATATATGTTCAAATGATTCTAAAAATTTATTAAGGAGCGTTAATTGTAAATCGACGTTGTTGTTTGTTAATAAAATAAATACAAATTATAGGAATCTCCTTATTTCAATAATAGTTAACACACAAATACTTTTTTTTTTTTTTTAAATCTAAAGTACAAAGTTTTCTTTTATTTTTTTAACCTTAAAATTTCATAAATATTTTGTTTTTCCTTTTGTTTGAACGGGGAATTTCGATTTTCAAAGATTCCTGTCGGATAGAAAAAGCAAAAGCAAAGCATGCCTCTCTCTGTATCCCAAATCTGATGTGTTGCATTCTAAAATCGCTTTCTCTACTTTTTTTTCTTTATTTTCACCTCCTTTTCCTTTTTTCTTGTTTGTGTCTTTTTTATTATTTTTGGTTTTCTTTTCTCCGTCTCTTTCGCATTTTTAACCAAGAAAATTGAGTTAAATTTCATCATTGTTTTGTGGGGTTATCCATTTTCCTTTTCCTTTCCCAATTCGCATTCCCATTTGCGATTTCATTCCCACCTGCTACCAAACACTGTGCCAACAAGGGGAGCATAAATCTGTCACACTAAATTTGGAAACTCATTTGCTACTTTCGGTTACAGAACGAGTCGAGTCGAGTCGAACATATTATTTAAGTTTGGTTTGATTTTTGCTATTGATTTAAATGTTATGTTTGAGCACGATCTTATTTTTAAACAAATTGATGTTGAACTGGCTTCATCGATTCAAACACGAGTGAAACTTGAATATCTTGATACTTTTAGATATCATGTTATAATTTAGCTTATCGAGTCAAATTTGAATCGAACTTCAGAATATATTAATCAGATAATCAAGCTTGATTTTATGTGTAATAAATCGGACTCAAACGAGTTTTTGGTTTACTGATCAATCTCGGTCCAATATTCAATCCTACTAAATTTAGATATTGTCAAATAATTTGTTTTAACTGTACGTGATACTATGTTAAAGTTTTACAATTGTGATAAATATGCAACTTTTATATGAAAGAAAAAAAAAGGATTCACTAGTAAATATTTGTATTATTTTGCTTTTTCAAGTCGGAAAGTCGTGAATTAGATAGGACTATAATCAAGTTCCAACTACAATTAATAGTAAATTGTGTAGCTAATAAATATCATAGCCGTGGAGACTATTAATGACCGTCACGATATATCACTTGTGCCGTTGTAAATTAAAGCAAAAATGTGACAGGAATGATTTATTATTCTCCAATACCGTTACACGGGAAAAGAGTCCATTACTTATTATTCCAATCAACTTTGAACGAAAAAAAAGCTGATTTTATTGTTACAATTAAATCTGAACACTCGTTTTTATCTTCTAGGTGATTTTATAGATCATTATGATTAACATTTTTGTTAAAATTAACCGTATACATAAACTTATAATGACAATCCAAGTGGTGTGAGATAAAGTGTAATGAGAAAATGTTTCTCACACGTTCAAAATTCATTCCCATTAGCTAAGTAGCTATAACAAAAAAAAAATTAAATAAATAAATAAATAAATTTTGAATTAATGACCCAGAAAAAAATAAGAATGTATGGAGGTAACAAAAGCACCTTTGAGCCAGAAATAATTGCATACTTTTATCAAAAGAGTTGAAAATGATATTCTTAGATATAAATTCCGCGGTAAAAAGTTAGGGCTAGAAAATAAATGAAAAGTCATGAAGTTGGCTTAAGCTTCCGGCTTGGCTCTATACATGTAAGCCATTTGTAAAGATCTCGATTTTTAATATTATTATTATGTACTTGTAATTTAATAAAACTATAAAAACAAATTAATAAATGTGAATTGAAAATTTGAAGATGTGAAATATGAGCAAAAGGAATGAAGTGAAGTGGGGACCTGTCTAAATGAGTCCAAAATATGTTTCCTGGGGAGTCGCTTAGAAAAAGAAATGACCCTGCCACTTGATCACCACATTATATATATATATACATTGCATTTTCTTTTTATTAATTTTAAATTAGGGAAAATGCATGTATTAATATTTTTAAACTTTTACTACCATTTTCTGAATTAATTAGTTGAGCATTTATAATATATATTAATGGTCCACCTTCAAAGATATATATATAATACCGTTAAAGCTGCATTTTCAAGCATAGATTAAAAGAGTAAATATGAGTAATTCAATTATTTAAGTAACAAGATTTTAATGCAATAATAAATAAGCCGCACCATTTACAAAAGCTAGTAGCTACACACGTACGACTCAATTACAAACAACGTACACTATTTATGTTAATTTGGTGGTCCGTACTACAATATCTACACATGCACTGAAAATACTGATATGATGTCCCTCGTGTATGTATGTATAGTATGTACGTACACTTTATTTCATACAGTGAGTAGAGTTTTTTTTTGTATGAATGTCACCTGTCAGTACGTGGGTGTTTTTGTATATAGTTAGGCACACGTATTTCATAATTGACTGCTGATTTTGGGGCTGCCAATTTAGATGAACAAAATTTAAGACTTTAAGTTATAAAATGAATTTTATAATAACTATTTAATTATTTGCACAATTACAAAAGTGATAAATCATAAAACACATAAATATAATTGTATTTAGTTAATGATTCACTAAAATAACTATTCACTTAGAATATTTCGAATACATAAATATATTATAAGACTTGTGTGAATACTATTATTTTATAATTGAGCGGTTCGATATATATATTAGATGAGTGATGAAACATGTACAAATACATTTATTATATATTAGTGGATGCAATATTAAATAAGGTTTGAAATTCTTAGTATAATTTATTTCAACATTTATCATGTTTTTGTTAATGACCTCGATTTATTGTATTCTATTATTTATATATATATATAAACCTGGTTCTAGATCCTTTTTCAGCTAAACAAGACAAAGGAAAATAAACAAGATTAATAGGTTCAGACCAATTACAATTTTTTTGTTCAATGCGCAAGATTATGAGCAATAAAATTTGAATTCCTAGGAACTTTTCTGATTTTCCAAAATTTCTTATGTGCTAAAAAGGATCTTGCAAGAACGACATCTCTTTCAACATTCCAATAGAGTTTTATGTTGTGTTATGATCAGCAAATAGAACACGTATAGAAGAGATACAATCATGATTCGAGGACATCGTCTAGTGGTGTGATCGTTCTTCGATCCAGTTCCTATTCACGAAGTTTGATTTATTCTATTATTTCTTATAATAATATTTGATATATGCTCTAATTCATTGATTGTTTGTCATTCCCTCAAGCACCGAGAGCCAGTGAAGACGATCGATACATGTCCTTGTTGCGTTGGCATGCTAGAACGACGCTTCACTGCCTATCACGATGCTCCTTTTCACTGCAGGTATAGGTGTCGTCAAATCTCCCATTATCGTCCAATTGGAGAATGCGGTTGATTGGTTATAGGGTGTTCGGGGCGAATGCGATCGAAAGGAGTTTGTATAATTAGCTACTCCGTGTTGGTTTCTTGGTACACACGGAACTTATTGCTTGGGGAAACAAAAGCTTGGTCTCCTATGGAAATTAGCTCTCATGCGTCTGATTTGTATGAGTGGCATCTCCGCTGCTTTACACAATCACCCATGCCGAGTCCATCTAGGAACCAATCCATTGCCAGCCTCCTCCAACTCCCTGTGTTAAGATCAATGTGGACGCGGCCTTAGACCGTTCATGCAAACATTGTGGTATTGGAATTATGGCGATGAGATTCCTTATGGATCCTGCTTGGTATGTACAACTCATAATGTGGAAGTGGCGGAAGCCATGGTAGTTTCAAGAGGTATTGAGTTCGGCGTATCCCGTATGGTTGGAGTCATATTATTCTCAAAGGCATTTGCATATCAGGAGTGAATGGTATTGGCAATAATTCCTCTTCATCAAGTTATACATGGGTCCCGTGTTTTATGATATCAATCATTTAGCTCGTAGCCTTATTTTTTCTTTAAATGTTCTCGAGTGTATAAAGAGAATAATTCCGAAACTATTGCTCTAGCTAAAATAGCTCTTAATATTTCATCTCCTATATATTACCGAACATCCAGATTTGATCTCAGATTCTGTACTGATAATATTGATTATTAATTCATTTATCCATGAATTTCCTAAAAAAATATATGTTGCTTAAGATTTATTAAACTATATTTAAATGTTACAATCAGTCAAATATGAACTAAAATTTTAGTTATAAATTGGCCAATAACTTTTTTTAGACTTATCAGTAGTGATTTTTTATGAATAACGATGGGCCGTGATAAAACTAACTAGACTTGCCGGCGCCGCTAAAGTCACGAGCAAGTTGAGCCCGCCGACCCGAACTTCTCCATCGGGCCACGGGGCCCCATTAACTCTCATTTATTCACATGCCATGAAAGAAAAAAAGCAAGTGAAAATCTATACACACCCATGTGGAATTGTGGATGATGTATGTATATGTGCAAGGACTTAGACGTAAAGTGATTCTCTGTCCTCAGTCCTTTCACTTTTTCTTTTATTTTTTTCATCTTTGAATAAGGAAAAGGAAAAATTAAAGAATAAAGTATTAAATATTTGTCTTTCTGCCTCTAGGGTTTGTCTTTTCATGTTCTTGTTTGTTTTATTTAGTTCAATAATTATATTTATTGGATAAAGATTTTGGACAGAAGTTATTCCTCTGTGTTGGGGTCCCATTTTAGCCCCATTTCCATTTTGCTTAAGTCTAATACTCCATATATATAATTATTAATAACAAAGACATGTGTGTGTGCATTATTTTGTTATGAAATAAAATTATTGTGATTCCTTCTGTTCCCCCGATAAGGTACTATTGATGCATGGTAAGAGAATGACATGAAAATAAAGGTTATGAGTTTAATTTCTATTAGTGCGAGTTTTTTTTTAAATAATATTTTCTATTAATTTAATTCTAATTTATAATTGAATAAATTGTCCGATTTAATGATATTAATGTAATGATGTAGTAATTGTTTCACTAAAGAAAAGGTTTAAATAAGTGATGAATCTAAAATATATACAATCACATTAATTTTGTAAAATCAAATTAAGTTTAGATTATAATTTTTCCCACCAGCCCATGCACAAGCGGACCTATAATATAATTAACAGTTTTCTAGTTGCTAAATTTATTCTAGATGACACAAATGAATCAATATATACACTAATTCAACTCAAGAATTAGATTACCATTTTAGATCACCAAGACTTTAATACCTAGCTCGTATAAAAAATATTTTTTTTGTCATAAACACATCTAATTTCATGGCCTTACGTACCAGCTAGTGGTTAGTAGAGACTAATTATATAGATTAGTGTATTTATGATTTTCAATGTATCTTAAAAATAGAGTTGACAAATACTATGTGAACGAAATAATCATGAAATCAACTTCACACGCGTGCGTCATAGGATCCACAAATTTAGCCGGGTAATTATATCAAATAATTGATGTCTTATAATGTAGGACTAGATAATTATTGTCCATAATCACAAAACACAAAATATTCCATATCTCAAAGTTATATGCTTCTAATTGGATATGAATTATTCCAATTGCTAGGGATCATTATTATAATTCATATTTATAATAAAAATAAAAAGATAAGTTGAACATGCAATTAAAGGTGTAATGTCGAATTAGCGGGGATAAAAAAGGAACCATCCATCATCTTATTGGACCATTTAGTTGGTCCCTTTACCCCACACAAAATACATTTTGTCTAATAAAGAAGAATGTGTTGAATCATATATCCCACTTTAAAAAGAGGCCCTCATTTTGGACCCAAAATGCCTATTCACAACCTTGTTTTCATCCTAACCTAAAAAAGGTAAAGCACATGAAGCATCTACTGGAAAATTCTTATATAGACCAGGTCTAAGAGCTTAGTGGTATATCTTGTGATTGTAAATGCACCACATAATACATTTTGATGATGTCATACTCTCATAATGTATGATGTGGTGCATTTACAATCACAAGGTCTATGAAAAGCTCATAGACCAGGTCTATGCAAGAATTTTCCACATGTACTTTACTGTAGCTTAATTAATACTCGGTTAGCTATATATATATATATATATATATATATATATAAGAAAATACAAATAATATTGCATATTCTTTGTTTAGACACTATATAAGTGGACATTATTAAATCACATTTAAGACCAATGTAAAGTTATAAAAATTTTAAAAACTAGAAACTAAGCCTGGATTGCTTCAAATGTTCACTAAGAATATAAATGAATCAAGTCGAGTCAAAGACAAAAAAAAAAAAAAAAGATTTATGCTTGATTATATTAATTACGTAAATACGTACTTAATTTTTAACTTAGGAGAGAAAGTGGAGCTCCAAAAAACATTGATTAGACCTAGACCAAACAAATCTACCAAACCAAACAACGTACCATGGAACTTTAATTTATTGAGCCGAACGTAGCCCAATATTAATTAATGCTACCTATTTTGTAAAACTTCTACTATTTAATTTGTATAGTTTATTCAACAGGCCTGCAACTATTTCAGAATTGAGATCTTCCACAAACCAAGATTATTGATTAGGACTGCAGGTTCAATTTAAGATACTCCATAATATAATTTATTTTAGCCTTTTAGGCTATTAAAACCTTATTTTTAATAAGATTATAATACCACAAATTAAAGTAGCTAGCATGCAAAAACACAAAATAGTGTTTCTCTCTTCATATAATCTGCATAAACATTATTAAACATGACAAATGAAAGAATCCCAAGAAAGAATATAGAGTTTGGCATGTTACTAAAGCAAGACAAAGTTATAGAAACATACAAAAGGATGATTTCTAAGCACACACTATATTATATATATATATATATACATTAACTTGGGGATTAGCAAATATTCCAAACAGATCTTAACCTGATCATTATAAATGTTTCTAGAGTTACAAAATTGATCTACTGACATGATTCCAGATCAACAAGAAAAAGAAAAAAAAAGGGCTTTAGCTGCAGTCTTTTGTTTTTTTAAATATCAAATGGCATGAAAATCAACACTATAGTAAATTTCAAAAGTTAAAGGATGGTGAAAAGCAAAAATATATGGTTGCTTTTCTTTCCATTTTTTTTTTAATAGGATACATATTGATGTGAGAGAGAAAATTAAAAAAGAAAAGACTAAAATCTTGCTCTCTTTTAGGCTGAATAATTCTTGATGGAGTTCAATATATAAATTTTGAGTATTTTTGAAGGAATAATTTGAAACATTGAATTATGAATGAGACCCAAAAAGTGCTTTACAGTCTGGTCTGGGGTATAATTCAATGCTTGATATTGACGAGAATAACTTTAAGCCCACTACTACTATATAGACCCCAGCTTAATTTGCACACAAGTCGATCGGCCACCCATTAAATTCAGTGCCAAAAACCAATAAAAAGCTGGCCCATAATGATTCCATGGGCTCTAGCCACTTATAAACAATCGTACTTATCTTATTATAAAATAAACTTATATAAATTCGATTGAGTTGAATCAGGACTGAAATAATTATAAAAAAATAAAATAAATCAGGACTGAAATTCCTAATTACACTTTCAGAGAATACATTATTCCCAAAAGGCCTTCACTCCAGCTCAGTTTTCATTTGGGCCCGGTCAGTTTTGGGAAATATCTCATTCATAAGCCCAAAACGAAAAGATGGAGTTTTTCATTAAAATGTGACCTCAATCTCAATCCCTCTAAATCTTGTAATTAATTAGGACAAGAAAAAGCAGTTGGTTTTATGTAGCTAATAATAAGTATTGAGTAACATTAGTTTTTCAAGTGGTAATTTCATTGTCTTCTGATAGAGAAATATATAATTGAGTTTTGATAGATATAATTTTTATGATTAATCATATGAAAGAAAAGATATAATTAATTCATATCCAAATCCGTTCTAATAAGGTACTAATTCATATCTTCAACTTGGCTGATAATTATTTTTATGGTTTTACGTTTTTTTTTTTTTTTGGTTTGGTTACATCAAATGGTAGTATTTGAGCTTCCACTCCGAGCCGGGTCGCTGTTTACGGAAAGCTCTTCCCAAGAGATTCTTTACAGTGGAGGGGGTCGAACCCTTGACCTCCCTGTGGTACTAGCCAGCTTTTATCCACTAGACCAAACCCCTTTGGGTATGGTTTTACGTTTTGTTTGTCCAATTGTTACTAGAGAAATATGTTTACTACGCTAAGAAACCGGAGAGCTTGTAATTTTCATTTAATTATTATTTATTGTCTTGAGTGGTTCTTTCTTCCTTCCCTTGTTATTTATTTATTATTTGAAAGCTATAACATATCTGACAGTTTGGCCGAGTGGTCTAAGGCGCCAGATTTAGGCTCTGGTCCGAAAGGGCGTGGGTTCAAATCCCACAGCTGTCAATTGTTTTGGGTTTTCAAAATGTTACGCATTTAATTCTGCCATTCATTCAAATAGCAAATACTTTTTTAAATTTACCTTTTGTGCAATAACTAAAAAAGATGATGACAAGACAATATTTCTGTAGGAATTACTAACTATGAATCAATTAGTAAAATTCATTTTTATTGACAATGTGAAGCGTATGCAAGAAGTAAGCGTCTTTTCATTTGAGTGGAAAAACGAATCACTATTTACCACTCTCACCATTTATATATGACATTCATTTTTTGGACTAAACCTTAGGGTCTGTTTGTTTAGCATTTGAGAAAGTAGTTTGGGAGATTAGTGGAGGTTTGTGAAATAATCTCGATTTGCGTAATATTATTTGTTTGAGTTTTGAGATAGTGGTTTGAGAAATGAAGTAGGTATAGGTTTTTTTGGAAGAGTTAGATTGTAGGGGTAAGATATGTAAGCCTTTATGTCAAATCATATTTATTATATGAGATAAATTGTGTAAGAGATAGGTTACTTTAAGTCGAATCAAAGTAAAGTTTGTATATGTTTTGTCTAGAGATAAGAAAATTGTTATTTGTTTGACTTTTGATAAAGTAGTTTGAGAAAATTAATGGATAAAAAATTTATTTCAGAAAGTAAAAAACTTGTTTGTTTGGCATTTTTCAAACATGAAAAAAATCTGGGGAGACACCAAACAAACCGGCCCTTAATATTTGGATTACAGTTTCAACTTTCAATATTTGTACCATTATTCAATTTGTTCTTTTATTTTTACTCCTATTTATTTTTTGAGTGTCCCAAAACAATGCTATTTTTTTTAAATGAAATAATTTTTATCAAAAAATACTCTCACATAAAGTAATGATTTGATATCATTAAATTTTCACCATTATTTTTAAGTACATTAGAGTAAAAATATCTATAAAATTCATTTTTTCATCTCTTATCTTAAATTCCGTGTAAAAATTTAAGGGGAAAAAGAAAAGAGGGGCTGAGAGGGTAGTTTAAAAGGTTATGGAATTGATCCTCTTTAAATATATAACTATAACTATTATACGATATAGAAACACCTGACATCAAATTAGGGTCCAAGAATAATAATTGGGCTAGGCATACAAAGGTATATACCACAAACCAGCAACATATGAAATTTTCTTGTTTCAGTTTTGGTTTTTATGTTAAACCAAAACTTGAAACAATATTCACTTAAAATGTTGGAAGCAAAGGACAATTAATTAAATGGAGTAGAAAAATCATAAATAACAAAAAGTAGATTTGTGAATGAAACAATGAAGAGGGGCCAATGATTGATTTTCTTTAGAACTTTTCCCATCACACATCCCAAAACTCGTGATGCAAATGCAATAAACAATAGAGCAAAGTGCAAAAATAATCTTTGTTCTTTATTTAATTGGTGAAAGCTCTTCTGTGCTATTTTTATTATAAAAAATAACTTTGTGTTTTTTTTTTATTAACAAAATTATCCATCCAAAATTCTTTTATAAATAATAAGGAGATTTTAAATGACCAATGAGTTATTGTCAATTTTTAAAATTAACTTGAAAATTATTGTCAATTTGTTATATGAATATTGGTATTTTCATATCATTTGATTGGTATATGATTGTCATTTTGGCTTGAAAGCTAATAAAATATTAGCACAAGTTACATATGAGAATTTTTGATAATTAGTCAAAATATAGGAGGTAATTTTGCGTTTCCCTATAAACAATAAGCTGTTCTGAAGTGAGACCCCTGAACCATATTCTTCTATTCATCAACAGATATTGAAAAGTCAAATCGTAGATTTTTAGTATTATAACCCTTCTTCACCACTCAATTCCTTTCACTAAAAATTGCGTCTTTATTTTTCTTTCTTTCTTTCTTTCTTTCTTCCCTTTGCTGTAAATCCCAGTCAAATTCAAGAGAATCTTGCTCGATTCTCTCTTCTCCAAACTTCTACTTTTGGCAGAATTTCTCGATTTAAGTTGGCTTGCGAGATTGAAACTTTGATGCAAATAAGGTGTTTGTTGATAAGATTGAATCAATCCCAGCAACTATTTGGTGTCTTTCCTGAAATTACAGTATTCTATACTCAAGAATTAAAGATTTTTTTATTTGGGTAAATTCTGAATAGTATATTTTCCCCATCAAGATCTGAACTTGGTCAAAATTCTGATCTGGGATCACTTTAGATTGCTTTAAAGATATGAATTTCAGGAGTATGGAAGAATTTTGGCCGATTTACATGAACCAGCATACAAAACCAGCTACAAGACGTTGGCATTTTGCAGGGACAATTTGCAGTATTTTGTGTTTGGTATACTCTTTGATATTCAATTGGTGGTTTTTAATATTTGTACCTTTATTTGGGTATGGTTTGGCTTGGTATAGTCATTTCTTCATTGAAGGGAATGTTCCTGCAACTTTTGGGCACCCGTTTTGGTCTTTACTTTGTGATTTCAAGATGTTTGGATTGATGCTTACTGGCCAAATGGATAGAGAAATCAAGAGACTTGGTAAAAGGCCTATATTGCAAGCATATTGATCTTTATAGTTTCTTGTGAATCTTACTATTTCATATTGTTGTAATAACATGTGACCTTTAGATTTTGGCTTCAAATGTTATTATGAAACATTCTTTCTGTTTATTTTGGCTTCATATGTTGTATAAATCTGAAAGAAATTGATTTCTGTCTTAATTTCTTCATGGTTCGTAATTTTGATGTTAAAGTTCATTATTACCTAGATAAGTTGATCGTTGAGATTATTTCATGGTTTTTGTTCGATTCAGTCATTTTACAATCTAGTTTTGAACTTTTTGATATGGCCTAATGATAAAGAACTTCCCTGTATCATCAATCTTGTTCAGTTGTTGGATTTTTAAATCTTGCTTCTGTTGGAATTTCTGAAGTTTTTGTAACATTCAAACTGATTGCGTAAACATAAATGCAATAACGATCTTCGAAATGCCATCGCGTGTCCTCTAAACTGCTTTGCACTTTTAATTTGCATTCTTATTAAAGTACTTAATACAACTATGTTTGTTTTAACAGTTGTATATATGGTGATAATATAATTTGCACGAGGAAATCTAAAGCAACAGCTTCTACTTGCATCCTTGATTTAACTCGTCTTGCTTGCCGTAACTCAAATGAATACTGTCTGTATGCTTGAATTTGTTCTATCTTGAATGATTACATATTTCCAAACGATTATATGAACTTGGACAGCTGCTCCACTTGCTGTGAATTGGTTTTGAGATCAATGAAGTTTTCTACAGATCAGTTCTCGTCTGTAGTTTCGGGTTCAGTGATTCTGTAAAATACGTCGCTTGGGAAAGTCGGAAATTTCATTAATTGTTCAATTCTTGGGGTAGTTTTATTTCTAGTGCAACAGCCAACAAGGGCATGTACACGAGTATAAGTATATTCGAACAATACATTGTTCAAATTTGATATGATGTTTTGTCATACCTAAAGTTATGCTTGAACTAAACTGATTTTTTAAAAGGACCAAACATCAATCAACCTTGAGAAGATTAATATTTTGCATACTATTTTTCAATTTCTTAGATCAATCTCAAACTAAATTTCAACTATCAAATGCAAAACATTGTCGAATTTAGTACAATGAGTATAACAAACTAAGCTCAAACGTCTCCTCTTTGAACAAATACTAATTATCTTAGACTTTCAAATTGTGCAGATGGACACACTAATTGTTATTTTCCCCCCTCCAATTCAGTCAATCTTTTCTAGTGGCACAACCTAAAGGAACCAGAAAGATAACTCTTTATCGAATAGCCAAATTCAAAATCCAATAGAAACAAACTAGACATGTTGCCATACATCAGATTGTTCGGTATAATGCCTCACACTGTATAAAATGTTAGAATTACATTTGAAACAGGCAACGTTTACTAGTACTCCAAAGGTACAACATTGCCATCTATTCTGCATTCGATCACAGATTTGCCAAAGATTCAGTCAAAATTTGCTCTGCAACAAAAATGAGATAATATAACTTAAGCTCCATCTTCAATACCATGACAAACTTCTGCTGTGGACATACTTTCATCCACTATATGTTCTTCAAATTAATGCCAAATATGTGTTTGATTCACTTGTCAGCTCTAAATCACAAGTCAGTGTTCCTTGAAAACGATGGCAACGGCATGCCTTCTTGGGGTCGAAGGATCACAAGAATACCAAACATTCCAAGCATTGGAAGAACAAGAAGCCATTTCAACAGTTTATAATAATACAAATGAAATGTTAGAGAGAAGTCATCTGAAAAGTAGAGTCCATTTTTGTCAACCATTTCCACCAATACAGTTCCAGCAGTTCTTGCTCCAACGGTCGGAAGTTTAATCCGATGTGTCCCAGGACGATCAAAGATTTGATTTCGTTTAATTGTTCTCTCTCCTTGGTAGTTTCCAGGAACCAACAAACTTACCTAAAATTACAAAGAAAAAAACATAAAAGAAATAGCAGACGAATTCAATATGAGAAATCAAGGGCTTGTTTGCAAAAGTATTTAGAAAGTGATTTTTAGTTTTTTGGCTTTTGAAAAGCTAAGTATTAATGTTTGGAGCTGGTGCTTTCTTTAGCTTCGGCAAGAGAAAATATACGCTAAAAGCACCCAAAAGCTAGAAGCAAAGTATGGATTTCTTTTGACTTTTTTGGCAAGAAGTGTTTGCAAACAAGCCCTAAATAGCAAAAATAGGTAAGTTAGAGTTTGCATACAAGCCATAATAGTAAAAATGAGTTACTTACCGTGACATTATAAGGTGCCTGGGAACCAGATGGAACCCTGTACCTATCTACAATCTCAACTTCCACCCAGAAATTCTTCCCTTCTTCATCTCGGAAAGCTCGTGATGACGGAGTAACATAAATTCCTTGGCGATTATAGCGGTGTGCAGCATTATTTCTCCCTTGACTAGGTGATCTCCAAGCCTGAAACATCAGGTTTTGTGAGAGAATGTAATAATATCAACCAATAAGTCATAATATAGGCAAAATTGCATTTCTAGTCCCACAACCCTCTGCACTCTTGGTCCCAAAATGGAAAAAACGAGGGCGACAAGACCAAAAGTGCAAAAGACCTTAATAGTTTAGGACAAAAAGTGGAATTTTGTGTTGAGGGTCCGGTCTATGTGAGACTTAACAATTTTGCCCATTATATATGAAGTTAGTAATATCCTTCCTTGAGTGGATGATGCGGAGAAGGAGTTGAGAAACATAAGACATTGCCATTCATGGTAGTCACTATAAGATCAAGATCATCCCCACCATCTACATTGTCAGCCAAAACCATGCTATATCTGTCATTGAAAAAAACACCTTTTTAAAAAAACTAGAATATGGCTTTAGTTAAAAGAGCGACTCTATATTACAAAGATTTCAAGTTATCATACGATGTTTCGCCAATATCCACAACATCGGCACATGATGTGGGTCCATCTATTAGGTATAGATACCCATCAAATGATGTGCTGACGATAGTGAGTCCCTTTTTCTTCTTCCCACGTTTGCTCAAGTCAACCAGAAGAACTTGATTCATTACTCTACCGTGTGTTCTGTAAGGATAGGGCCTTACAATTGATCCATCCTTTCCATTAAGAACATATATATTTCCAGATAGTGTTGGAACCACAATATCAGTGTGACCATCCCCATCTACATCTCCAACACTTGGACCCTAGGGAAAACAAGTGTGTTCACATAGTATAAACAAATAGCTTGAATGAATGTATTTAGAAGTCAAGATAGTGCATGTTACCTGTGGAACAAGGCTCTTAAGATGTACTTCCCAAATTTCTTTTCCTTGAGCAGTCCAGGCTGCAACATTACCGTGGGTATCAGCAGTCACTAATTCAATTTTTCCATCATCATTGATATCAGCCGCAACTACTGCCCCTTGAATTTCCGCCATTTCAAGGGGAAACTTCTCTCTAGTTTTGCCTGAATCAGTAAACTAGAACTGGTGAACACAACAACAACAAAAAATGTGAAGATATCTAAGCTAAGAGTAACAAAAACAAGAGTCCAAGGTAAGTTTTTCATAGAATACCACAGAGCTCTCTTTCCCACTCTGTGTGTTTGTGTGTGTGTGTGTGTGTGTCTTGTTATTAAAGCATCAAAATTTTAGTCGCATTCGTAAGGAAATAGAATTCTACTAATGAAAAAATTATATTCCATACCACTTTTAGTTTCTCGTTCATATTTTTTCACTAATCAGTGAAGTTTTAAATCAGTCACAAAATTCTTACCATTTCCAACAGGCACTGAAATTTCAACACCGAACACGTATAGATAAATAATCAAACGCCAAGGATATATTCATAATATACTTTGTAATACAGAAAAACTTGACTTTTAAATTGGAATCAGAAGTCTCAACAAAGCACGGGGTGGATGTGATGTCTTGTTAAGTTAGGGAGTGTCGAACACAAGATTATATATTGGTTTCAGAGGGGAACACATACCTTTGTGGTCCAACACATAAAACATGCCAAAAGAAGTGCCAACGAGGATGTCCAAGTTCCCATCACCATCCAAATCAACAACTGTAGGAGAAGAATATATGTAGGCACGGAAATTTCCAGTATCGGTACTCAGATCAAGTTGTGTAGTCCATTTAACTTGTTTAGTGTCAAGGTTGAAAACAACAATACCACCAGCAACGTATTTTCCAATTTCAATACCACCAAGTTCTTTCAAATGATCTGGATTGTCATAATACCTGCCAAACTAAAGTTTAATCAGCTGAAATATCTCCAGGCACTTCTGCTGCTTGCAGTTAAATAGAAAGACAACAAATAGCTAAAGCTCCGGTTAGAGTTTCTTAAATTCATCAACAAATCAAATATCAGCACGATCATTACATTTTTCAAACTATGTATTAGAGTTTACTTGAGTGAAAGTTTGCCAAATTGACTATCTAGCACAATCTTAAGAGTTTAAGGCTTCATAACACTTGATACGTACAGAGATATGAAATTATTAGACTCACAGAGCCAACCTCTGAAGAACCCAACTATTTAGCATCTTCGGATGTATGTAAAAACTAGACACCCTATTTTACCTCCCTAGGAAATAACGTATCCCAAGTCTGATTTCACTGTCAAGCTGGAAGGGCAAAAGTTTAGCCAGCTTGAGCTTAATTTTAAGTTGCCACTAGAATATTTTAAATCTGGTAAGTATTGGGGCATACATAGAAAACAAGAAAAAGATGGGGTAAAAAAAATTCAAATTTTGAACGTATAAATAGTCTCTATCCACAAATAAAAGCAAGAAGAATTCAAGGCAATAAATGATTGTGCAATTTTTTAAGAACAAAGTGTCTGAGAATTAATACTCATAGGAGTTAAAGCCTTAAAGGTGAAATTTTAAAGGAGAGATTTACAGTTAAAATATTAGCTATCAACTAACCTTTTTTTTTTATCAGTAATCAACTAACTGATACCGGGATTTTGTTAAGGTTGGGTATTTAGTAGGGACCAGTTATACAGTGGTAAAAGGTTCCTACAATTGTTGTCTGGGAATGGATGAGGGCAAGATTTAAGTGCATGTGTGTCATGCTGATGCAGGTCAAAATTAATAATCAAGCATATGGTATTACATAGTAAGTAATACCACACAAAAATTGTGCTTGCTGTGAAATCAAGATACCAGTGCGAGGCTCAAATGACCATCAACATCGGCAATGAAGAGAAGGGGGGGAGAGATTATTTGCTCACAAGGAAAACTTACTCGTGGTCAAAGAAGTAAGAAACAGCAACAACCATCTCAGATACCCCATCATTATCTATATCTGCTATAACCTGGAAAGAATGGTTATAACCACAATTGGTTTAGCAGAACAAAATAACAAGAAGCCAGTAAGAAAGATTCAAACATCACTATATTTACCGGAGTACACAAAACATGTGCATCTATGTTAACGTAATCTTCCAGCTTATCATGTTGTGCTTCAGTCCATTCCTCATCTCCCCACATTGCTTCATCAACATAATCATCATAATCATAATTATACTCATCGGCCAGCTCATCAGTATCTCTCAACAACTCAAATGATGAATCAGCATCTGCCTCCAAACCTCCATCGTTCTCCACAGTTGCAACATGAACATCTTCATTGCCTTTTGAATCGTTATCTTCAAGAAGCCTTCTTCTTGTGTTTTTTCCACTTTCTTCTTCCGTAACTTTCTCAGAACCAGAAGTTGTATCATTTGTGTTTCGTGGCATCTTGATGTCTCCCCCTGGCTGACTATCATTCCTATTCCCTTGATTCTCTACATCAGATGCATTCAGCTGACTATGCAGAATATCAGTTGTAGAATTTGTGCTATTTGACATGCCATGATGAGCTTGTTCTGGAACAGAATTTACTACATTTGATGACTCAATGTGACCTTCTGCAGTGGAGTTTGTACCATTTGCTGCCAGTGCACTTCCATTTCGCTCTGAGAATAGTTCAGATTTGAAATATTAATAGGGTTATAAATTATAGTCTCGATAAGTTAGTAAAAGATAAGCATATTGCAAGAGGAGTGCTCATAGCAACATTAACGAAATAATATCCATAAACAATAGCTTGGTATAGGTGCCTTATTACAATCATAGTGAACCACAATGTCATCCAATTTATTTAGTAGAAAAATACTAAATCAGTGAATGTTGACAAGTTACAATAAGTATAAACTATTATAACTGTTGTTTGTTCAAGTGCTAGATCTAAAATAGCATCAATAGATGCACGATCAGACCAAAATGTGTAAAGCTGAGCTAGCATGTCTGCCATTCTCATATGACAACTCTAACCATCTAAACTTAATGTCTCCCTATTGATAAGTTCATATTGCCATACAGTACATATCCCAAAGCCACCAGTATCAAAATATCAATAAGGTTACACTACCCGGATGTTGAGTTTAAATTGTCATACGGAATATACCACACATCAGCACTTCATGCTTAAGGGGATTAATGAAACTAAGGACGGTTGTAAAATAGATGCAGCTTCAGTGAGAAGATGTAGGTGGAAATAGAATTTTTAAAAGTAAATGTCATATGATCATAAAGACAGATGGCATAATTATTGAGCATGGTGAAGAAGAGGTTGAAACCATATAGCCAGTGGAATGAAATGAATTATGGCCATTGCATAGGAGGGGTGCTACAGAGTACAGACTGCATAGTGGCAAGGGAAGTCATATTAGATTTATTAAAGGCAACTTTAAAATCCACATTTGGGTCACATTTACACCTCTAAGTTAACATCTAAAAAACAGTACAACGTTGTATCATAAAAAAATATAGGCAGATGTTCATCAAGTTGAACATAAGAAAGTATAATCACGATTGGTGTAAGACTGCCAGAAAGGTTCTGAAGAAATTTTGTGAAATTTAAGCACAACTATATAATTCAGGTTCTACAAGTTTTTCATTGACAAATGCTATTGCAGTTTCAAATTCAGAAATATTATTATTTAATGCTCAATATGAAAAGAGAAACAAATTACGAGCTAATGCGTCCACAAGAGCATCCTGAATCAGTTGTTCGTCATGAACATCAGGGTGTGACCGGTCTACTGGATCTGGATGCAAGCCCACATGCCAATCTTTTCTAACTTTCAATCTTGGAATCTCAAGTTTATCTGACATTAAGTAGCCTGAAGTCCTATTATCATAATTACAATGATCTATGTCAGAAATATCATTATCCCAACAAAAGCATATTGAAAGAACAATATACTGTTACCTGAAAAAGAGTACTTCACCATTGTAGGTGGCTAAAGCTATTTCTCTAACTCCATCCTTATCAATGTCATACAGAAGAGGGCTAGAGTGAACAGTTGACTGGTGAAAGGCAGGCCATCCTTATGAATCATACAATTATACAACAAAACTTGGTTCAATATAACTGGGCAGTAGAAAACAAGATAAATTCTCGTGTTCATTCATTTAGATTCATTTTCTAAATCTGTAAGTATTGTAATAAGATGGGTCATCCATATACAATAAGAAGCACATAACCCTTATCTACCAGAATATTTTGCAACCATGATACCTGGCAATTTATCTCCATCAGAACCTTCCAATACTTCCAAGTAATGTACAAAGGAGGGAACTACTACGTCAAGCTTTCCGTCACTGAGGTATGCATAACCAAGATTCAATAAAGGAAGTCAAGAAGCAAACTCATAATGAATGAACACAAAATATCTCACTAAAAAGATGACATTTTTTGTATATCACCTATTAATATCCGCAATTAAGGGCGATGCATATATGCTAGAACTGACTTCAGTCTGCCATCTCAGTTCCAAATCTTGAGGACACTGCGTATTTAAAAGCTCGTCCTCATCGCTGATCACACACAAAACCATCACTTAAATCATAATGTCGAGAATTCACAAATTCAATACCACTGTCCGGTTAACATACCAACAAATAAACCTAATCAAGAACTGGGAATTTCCTCAAGATTTTTTTTTCTTAACATTTTCCTCAAGATTCCGACTAATAAAGTTCAATTAATTGAAAAAACTTACAAACTGGGGTAACCAAGGGCATCATCACTGGCCTCACGCTCTCGAAATTTGTTCTTCTTCGCTTCTTCCGACTGCGCAACGCCATAATTGAATGTCAAAACAAGAAAACTAAGAAATACAAAACCCCAAGTTTTCATTAATTAAGCTGTTAAAATTTTATTCGTCTCTCAAAAAACTAGTGTTTTATCAAGTCAAAGCCCTAGTGATTTGAGTGAAGGGGTTTTGTTTTGGGGATCTAAGAAAAACATAACAGTTGCATTTCGTTATGGCGTGTTTGGTTCGCCAGGAGGGAAGGGGGGGAGGAAGAGAGATTACGACGATGCAATCTTAGACTCGAACCGGACTAATTTTATTTGTTTGTTTTTACTAATAATAAAGAGGCTATATTTCACTTTAGCTAATAGATCATTTTTTCCACATATAATATGCAATTTGATTAAATTAATAGACCTCTTTGTTTCGCTTTCTAGAGATGATTTCAGTGCTTCATGAAAAATCAATCAACCATTTTTATTTTTTCAAAAAATAAACTTATCCTATAAGGTTATCTCAAAATTTTCAAAATATTATCTCATCTCTTAAAACAACTTATCATCATCTTATCATCATCTGGTTCATCTCTAAAATAGAACATAAACAAATTTTATTTTAATTTGACATAAAATAATTTCCCTCCTAATTTACTTTTTCTTTTTTGGAAATTTCTCCTACTTTAGTTATATTACTATGATTTAATACACACTATTGAATACCAATGACAACACTTTCTCTCGTATTCTCATCAGTTACATTATTAAAATAATTGTCATGAAATTCACTTATCGAGGATAATGTCACCTAAACTTCTATTAGCCTCTTGTATTGCTATCATTGTATGTATATGTATGGTGTTAATTATCGACCTTTTTATTGTATCTAGCACCAGTACAATTATCTACATTTTACAGCAACTCGATTTCAATGGAATATTGAAATAGTAAAATATTAATAATAGCTAGAAAACAAGTTCCACCAAGGTGAATGATAAAATGAGGGTTCATTTTTCTTGTTTTACAATCCATTTGGCTTTTACCAACACATCTAAGTATTCACAGCAAATATTGCAATAGAACTTGAACTACTAATCCTAAAAGGCCACCAACTAACAATATTCAAAAGAGAAGAAAGAAAGAAAGTGAAAACAACAAAGATATATACAAGGTGATCATCCTATAAGCTAGTAATTCATCACCCACGACGAGATGAGTTAATATGGTCCGGGCTTTACTCTCACTCTGTATTATATCTGCATACATTGGTAGTCGAATAATATCATTGATGTCGTTTAATAAGTTGTCCTCTGTGATATTGTCCCTTATACTTCTCATAACCTGTTATCAGTTTTAGAACACAAACACAACTTACCTTTAGAATAAGAGAACATAAATGAACAGATGAGATTTTTATAATATACATTCATGTAGGTGTTAAATTTATTGGGTGTCCCTTTATCAGGCCCGGTCCTCAAACAAATCCATTCATCTTCCTCAGAATCCCAAGAACACTCGATAATCTTCCCGCAAAATGTCTGCAAGCTCATTAAAAAGGATTTCAGAAGAGAACACACATGACTCGTATGTAACAAGAAAAAGTACGAAATGTGAATATTTTGCTTGGACCAAAAGTCCCTTTTTACCCAAGATAAAGCGTGACGATAACTTTGACAATACAAAGGACCTGACTCAAAAAGGCTCTCAGAATATGTACCAGTTCTAACTATGATCAGTAAACCATTAAGATGAGTTCGCTGTGATCTTCCAAGTGAATGCATAAAAGTAATAAATTGTCCAATATTTAAGTAGCAATTGTTCAGAAGAAACTAAAAGAATGATGTTGGTGTAAAACAAACGGCGAACTACTAACCAGGAAATATAACCCTTTTCCCTTCCATCAATTTCTTTATTCCTCGTTCGTGTAGATAAAGGGATTGACCATTGTCAGTCATCTATTGAAGGAGAGCAAATAAAGGTACTCATCAAATATTACCAATGATGAGTCAATAAGAGGAATAGGAAGAAAAAAAAACAGCCTAGAATTTTCAACAACCTCAAAGAAAAAATTCACTGAATTCATTTCTGGGTATTTCCACTTCTAGAGACCCTCATGCGTTCGAGGAACAAAAGGATCATCCCATTCCTGGCATAGAAAACACCATAGGCAACTATTTATTACAGAATTCAACCATCATTACCAATATCATCAAATATTTAGGATCTATTCATCAATTAAAAAAATATGCATAGCAAACCAAAATTGCGAACATTCCGGCTTTCCAGGCACATAAGACGTTTCATAGTACATGGCACCTTGAAGAGATTTCTAAAAACAATTGAACAAAAACACATAGGTCATGGAAAATCTGTACACAAGACATGAGCACCCAAGAAGTTTTACATATTCCGAGGTTCAATAACTTCCTTTTCAAGCATTTTCCAGCTTTCATAAAAAGGCCTCTGCATGACAGCAGATTTGGGTTAAAAAGAAACATTCATTCTGAATTACGAATAACATCACAGTAAAACAAACATACTTATAAAACAGCTATTTGAATGTGCAAATATCATCACAAATTAATCATTTCTTGATTTTGACTGTTCATCATAGATGAGTAGGTAAACCATGATAGCTATGTCAAGAGATTTCACTATTATATTACTAACAAAACTAGCTTGCACTAACAGAAGTGATAATGCAGAAACAATGAATATACTTTCCAGAGAGCGCAAAAATATCAAATTAAGATGTCACAGAATAGTGAATCCCTCTACACAAGTTTCATCAATACCAAAACACGGATAAAAACTTACAACACAAACCCCTATACTGATTAGAAAGCTCAACTGTCTTCCTTTTTCATGACATTCAAGTTAACAACCTTGTCACAAATTACCTAGGTAACCCAGGAAGGAATTTCTACATGTCAAATATTAATTAGCTCTAATAAAAGTTAATTTTGATCCCCACTTTCCAATGGGGCAATTTCATACTTCATAGATAAAATACTACACTCTCATCTACCATGTATATAACTACCAGAAATGCCATATATTGTAAAATGGAAACCTTTTCTTATAAGGTGTTTACTCACCTTTTAAGGGTATAAACAAACAGATGTGTTCTTGAGGATCCAATTCTCCATATCAGCTAACAATAACATGCATAAAAACAAAAAACTAAACAAGGTAACACAGAAAATTTCCATCACTGCAAAATATGTAGGATTTTCAAGATTGACGAGTCCCCAACAACCCATATTTGTATTCCAGCTGAAGCCACCAACACATTTTTTATTCCCCTCTAAAAGTGCTAAATATATTCCAAGGCAGTTAAACCAATTATATCAAGTAAAACCCATACAAGAAATTATTTTTACCGAATTAAACAAATACTAGTAATATTATGAAGGAAGCAAGCATTATCTACAACTTAATTCTTTTAAGTTTCGTTCTTTATTACCATTTTTGTCACAAGTACTATTTTACAACTGAACAGAGTAAGAAAAGAATGGGCAGTTTTTTCACATTACAATCAGATCAGCCAGTCATAGCCCTAGCACCTACCAACACCACAAAATACTCAATTCAACTGCCCACATTGCACCAAGAAGATAAGATCAATAATAAAAAGAGTTGAAGAGTAGACGAGAACAATTGTAACTTCCATTGAGGACGATGGAGCTCAACTTTAATAATTTCTTCATATTATACCTCTGCGATGGGGAGCTGATTAATGGCCTTCATGTCATAGATATTAGACCGGTTCGGGTGGGCTTTAATGAATTTGTCCTGGGCCGGGTTTGGATTTTTTGTTTATACTTGTGCCAATTTGGTGCGTGACGAATCATAAGTGGTATTTGGTGAAGTTTATCCTAAAAATAGGAAAGCTATTATTCCATTCGTATATTGACTATTAAAGTGCTCCAATATTTTGTAATGAAATTGTGAATCATCACAATTAATATTTATGCTAACATATGAATTATTGATGAATCTTGGAATTATTGAAATGTTAGTTTCGAAATTAAAGGTTTTTGAGATTTAATTTTAATTCCATGTATAAAAAGCTTGTTTAAATTTTGTATACTTTTAGAGATTTAATTTTAATTCCATGTATAAAAGCTTGTTTAATTTTGTATACTTTTCAAGCTTGAGTTTGAATCCGTCTCCCCAGGTCCGTCAAGTAATACTCAATCGAACGAATTATTCATGATAATATTTAAGACACTATTTTTGATAAAAGTTATAAAATCAAATTTCATGGCAAAATTTCTCCGGGAAAGTAATTAATTTGAATCGTGTCAAAAGACTTCACTAAAACAATGTTTGAGAGAGATAAAAACAAATAGTTTATAAAAACTCTTGAGGTCCAACTCACTCAAATAAACCAGTTAAGAACACCTTTCAATTCACTCTCAAGGTTGAAGAAGATAAATTGCTTCTTTAAAATTTTCATAGAGGATAAAGTATTATTTTTCAAATTACATGAAAAAAATTGAACATTATGCATTTTACAAGGATAAAGTGATATTAGCTCCGAAAAAAGGTCTCAAACTCAACTGGCAGATATTTTGGACAATTGGACCAGCCATGAAATGATTTGCGAACAAAAATTCACCGTCGTCAACTTTAGGAGAAATGAAACTAGCAAGACCTGATCTCAACTGTTGTTACAATCTTGAACATTATTTAAGGTATTTGAGTTACATTGTCACATCTAATTTAATGTAAATAAATTGCAACTCACATTCATTCTTTAGAGTCTTTTCTTGAACTCAACTTTTGATAGATTCAATCTTGAACATTATTCAACTCACACTCTGTCTATCTGTCTGCCAGAACCCAATCAACTGAATTAAAGCACCATAATTTAGAAAGGAACACCCCAGTCATGTTACCATGGCTCGGCTGAAAAAAAGAGAAAAAAAAATAATCAATCCTAATATCACCTACCTCACCTTCTATTAAATTCAAAACTCGAGAGTCGAGTAGATTCACAATTGGGTGTAAGAAAATATCTCCACACTCCCGCAGCATGTTGATGTAATTTCAACAGATTTTTCAACAGGCAGGCACATCATTCAGTCTCAACCATCTTCATCTCTGAATAGCTATTAATCACAAATCATTAATAAGATCAAAATAGACATTGATAAATAACAAATATTAGTATATCATCAGTCACAAGATTGTAAAATGGCTATGTCTATCTTGTCAACATTCGCAAAAATTAAGTCACAAATATCTTGGTTTTGAACAATAGAGACAAGAATTGTGTTTAAGCTGTCACGAGAGATAAACAATGACAAATATGTAGTTGTTTATCACTATTCACAGTTAGTAAATTAGTGACACACATATAATGTTAATAATTCAGAGACAACTTGAACACAATTCACGACAATTTAAGTCACTAGTCGATATTGTGAGAATTAATACGAATCACTCACTCAATATGCATAAGTAAGGATAACTATAATATTGCCATTTAGAACTCACATGGTAGAAAAATTAAGCAAAATTAAGTCTTTAATAAATAAAGTGGGTCGATCCATAAACAAGGAATAACCCGCTACTTTTAGGCACCCCTACAAGTAAATTATCACATGCTCAACCTGTCTATCCTCCATGATAATATAATCAATAATCTCCATGGTTCTACAACACATGTAGGTAAAGAAAATTGCCTCATTTTACAAAATTACTACTAATTTTATACTTTAGAGTTTGCTGCCAAACAAGTCCAAAAATTATACTATTATCTTATTTGAAATTAATTATATAATTAATATTGTCACCGTTATTTTATGTTGCTACTGAACAAGTCTTAACATTTTGTCACCAATATATATTTAGGGGTAGTGAACTTACATCAGACAAAGCTGTGGTCAGCCTCCAGATTGGCTACTTTTGACCCGTCATCTTTTGTACTTCCTTCTGAAGATTTTGTTGCTTTGATCTCAGCCGCAAGCTTCTCATGCTTTTCTTTTAATTCTGCAGAGCTTACAGCATCCGTAATAGCTTGTTTAATTTCCACCTCCAAAGCCTGAATCTTACTTTTCGACTCTTCATTTGGTGTATCTCCAGCTTTTGCAACCTCCATTCTCAGCAGCTCAATCTTGTCTTTCAAATCCGATGAATTAACAACATCGTCTATAATCATATTAACTTCTTCATCGAACGCATCAAATTTTTCCTTGGCTTGTAAATCCGAAGGCACCACTTGCAATCCCACAGAATTAAGAACTTGCTTAAATTCTAACTCTAACTCTCCATTCAGCTTCAAAACTTTCTCCTTTATATCCTCATTTGAACTAATATCCGACACCCCCGATTTTGCAATTTCAGCCTTCAATGTCTCAATCTTTTGTTTAACATCAGGCCTTTCCACGAGTTCCTTGAATCTCTTATTTATTTCAAGCTTCAATTCATTGTTAGTGCTCTTCTTTGAGAAATTAAAAGCGTTGGATAATTCTTTAAGCATGTCAAGCTTATACTTCAAACTGGAGTAATTTGGAGCTAAAGGAAGATTCTTGTCAAATTCATCCTTCAACTGTTCAATCTTATCCGTTAAAGCAGAGTCATTTAGATTTCTCGCTTTTGCAACTTCTTCACGTACCTTCAAAATCTTTTCCTCCATATTTAGAGCTTTTGCAGCCTCATTGTATTCATAGTCAATTTCTCTTTTCAATTTCTCAATCATTTTTTTTAATCCCGTTTCTGGGTGCTCTGCAGTAGAAGATTTACTTGCATCCAAAATTTGCTGTCTTAGTTTATCAACCTCATTCCTCAATTCCAGTTCTGAAGTCTTACTGATTTGAACAATGGGTTCTTCTTTCTTTTTCATATTGACTTTCTTTTTGGGATCGATTGGGATTCCTTCTTGGAAACCACCGATATTTCGGAACTTTTGGGCCCTATGTTTTAACAGTGTTTCTGTGTCCATCTTTACAAGTTCCTGCAGGCACCAGATATGTTGTAAATCTTTGAGTAATGCATTCATGCATACACTTACCCTATGTTTGGTTCTTAAATTTCAAAGAGGGAGATGGTAAGAAATACGAATATACAAAAAGTAAACCTGAAGTTCCACCATTTGACGCAAAAGAACACTTTTACCTAGTGATTTTTAAATCCAAGAACCAAACATAGCCTTACTACCGGATTATATAAAATGATGAATGTGCCACTTACATCCATTGTTTCAACAATTGCAGTTTTTATTTGTTGCGAGGTCCAATAGGGATCTGCATGTGCACCGCCAAGAGGTTCCTACAATGAGCCACATATTAAATGCAAATACAAACAATCTAAGATCGAATTATTAAGGTTCTTTTTTTGGTTTCCCAAGTGTTTAATCCCTTTCGAGGCGCGTCGGGCACATAAAGTGGGAACCTCTCCCAACATGGATTCGAACCTGAGTCCGATACTTTGTAGTGACTAGTCCCTTCCACTAGACCAATCGTCTGTTGGTAAATTATTAAGGTTCTACATTCCCAATAATGTGAAGGATTTTAGATAGCATTTCTCCAAATATCTTTTACTGTTTTTTTTTTAGCATAAAATATGACTGTTATATATACATCGAAAAAGGAAGAAAGAGAGTGGCAGGAAATCAAAGAAACGTGTTAACATAATGAAGGGAAAAAGGTGAATGAATATTACAGGGATGACTCCATCAGCAATTTGTAGCTTGGTCAGCTCTGTGGCTGTTATCTTTAACTTCTCAGCAGCCTGGAAAGAAAAAGTAGTAATTAGTTAAACCATATGTTCTTTGAATGCATACCAGATTCAACATCCTAAAACCACCTTTGGAGAAGCTTTTGCAGTCTTCCATAAAATTGCAGCACATGCTTCAGGGCTGTGACAAGGAAATCGAGTGGACCAAGTCAAAAAAGCCAACAGATTTGACATGAAGAAAAGAGGTAATGGCAATTTACCACCCCCCTTCCCCCCTTTAATATGCATATTGTTCAATTTACTCCACTGTAATTTGAATCAGAGCACTTTACCCACATAAAATCTTATAAAAGTTTCACACTGCCTTCCTGGGATTTAACTTAAAAAAATATGAATTGACAAAACTACCCCTCTTATATACTATACTTTGACCTAGTCAACTTATAAATGTGGCAGTTTGCCCCCCTATGCTATTATAAATGTGGCACTTAACCCCCCCCCCCCCCCTTTACCCACCTGTGTTAAGATAAATTTGGCACTTTACCCCCCCGTGTTATGATAAATGTGGCATTTTACCCCCTTGTGTTATGTTAAATGTGATACTTTATCCCCTAAGGGTACTTTTGTCTTTTTACGCAACAATTTTCATGCCCACTCTCAATTTCGGCGAGTGTGTTACGCTCTTTGTTGGAAGGAGGTAAATTGCTCCTTTAAAATTTCATTAGTGGGGGTAAAGTGCTCTTTTTCAAATCAGAGGGGGATAAATTGAACATTAAGCATATCACAGGGGGATAAATTGACATTAACCCATGAAGAAAATAACAATTGTGACTAAATCTATGGTTATCGTACATTTCGTATCTAACTATGAAGAAAGAAAATAAGCAACTTAAGTAATATGATAGTAGCTCAAAAATGTTCAATGTAAAAGCACCTGGCAACATAGAAGACTGCATTTTCAAGCATCAACAGCTTATTAGCACAGCCAATAGCCAGAGCTCCACCAGAGCCACCTTCGCCCATAACAATTGAAACAATTGGTACTTTCAGACCAAACATCGTCCTCAAATTTTGAGCTATGGCTTCGCCCTATATATAAGAAAACAAATAATTAGCACACACCTTTCCAGTGATTATAAGAACTTCAATTACCGAATCAGTATATACAGTACTTGGCCAAGTTCCTCAGACTTAAGGTCAGCATAAGCTCCTGGAGTGTCAATGAAAGTGACAATTGGAAAGCCGTGGTGATCTGCGTAGTACATCATGCGTAGCGCCTTACGGTAACTGTTGAAACCAATATTTTACTGTTAGCACTTTCTGTTTCCACATAATAAATCAAATGTAGAAAAGTTCAATGTAAAACTATTTTTATAAATATGTACCCATGCGGAGTAGGCATCCCAAAGTTACGTTGAATATTCTCTTTTGTATTCCGGCCCTTTTGATGGCCCATAAACATGTAACTTCTGCCATCTATTGTACCAAGGCCAGTGACAACAGCAGGATCGTCATATCCAGCTCTATCTCCATGGAGCTCTACAAACTGCACACATGAAAACCAGAAGATTTAGGCATTGTTTGGTTTGATTTTCTGAAAAAAAGTACGCATTTCCGGAAGACAAAACCTACACGCTCAATTTTTTTTATAAACATCATCATTATTCTTTTTTCAAATTTTACACCCTATTCATTTGATATCAAAAAACTAACTTATAGAAAAACTCTCTTATTAATGTACAAACCAAATACATTTATTTCTAATTACTACATCCTCATTACCCAATACCCATTAGCCAAACTTTTAGAAAACTAACCCAAACACATTTCACAACAAATTTCTAGAACATCTCCCATTTCTCTCATTCCTGAAATATTCTCTGAAAAGCAATCCGAGCAAGCCCTTAGGCTTACCATGATCTTTGACCTAGTGGTACTAATTCAGCAGTAATTGGGCAAGTAATGAATCTATACAATAGGAAACACGATGAGGTAAACAGTTGAACTAGAAAAGCTAGAGTACCTTCTCTGTAATATTGAAGACATGATCAAGAAATGTTGGCCGGTTAGGATGTCGTGCAATGTTCACACGTTGTATAGGAGTCAAATGTGTGTAGAGATCTTTAAGAGCCTGAAATCACCATGGCAATAAATGAGTATAATTGGCAGCAAATATGACCCACATTAAAACGAAAACTTAAAGCTAGAAGTTGAGATGGTAAATTTTGCATATTATTGCACTTGTGGTGTAAAAATTATGAGCTAAACCTGTTGATATTTATTCTCAAGTGAGATAATTTGATCACTGAAATCCAGGCCTGTGTCATTTGCCATTTTTTGCACCTGTATCAAGAAAGCAATAGGAAGTGATCACATTTTCCATATCAAGAAGTTCTTGTAAAAATATGAATTAGAGAGACTTAAATGATTCTTACATCAATTATTTTTTTCTGTAGATCCATGAGAGGTTTCTCAAAGTCCAAAGTAACTGGCTTTGGCTTCACTTTCAAAGGCTTGAAAGGTGAGAGGTGGCTGAGGACTCCACCCTTCACATTTGGGTTAGGATCTTCCGGCCATGGATATTCATGCTTTTTAACTTTCCTAAGCTTCGCAGATACAGTGAAGTGTCTTTTTTTAGCACCTAGTTGGGCCCTTCCAAGGGCTTTTAAGGGTACACCACAAACACCATTACTTGAGCTACTTAGAAGATCGGACGCAGTAGGTTTGGAAGCCAAGTTCCCGGTGAATGACATGGGAGATTGGATGGAAGCCATTTTCTCCACTTGTGCTACCGAGTGAATCCTTGAGATAGAAAAAAAGGATGGAACCATGTGACAAAATTTCCAAATTAGTAAAACTAAGATACAAAGAAACAGCAGGACCAATTTAGAGCACATTTGATCAAAGTTCGATTATGTATTAATCTTACAACACTTTCGATCTCTGAGAGCAACTATTGCTATACCTAGACCAACAACATCAAAGCTACAAAGAGCATGAGGCATGTCCAAGCATGCTGAATATGTATGCTTTTTAAAGTAATATCTCAAGAAACATAACATATACATATTAATTACTGCAGCCAATATTGGACATGCAACTAATCAAGACATCAAATTTGGGAACATATGAGAATATTACAAACCATAATGGCAACAGTAACACCACACATCACATCAAGCTCCAATAAAACAGGAATCTGTAAAAAAAATGACATGATTTGCCTGGACTTATCAAATGAAAGCTATAATTTAGATGAATACTCACAATAAAAGTACTAATTATTAGATTAATCAATCGAAATCGATAAAATTGATAATCCTATAACGACAATTATATAGTAAGAATACAGATTCAAATCAACAACACATGCATCCAGCATTCAATCCGATATAAACACTAATCCAATCCGCATTCAACAATAAATAGAAAAACAAACCTAAAAATCAAATGCTGCAGCTAACGTGAAACGAATCGAACATAACCAAATATAAATTGGAACGAACGAAGAGATCTGAGAGCAAAAAAAGGTCTGGAAAGAATGTGAAAGGAACAGAGTGAGAGAGGTTATTATGAGAGAAGCACCATTGGGAAGATCGTCAGCGGGGAAGTTTGATTTGTGCTTATTCACACCGAAACTATGAAAAATATAAAATCAAACACTTTTATTTATATATTTTTCGATGATTTCTATGTGTATTGTCAACAATAATAATAATGGGCAGTGTTTCTCGGTTCAGCCGTTAAAACCCTGGACCCGCGGCACCTGCCCGAAAAAACAAAACAATGAACTAGTGAACTCAGTTTACTTCTCACAGTCATTCCTGATCATCTGGAAATTCAAAATAGAAAAGTATTTTTTCCACAAATATGCACGTGTCCATCAGTTTTTACTTCAGCTGGCCATAACTTTTTTTTTTTTTTTTTTCATAAAGTTTGATTTATACGTACCCATTTGGGGAAAATTCTTGCATAGACCAGGTCTAGGAGCTTAGTGGTAAACCTTGTGATTGTAAATGCACCACATAATACATTTTGATGATGTCATGCTCTCACAATGTATGATGTGGTACATTTACAACCACAAGGTCTATGAAAAGCTCATAGACCAGGTCTATGCAAGAATTATCCCCCATATGGAAATGGAAATGATTATACGACAGTTCAAACTTTACAGTCTTTTGTACAGTTCATATTTTAGGCTTTGGAAGTTAATTGTATTACCTACTACTTGTTTAACATGTTTAGGGTTTAGAATTTCAAGGTTAGGATTTAATATTTACAAACAGGTTTATATTTTCTTGATAAATACTTATGTATCATATAATTAATTTTTTTTTCATTTACATTAAAATATATAAATGACAAGAAAAAACAAAAAAAAAGAAAGAAATAAGCCACAAGCTGTTGTACACATGTACAGCCGGTTGAAGGCTATAGAAATAGCACTACTCTTTGGGAATAGTATTTTTTTATAAAAATGCATCAATTTCTCTATAATATGGTCGTATTAATGAATTTAGTCGGCTGTCATACTGTTACTAGCCTATTCCCGTGCTATGCACAAATCTAAATAATTTATTTTAATTTACATAAAATATATATATATATATATATATATGTTTTGATCACTGTAATTTTCATGCTTGTGAATATTACAACTTGAGTACTTTTTTACCGTGCTATAAATATTCGTAAATTTATAGATTATTAAAATGAATGTTTTATATATCTTTTTCTTCATGGAATATAGACTATGGATGATTGACAATTCATCTGGTTAACTCAATAATATCAAGAGATAATTTCTTAAATTTAAGAGATAATTGCTTAAAGCATCTCTCATATTTAGTAAAAGAGAAAAAAAATTGTAAATATTAAATGGTTAAGGACCTTTGCAACATTTTTCATTTTAAAATCACAAATAGGTTATAGACAATTAAGAACATAAAATGCGGATATAAGTCCATGAATTAATTAAAAAACTAAAAAATTAAGAAAAACAATAATTGGTTTATGATGTTATACATTTTCGATATAATAAGAAGTCCTTCTAAACTTTAAAAAAATTATTTTGTGTACCCCTTTCAATTCTACACCCTTCTCATAAATTCCGCCTCAAAAAAAGTAAAATGGAATTTTATACATAGAAAAGAAATATCCAAACACTGAGTAATTTATTTTAATAATCAATCAATAATAATTTTAATAATAAACAAATGAAAACATAATAAATAAACAAATCTCATCAATATTTTTAGTACATAAGTCCAATTATTTAGTAACCATAGAAATTCAATAGTAAGTTGAACTTGATAATAGAAAATTGAGTTTGTAATCTCCAAAAATTGTTCAATCTCGATTGTATGATTTTGGTCACTCAGTGTTAAACTTTCTTGCCTATGACAACACTCCATATGCTCTTCCTTCAAGTTATTCATATGTTTCCGTCTCAAGGATTCGGAGTTCCTGAAATTAACAAAAGAAACATGCTCGTGAATACAATAAACGGATTAAAATTCATAAATGTATATGTAAGAGCACTTGAATGAAAAAAAAATATATGCATGGTATTGAAACGAAATAGAAAAGAAAACACATAATAAAGAAAACATTGGCTCCATGTCTTCTTATATATTGAGAAGAAAATTTGAATGGAATTAACTACCTAATTTATTATATTTGTAAAATTACGGTTTTTTTGCTTGATTCTCGGAATTTTCGGTTACATTCATCCTACACCGGTGGATTATATCCATAGGGGTTGGATGATAAACACATGTGCATAAGAGGACAAAAAATTGTCATCTCATACACACTTGTCGCTCATTCAGCACCCCGTGGATTGAATCCACCAGGGTAGGCACATTATTTCCATTTTGCTATTTATTAGGGCAAAATTCTCTCAATCTGATTTACATTTTCTAAATATAGATTTTTGAGAAACGGAAATTTTGATATTCCTTGAGAAATAATTAAGAATTGAATTCCTCTCCAAGCCTTCAAGATTATTTTCATAAATATGCATGTCTATGTTTGGTAAAAGCTTAGTCTAATATATGCAAAAATAATTTATTTTCTATATTTATATGTATCATTTGCTAACTTTCTTTTTACGCACTAAAATTAAAATTTTAGAAAAAAAATTCTGTGAAATTGCTTTATTTTCTATATTTATTTATATAAATATAAAATATAATAGAATAAAAATCAGTAAAGTATTCAAATTTCAGTGCCTCATTTTCTTTTTATTGAATTGAAGAGAATGGTTAGTGTTAAAGTTAGTTAGAGGAATATTGCTTTGTTTTCCATTTTTAGTGGCATCAAACGTGCCATTTGGTTAGGGATTAATTTATTTATTGCTTATTATATTGTAAATAACTATGTTAGTATTTATGATAAGATTATAACTTAACAAATCTAATTAATTATTTGAAATAAAAAAAATTAAATTCTAAAAAAAAAGAATTGAGTCAAAATTTTACAATTGGGGTCAAAAGACCATTCTTCTCATAAATATATATATGAGATTAACAATATGAGGTTGGAAAAATTATTGATGGTATGTGTGGTTGGCTGTTTTGATAGAGCTTTTAGTAAATAAGAGGATTTTCACAATATTTTTAAAAAATTTGCAATGTCCTTATATTAATTCTTTTGAATAAATTTTTTTTGTGTGTGTGCTATGTATTCCCAAAAATCAGACTCACTCAATTTTTCATTGAATATTGCAAAGACTATCTTGGTACGTATTTGGGCCTTTAAAAAACTCAAAAATTCTAGATACCCAAAGAAAACGAAATTTGGGCCAGAACTATATATTGACAGTACTGTAAGTCTGTAAGTGTAAACTATAGTTTGGGCCAGCCCAAGAAGAAAAGAATTCCGGACTTGCAATTTCCAAACTCAACGAAGCCAATATCCGATCAAAAATAAAATCGGGTCTTGGAAGAGAAAGGAGCGGGTTGTCATTTTGATTTAAAATTTAATGCACGAGAGACTTTGGGGGTGGAAGGTTGCCATCATGCATGCAGATTGGAGGGGGAAAAAAAATAAAGTTGTGGCTGAAAAGAAAAAAAGCAATCAATTGATCCATGCAGGTGGCACGTGTGTCTGATTTTAAGTGAGCTGGTACAGTTCATCTTTTCTACCGAAAAAATCAATTTATACATTTTAGAGAAGAAGATTTATAACATGAACGTGACTTGTCAACAGAGAAGATTTTTCAAGTTTTAATTTTCTCACCAACCATATGCTAAAATGGTCCTAATAAGCGTATAATTAAGTTTCATACGGTGTGACCTGCTGGCATCATCTATTTGCTGCTAAATTTTGGTACCACACCAGATTATCAATTTAATTATTACTCTGTATTAATTATTGCTTTTAATAGAATTGAGTACATAGAAAACAAAGGTAAATTTTACTCCTATCTTATACCGGTCGAGCCCGGAATAACTATATGGTAATTAAGTACAATACACTTATTTTGAGATTGAATGTAACTCTTAGTAGAGTAAATAATACACTCACTTTGTGGTTGGACGAGTTTGACCGAACCAGTTTTGTACAAGAATTTTCCAAAAAACAATACATGTTCTTTATTTATTGAAAAGTGAAGCTGGCTTATTTAATTCTGCCAAAGTGCTTAATAAAAATCCATCTGAATATATGCTTCATTAATTAATCTTTAAAACACTTAACAATTAGACACCAATTACCAAAGAACACCGTATACATTACAAATACCAATCCACTAATTCATTTTCCAATTTAATGAGAAATCAATTCGACTTCACTAATTTAATTTCTTCGGAATTTTCCTTCTTTTTGTTCGATTGAACAAACCCATCATTTCCAGCCATCATAATATACTTATCTTTCCTAGTCAAATTTGTACACTCAAATCCCAGAGTTCCTCCAATAACCTTCTGAATGTGATTAGCAACTTCAATGGCAGATTTCCCTCCTTTAACACTAAGCTCAAACGGCAATCTTTCCAAAAACGTGATTTCATAAACCGGCCTTGGATTCATAAACACGAAATACGGGTCCAACACTTTATGCCCCCTAGTCGTAGTTCCATAAAACACGCTTTGTTTAACATTAATAGCAACTGGCACGATTCTATCACTTAACTCAGCGAAAAGCGCACTGAACCGCAGTAAAAACGGTTCTCTACAAGTAGTCCCTTCAGGGCATATAACTAAATCGCCTTCCTGTAAAAGACGCTTTATGTTTTCCGCATCTTTTTCTCTTTCTCTCGACAATGCGACTGCTTTAATAGGTGAGATTAGTTCTGAAAACTTGCTTATACTGTAAGTGACGCAACTGATTTTCCGGCCAAGTGCTACGGCGGTGACGACTGGATCGAGGACGGTGCGGTGGTTGCAGACGAAGAGTACGCCTCCGTTCCCCGGGCCAGGCGGCGGCGGAGGGGTGCCTTTTACGATGAGCTTGATACCTAAAATCATGTAGTTGTAGCGTACGATTCTTTCGGGTAAGGGGATGTTAAGATAAACTCTGATTAGTGATAATATAATTCCAATTGGCATCCATAAAAAGGTGATTAAGGCTACAAGGGGTGTTGGCCTTTGAACTAATCGACCCTCGTGAAAAATTATTGGGGATAAAAGTTTGTTTCTGGGTAGTGGTTCGGTTTTTGTTCTTGGTACCATGTATCCCTCCTGCAATTCATGAAAATTATTGTTAATTAAACAGATGTGGATTAATAATAAATTGCGTTATCCAAAAAAATGATTAAAAATTTAAAATATTTAGGATGATGAAATATAAGTAAGATAACGGAAAATTGGGTGAAGTAATGGAACATTTAATTTTATTAAAAGCGGATAGAAATTAATTGTGTGCGTGCATAAGTAAGGCATATTTGAATTTGTGGCTTTTACAGGTGGCATCCAGAACCAAAGAGGGTGGTAATTAAGGCCTTTCTACTTAAACTGGCGCTATGCTTACTATCTATAATTATACATGTCATTAATGTGCAAGGAAGTAATTAATGATAACAATTTTTTTATTAACAATTAAAAGAAAGTTCTAGTCATAGCCAGTTCATCGAATTCAAAAGTAATTAATACTTATAATTGTGTTGCATTTGTTCTATGAAGAATTTTATAAATGAAAAAGAAAAATCATGAACAAAGCATTCAGTCAATAAAAACTCTCAACTACCGTCATGAAATAAGCATGTTTTTGGATTAAATATTGCATGAGAATAAGTTAAATCCTCCCACCAACCCTAACCATATTATCTTTGTGCTATCAATTCAAGAAAAATGAGTATTAATGTTACTAGACACTTAATTCGCCTATTAATTCTAACATATATGTAGTTCTTGTTCAAAACTTTTTATATAACATGTGCCATCCCACTTGTACTTAATTGAATTATTAAAAGATTAACCAATACTAAGATACTATTTTTATCCAAAGAACGAATTTTTAGTTCTATATAAATATCATTTTTTGTACGAAAAAAAAAACCCAAAAGATTGGGACCACAAAATTCTTTTTCTTAAAATTTGAGATCATATATATATATTTAGTGTCCAGTCATGTGAGACTAGAAGTGCATTTTTTTCAATTGAATTGAATTTAACGGTATGGAAAGAAGATTAATTTTAATTTGTAGAAGAATAATTAAACTGAACATACCTTGCATATGGACATGAAATCATGATCAGTCTCTCTATCCCCAAGCCCCAAATCAGGCACATTAGTGCCAAATTCCTTCAAAATTGCCATTTTCTTATGTTCCCCAACAAGAACACCTGGTTTTTTAACAAACCCAGTTGCACGTCCAGATTTTGTTACTTCCAATTCAGTCCCAATAACTTTATCTGCCCCCAAATAATTCTTCACAAAATGTTCCACCATAATTCTAGGGTTCGCAGTAATTATGTACCTCTTTCCAAAAGAATTGAAAACTTTCCACGTCTCCGGGTGCACATCCTCCGAGTAAAACTTAGGTAAAACGGATCTAGACACAAGCTCAATGTCACGAATTTTGAGCCTCGAAAAAGAAATGAAGATAAATGTTTGAATGGCTAATGATTCAGACACGAACAAATAAATAAAGTACACGAAAGGTACAGAAGCTAATAGAATTAAGGCACGTATAAGGCTACCGGCCTCTAAAGCAACGAGCATGAAATAAGGAAATGCACTTCTAGACACCAAGAGGGTGCCGTCCAGGTCGGCAGCCACGGTTTGGTTGCACCGGCCCTCGGTGCTACATTTGGTTATTGGATCAAAACTCCGATGAACATTCATTTCTCTAGAGAGAGAATGAAAGGAAAAAAAAAGTATTGAGTAGATTAATTTTTATGAGATAGTTATGAATTATGATATAAACATTGAATGTGGGAGGGTTTATAAAGGAGCGAGCATCATGGTCATGAAGTGTAGGTGGTTAAGAAAATGAAAATATTATGTGGTTGAGAGGGGTGGGGCCGTGTGAGTACATTTCAATTGTAGTATTGTATATGTATATGATGTGGTGTAATTATTTATTTATGAAATATTTGGTTGGAATGAAATTATTTAGCCAAAATTGGCATATACTTTCTCCGTCCCATTTTTCTTTATCATTTGGTGCAATTGACCAGTCAACTTGACTAAATTTATAAAAAACATAATAAATAATTTAATTAATATATTTCACTAATAAGTTGATAATATCATATGACACCATATATATTAAAATTTAAAAGATTTATTACACCACGAATGTGAATAATTTACCATGATTAGTCACTTACAAAATTGAAAAGTTTGACCGGGTACTGTAGCTAATAGAGTAAAAATAATGAGACGGATGGAGTATAATTTATTGTCATGTAATATGATGTAAGTAATTTCTTTTTTCTATAATATTTGGGTGGGATGAGATTATTTAGTCAAACTTGTCGTATAATTAATCTTTTTCTATAATACTTCATTGGGATAATATTAATTATTGAGCCAAAATTGTCATATAATTTATTGTAATTTAAGTAAGATATGCATTTGAATTGAATTGCAAGGCTAAAACCATGTGTAGAAGTTGCATATGATAAATTCTACTTGGGGCGGGATATATGGAGATTTACTAAAAATAAACTGCATAGTATATATGACGGAAATTTCTTACCCAAATTGGGCTTGACTGAACCTAAAGTAACTATATGGCAAGTGCAATAAACTCGTTTTGGGATTAGATGTAACTCTTAAGAGAATGATCAATCACCAATACACTTGCTTGGTGGTTGGATGAGTTTGACCAAACCAGACTTGGACAAGAATAATCCATGAGGGGAAAAATTTATTGTTTCTATAATAAATGGTTGATATGAGATATTAATTCAGAAAATTAAACATGTATGTCTTCCGTGTGGGTGGGGTTGGGGTGTGATTTATTATATATAATTAGATTATGAATTACTTTTTTAAAATGAGTTTGCCTATATATTTTGAAGTTGATAATTAATTAATGCAAAACTAGAGAGTAGAGGTTCCTATCCAAGTAGTTGAATGTCTACGTTAACATCGAATTAATTAGCCTACAATTTAGTTTGCTTGAACCACCCTAGCAGCCTTCACATTATGTTTTTAGGCGTAGTAAATTAGTCTAAGTATGTATAGCTATATGAAACGTGATACACTTGTGCATGTAATTAATAATAACTGCATTTCAATTACAATTAATTGGCGGTTCCAAATTTTCTAATTGGTTTTGAAACTATGCAGATCTAAAAATCCACAAATAGTTGAAATTTGATATTTTTGGATTGTTGACTATATAGTGGAAACGCTGTAAATTTGTTATTGTTGCTTAAAATGGTTGAATTTAATAGTACTCCTACTTTACATTGGATTTTCCTTTTTCTTTTTCTTTTTTCACTGAAATTCAAGGTGAAACCGGGATAGATTGGGACATGCACAAAAATTGAAATAGTAATAGTTAATGTGTAATAAAGCATCCTGACAACTGTCCAATTTTTACATACCATAGAAATTTCTTTTTGTCGAAAGTTGTACATCATCACCTAAATGCATGTCCTTCACATTATGTTCTTTTTTTCCACATACATTTATCGATTATCATCGATCATTCAAATTCTAAAAATTAGAATCAAACACTAGTATTAAATAAGAGATACAAATTTTTTGAAAAAATGGTTAATTATATGCCACTTCAATAATTATTAAAATTTTATTTTTTCATTTTCTGTAGGAACTCTCGTTATGTTATTTCTAATTGTTAATTAGTAAAACACTATACTCAATAATAATTTTTTATCATTAAATTATTTTAAATAACCAATTAAATTACCCTCTGAATATATACATATTCATGAAAGTATAAATTAAAAGGGTAACTTAACGTTCAAAATGAAATTTTATTTGCTTGTGATATCAAGAAGAATTTTTTTATATCAAATATGCTATATACATAATTAGCTTTTTTAGTTAAATATGTTGCAGGGTTGGACACTATATCCTGTGAAAAGAAGTATAAAAAATAAAGACAATATAACGCTGATTTGCATAAAGTCAGAAAATTCTTATTCAGATCGAGTTTGACCGAGCCTAAAGTAGGACATGGTGGTTGGTTGGCAGAATTAGGACAATTTTTTGCATATAGTCACCGACGTAACTGCTCTTCTTCATTATTCGATATGCTATTAATTAAGACGTCAAAAGAATGTCAATTCTGACACCTCATCCCAAATTTAAATCTGCAGAACAAATATTTTATATTTGTATATTCGGCTACAAATTACAACTTCTGGAGGAAAAAACATTTGAGTATTTACATTACTTCACATGTGGAGGCGGATCTACTTAGGGGCTAGGGGGTCCATAGACCCCCTCAATTTTTTTTTTTTAATTATAATAGTATTCATATATAATAAATATTGGGTAAAAAAAGGCACAAAATTTATTTCATCCTAATTCCTTACTTATCCCAACCCAAAGTGATCATCAAACACCATTACAAAGTTGAGAGATTCAATTCGGTTATAAATAGGCAAATGCGAGAGTTAAACAACCGTTTCATTGAAGTAAACACGAAGTTGGTTCTTTGTGTTGCATGCTTAAACATTTAAAATCATATGATCTCTTCGAGGCTAGGACTGTCAATTGAGTCGGGCCTACCCGAAGCCCGATGGCTCGACCTGATTAAAACTGGCCCGAACCCGAATATTTGTGAGCCGGACCGAGTTTGAGCCATTATATTAAACCCGATCAATTTATGAGCGGAGCTTGAGCCTAATACGGCTCAACCCGAACAAAGCCCGAATATATAATTGTTTTAAATATTACAGTTAATTATTTGTATTGTAGCTATATTATTTTGAAACAAGAAAACTTTGTAAAAAGTTACAATGTAAACCCACATATATGTTAATATATCAATTACGTTTTGAAGGCCAAAGTTCAAAGTTCAACAAAAAAAAAAAAAAAAAAACCCAAAAGTTAACACAAAAGATCAATAAATCGAAGTCTTGTGACTTTAAAACTCTATTGTTTGTTCATATAGGTCAAACGTATCTTAAAAAATGTGGTCAAATGACTCGATCTTTCATTTTAAGCATTATTTAATGTTTTATATTATTAAGTACATGTATGAAATTATATATACCCGTGTATCAAGTAATAGTAGTCTATTCATATATATTTCGGTAATCTTAACTTTTTATAGGTCGAGCTAAATTTGTTTATATTAACAAACCCGATATGAGCCCGATATAGGCCCAAAACCCGAAAAGTTACATGGGCAGCGTTTGAGCCAAAGAAATCAGAAAATTTATGAGCCGAGTTTGAGCCTATAGCTATGAAACTCGACAATATTTGATTTCGAGCCATTTAAAGCTCGGCTCACAAGGCCCGATTGACAGTCCTATTCGAGGCCTTTGGCAAAAGAAAACTTATTCACTTTGCCGAACTTTATCGTAATGATTTATCTTTTCTTGAACTCTTAGCCTTGCCCCAATCAACTTGAAAATTATATTAGGGATGTTCGATCAAGTGATGACTTTTTCTAATTTGAAATGAATTGGTGATCTTGCTAAGAAGATGGTTGCAACTAAAAGACATGCCGCATTCTCGTTGGTTAACAAACTTGTGACTTGACACATATTCTCCGTGTTGCAACTACGCGTATCTGTTGAGAGAGCTTTTTCGACTATGAAGACAGTGAAGAATCGACTTCGTAACCGAATGGGAGATCAATGGCTATATGATAGTCTAGTTGTCTTTATAGAGATATACATATTTAGTGGTATTTCAAATGCTTATATCATGGACCGTATTCAAAAAAATGAAAAAATCGTCGCGGTCAATTTTAATGTAAATACGTAGATGAATTAAGTTCTTTCGTTGTCATAAAGGGGTATCATATGTAATTAAAGTAGCTTGTGAGGTTATTTTTGACAAACTTCACCTCCTCGTTTTTTCTCATAAATGAAACATAATTAAAGTAGCTTGTTTGATTGATTTTTTTTTTCGTATTTACTTTACCCCCTGGATGGAATTCTTGGATCCGCCCGAGCATATGGTCACTCATGTTAATTCATTCACCAAGCCATGACTTTCATTCCATGGAACTGATCAGAATGGCTGATTGATTGCATTATTTCAGATATTGCGAAATTAAATAGTAAGAAAAAATATTTAAGCAGTCGATGAGGTCGTAGCCTAGTAACAAATGTAAATGTTCCAAGATCAATATATAAGGCAAAGAGGGAAAAACACTTTTGATACCAAACTTTAGTCCAAAAAACACATTTGGTACCAAGCTTTTTGAAAAAACACATTTCATACCATGATTCACACAATCTTGACACATTTAGTTTTGCTGTCAATTTTCGGACGAAATTCAGCACGTATCCCTCGTGTGCCTGTTAAATCATGCACTGGTTTTAAAGACCCACAATTGACGGCACATGCTAAATTCCGTCCGAAAATTGACGGCAAAAGTAAATGTGTCAAGATTGTGTGAATCATGGTATGAAATGTGTCTTTTCAAAAAGTTTGATATGAAATGTGTTTTTTGGACTACTATTTGGTATCAAAAGTGTTTTTCCCTCTAAGGCAAAAGATTTTGGGTTCGACTCTCACTAATGTTGATATATATTTATCTAATTTAATATTTGTCTTGATAGTTTATTTATATTTATGTATTTTAATAGACTTATGATACAATAACTAATATAATGATAATACCGTTTTCAAAAAAAAATCTAAATCAAAATAGAATGGGCTGGATCCAAATCTAGAAATGGGCTTATGGAAGACTTGTTACTGCTCGGAATCTCGGATCGAGGGTAGGAAAGGCGGGACAGGTTGGATTGGGCGTTATGTTTGTTTTAGCCTCGTATTTTGTTTGATATAAAATTAAAGGTAGACTAGAAAAATAATTTTCAATGTACAATTACTCATACTTATATTGAAATTAATTCTAATGATCTAATTACTATTATATCAATCTTAGAAATTGAAAATATTGGTGAATGTAAGTTTATGCATCCTTTTAAATTAGGAGCATCTATTAAAGGGCCAATTTGTAATTATAATTAATTTTGAAAAAAGAAAATATTATTGGGGTCAAAATCTGGTCTCGTCGATTCGGTAATAAGCTGATAGTTCATGTTAATTAGGTCCATTTGTTTGCGTGTTAAGGTGTGATTAATTGTTAAGTGATCAAAAGAAGTTTGACGTTCATTAATTAACTCATCCCAAACGCAACTCAATTCGCTAGAGTGGTTCTGGATTAGGTCAGATCCATGCATTACAACCCATTAACGAAATATGGCCAAAATTGGAAAGATAATAAAAAGAAGAAATCAAGCACACATTATAGTCTTCTCTTTCTTTGGAAAACAGTTAAAATTTCATTCTAAGATATGTTTCGTACTGCTGAATATTAAAATAATTAGCTGTCATCAGAAATATCAAATTAAATAGAATAAGATTTGAAAAGTGAAAACAATTATTTTTTTTGACAAAAAAATCTTAGATAGCTCAAAGCGTTGATGATTGTCCAATATCTTAATTATAATGTAAAATTTAGTATTGTTATTCAATTCATGTGAGACATTTTTAGTCTCCACACGAGTAAATTGGATTTAGCATATCACAATACTAAAAATAATTTTATCAATATCATTTGATAAAATATATAAAACAGTACAAAAAAAAAACTTTTACTATTTTTATAATTATAAAAGGTCTAAGAGTAGTTAAAAAGTTAAGAGAAAAAAAAAAGATTTTATCGTTAAGAAAATTAGGAAAGAAGAAAACTTTAAAGAAAACAACGAGTACTTTTGAACTACCATGAACTCAGTTTTCACTTGGTCAAAATGAACTACGTCAGTGCCGGCCTAGGCTGCCTACCTAGGACCCAGGCTACAAAGAGGGCCTCATTTTTTTATTATGTGTGTAATTTTTTTTTATGTTAATAAATTATTGATATTTTTTTATGCATATATAGATGATATTACGTAATTAGAAATCAATGTACATAAGTTGAATCGAACAACAAATTTTCAAGTTTGAGATTGTAATTTAAAATTTGGTATCTAAACGAGCAGAGTTTGGAAACCTTAATTGATCCGAGCTGAAATAAGTTAGTATCTTTAAATATATTTAGTTGATTTGGCTCTTATGGAGTCAATCTCGATTCAAGTTCCAAAAGTTATTACATAAAAATTCTTGATTTGATAATATAGCTTAATCAATCTTTTGTTGATTGAATATCGAGTAATTTAATTCGAATTTAAGCCCTAAATAGAGTTGTCAACCCATCACCTTTCATAGCATAATTATAAAAATACTAAAATTATATATTATTACAGTAATAAATCTTTCTACTGCAAATTTTTTAATACTAAATATATTTCTATCAATTAATAAACTCATTTCATTTGTCTTGTCTTGCCATAGAAGATACAGTTAACTTGAAAGCAACTTAAGTTTGAAATCCTGCCCCTTCAAGAAAGAATGCAACTTAAACCATATAGAAAATCATCACAATGTCCAACATGCACTATATTATCTTGAGAAATAATAAATTAAATAAATATGCAATGAAGCGCAGCCCATTAGGGCAATAAATTGTTTTGAATACCTTTTGTATAGTTTGAACATAGGGTACAATTGTGAGCCGGAGGCATACTAAATTTTAATTTATAATAGTATTTACTTTATTTATACATGTATTTCAAATTTACACGCAACTAAATAAAGCATGCATATATGGAGTAGTATAAAATTTTAATTTATATTCAAAATTCTAGACAAACTGACTATCACAATCACATTAATTATGTTAAATAAAATTATACATATATATCTTGCATTATATTATATGGCACTAGAATCATTAATTAGAGATCTAGAGCACCTCCCTAGATCTAGATTAGTTGTTCCAACATCACACGCATGATAAATCTCTCACCTACTTAAACGGCTTCTTTTCTATTTCAAATATTAATCTTACTTAGTGTAGTACATATCTATCTAAATGAATAATTAAATATTTGAGTCAATTTCACTAATGTTGTTGTGCTATTGGCAAAAGCTAAAGTTAAGACAACAATATTTTGGGTTCGGATCCTATTAAATTAGGTATTTCTTTAGGTTGAATATTAGTCAGATTATTTTTGTCTTAGTAGTTGGTTCATTTTTCTATTTTGGTAAGTAATCGGACATATTTTCTTATGTAGTAATTGAGGTAATGTTGTAGTCTCCGTTCCACTCAAAAATGAAAAAATTGAGTCGATTTTGAACAGTGGATAGCCAAACAATATTTAACGTTGTATTTCAAAGTAATCAAATTTGTATGAAGTATTATATTATTCGAACTCAACTAATTAATATACTCAAATCAATTAAAGCTTGTCTGAGGTCTACATTTTGTAAGCAAATTATATTCAAACAAAATATCAAACTGAATAAGAAAATATAAATATGTTGTATATATATGACTCAACTCTATTGTTTTAAAATATATATACTACATCAAAAAAAATTATATACGATGTCAAACAATTCTCTCTTACCAAAGCCGAGGCTTCATGATCAATATATTATGAGTTCGATTCTCACTAGTATATATTTTTCTTGTAGTTTAATACAGAGTGTTTGATAGTTAATTTTCTTTCTAATTTAATTGTAATCGAATGAATATGATTTAGTGTTACTGATGTGATGTAATGATGTAATATATTCACTAAAAAAATATATCTTACCAAATCCTATTTAATCAGCAGTCATTTGTTGAAAACATGTCTCGATCATGAATGAAAACAAATTAAAAATACATATATATATATATAACTCAAAGAAACCATTTTTGGATTGTACGTATACACCTCAAAATTAACTTTAAAATAGGGTTTAGTTGTTGTCTTCGTCAATAACCCAAAAATGGTTGAGACTTGATCATTCAAAAGTGAGGGTATGGGGGGTCATCTCATCAATACTCCTAAAATTAAGTTTTTTTTTTTTTTTTATATTATCCAAACAAACTTATAGTGGGATATAAGCTAGCTACGTACCAGTTGAATGGTTGATTTACAAACCTAATTGTTGCATAAAGTCTAATTGTTGCATAAAGTCTTGGAGCATTTACCACTTGATGTGAACTTCACTCTATGAACTATAAGCTATATCCACTTCTACTTTAATATATTTATACTTTTTAAATAAATAAACATGCAAGTGTGCTACATTGAATTATTTATTAATAATAGTCCAACTTTTTCTTTTGGGAAATTTTCCCGATCGAGTAACTACATGGCCCATAATAGTCGGTCCAATTTTATGGTACATGGGCCCATATTAATTTATAAAGCAGGCCCACGTCGTAAAATAGATGAGCTTAGGTTTAAATGAAAATATGGGCTTATGCTAAGGTTTGGTGTTTAATTTCTCAATTCAAAACTCTTTGCCCTTTTCACCCTTATTTCGGCCTTGATAGCTGTCATGGATAGTTCTGACTTCTGATAGATATATTTGGATCAATCAGAAATACAAATTAAGCATAAAAATTTAAATCCGGTCGAATATCATAATTTTCAAATTTGTGACTCGATAAATGATTAATAGACAAAAAAATTATTTAATTTGAATCATGTGATTATAAGAATCATAGAATTTAATTATTCATGTATAAAAATGAAGTTTCTAATTGTATTTTATAATACATATAAAAACATAAATAAAATTATATACGAGTTGCTAGAAATAATTTTGTATGCGATAATATCTTGAATGTATTTAATTTAATTAGATGGATCATATATGTAGGATGTAGCATAATTCCAATTATATTTAAAATCCGTTGATTGGTATTCAGGTTTATATCATAATTTACCTCATGTGATATTAATAATATTCAATTTATCTTTTTGGATTTGAAAAAATAAAACTTTACCCTTTGTGAAAATTTTAAAGGAGCAATTTACCATCTTTTAACAGTGAGTGTAACACACTCGTCGAAATTAAGAGTAACCTCAAAACACAGGGGTTCAAGTGTCACATTTATAATTACACAGCGGGGTAAAATACCACATTTATAAGTTGACCGAGTCAAGTATAGTATATAAGAGGGATACTTTTTGTCAATTCGTATTTTATGTTTTAGTTTAAATATATCAAGGTGACAGTGTAAAACTTTTATGAGATCATAGAAATGTAAAGTGTTTTTTTTCAAATCACGAGGAATAAAATGAACATTATGTATATCACAGAAGGATAATTGTCATTAATTCAATTTAAAACACAACTATGTACTATTGTACTCTCTCTTTTTTGATTATATACTATTGTAATTAATACGTTATTATATGAATAAACAATTAGAATTTCTAAGCATATATATATATATCACAGAAGTTTAATAGCAAATGCTCCGCCCATAACAAACTACATGTAGTAAAGATAAAACTTTCTTCCTAAGTTGACATCCGTTATCAATAAAAATAAGTGTATTAGAAATAATATGCATCTCATATTTTTGTACGTATTATTTTACAAAATTAGCATGAATTTCAATTTTTAATTTTTTAGGAAAAATCAACATTTTAACATGCACCTTTTACGAACTCAAAAACCAAGTAAATTATTAATAATGTAACATCCTTAAATAGGCAAATCCTTTGAGTTTGAAATTCTAAAGATTCTAATAAGACTTTCAATGCACGTTTAATTAATTTAGTGGCCGGGTATCAATATTCCACTAACTGATTGATTCTTCTTGGAATCTCTTATGCATGCACATATTTTTTCAAGCAAATGTTAATTTCATGTCTGCCACCATCTCTATACCTTCTCAAATTGTCCTTTCAAACTGAAATGACAATAAAAGAAGAATAGGAAATACAAAAAAATGAATAGGAAATACAAAAAAATTATAAAATATAAAAAATGCCCTTTAATTATATTTTTACTAGTTGAGAAAATTATCAAAATTTAGAGATATAATATTAGAGGGAGCAAGAAAATGACTGACCACCAATTGTGAAATATATCTCGCTTTTGTTATTATTTAAAGTAACAATAAAAGGAGAAGTGAAATAAAAATGGCATTCATGTCTGTATGCCTAACAATTAACATGTCCATTATGCACCACTAAAAGTGCTTTCTTGTAACCCTTAATGTCTTATTCCTTTTATACGTTATCTTGACGTATTGAAATTGAATCCTCTTCTTTTACCTACTTGACACTGACAATTTGGAGAAACTAACATGACCAAATTCAAGATTAAAGAGTGATCAGGGGTCTAAATAATATGAGTAAAAAAATTATAGTACAATTTAAAAAGCTCTAAAGATATACAACCTATATATTTTAAATGTATACATTGAAAAATATTATAAGAAGTGATTTCATAAGAAGAACGGTTGTTATTAACAAAGTTGAAGACACTAAATAAATTTTATTAATAGGAATTTACTTAATTAAGATCCCTAAAAAGAATAATTGGTGACATAACAATCTAATCATAAAGAAAATTAATTAATTAGTTATTAAAATAATATAATATATTTAATTTTAAAGTACATATAATAAACAGTTAAACGAATCAAAATTCTCAATGATGAGATAAACATGAATAACTCATCTTCTTTCTTAAGATCAAAAAGTTTTAATTAGCATCTTGATAAATAATAAAAATCTTATCTTCAACCATGAAAACTTCTTACCTAGGAAACACATGGTGGGTTCAAATGCTTTGAGTGATGTATGTCTACTCTCTTTAGTGACGGATTGGGCCCTAGAATCTTTAAGAATAGAAGGCCCAAATATTATATATCTTTGCTTTTGAGAGATGAATTGAAATTTGTATTTTGATGTGACAGTAGACCATCTTTAACAGTTCTATTAAATTATGATCTCTTATTTTAAAATTTAAGGAGTAAACAGTATTATACATGTATATTTTTTACTCTGCACTTCAACAACTAGTTTATATTTTAAGATTCTAAATTATACAACACCACCACTTCACTCCGACATTTAATTTATATTTAATAAACTATTTTAATAATAATTTATATATAAATATTAGTGATATATATAATATTTATTTATTTAATAAAATAATATTAATAAAATTTACTTTTTTAAAATATCATAATTTCGAGAAAATAATATGAATTTAAATTAAATAATCGTGTTCTATGAATTTAAATTAAATGATTCGTGAAAGTAGTATGAAATTAAAATATAGGAGTATTATTTTGAAAAAACAATATGAATTACTATTTAAAATAGGGAAAGTACAATTTTCCATGCAAAATGAGTTTTTAAAAATTAACTTTGGCCTTTTATATTTAAGAGGCCAAACTTATAATTTTTGCTGGGTCTATAATATAAGAGCTCTGTTGGAGCTTATTTTGTTGCCAAAACTTATAACTTTTCTTATATTTTGAGTTATAAATGGTTTGTTGAAAATGGTCCGATAAATCAAAACTTTCCACCTTAGATTGTTCTCATGTCCCACCCAATCCAACAAAATCTTGAAACTTGGATTAGTGGGTATGAATATTTGGTCAAGTGCCTACCATGCCACATGACTAGGCACCAACTCCATTGACAAGATGTTATGTATCTTGGAGGCACAAAAATAATGGCATATAACTTGTACTATTACCGGGGTAATAATATTAATATCGTTTAAGTCTCATTCGCAAATTAAATCTTATATGTAATTCAATAAAAAAATCAGGAAAATGATCAATCACAAAATATGAATCGTATATTTACTTTTTATAATTGTGTTGTAATTAGATAAAATTTGATATTGAGAATAAGAAGTAACATAGTCATGATTACATTAAAAAAAATGTTAATTTTGATTGATTTGGAACATATTTTTTTTGAAAAACATAAAAAGATCAGAAGTATTCCAAAAATCAAGAGGGTTACATGCACGGTGATCTACTTGCAAGCATGATCGTCTATTTGATGGTCAAAATCATATTTTTGAATTGTATATATGAATCGAGAGTTTATCATCATTCGTCATCTTTTTTCTTATAAAAAAGAGTACGCGATTAAATGATCAATACATGTTGCCTCTTGAACTCCCCAATCCACATACATTTTGATCTAAGTCACTTAATGACTAAATCATAGTTAATCAATTTTTGTGATAATTCGCTTTTTCTTGTAATTTTCTGAAAATAATATATATGATGTATAGTTATATTTTATGGTACATGGTACAAAACTTCCCTAAAACCTAGGAGCTCAATTTTCAATTAAATATCTAACAGGAGTAGTAAGTAAAAATGGGCCCGGACATTAGAAAGGGTTGGCCCATTACAGCTACGCAATAAAACACACGCTTTTGGGTTGAGGGATTGAAGTTAAGCTGTAGGGTTCGGAAGCATGATGGGCCCCATTTTTCTTATCTGCTCTAAATTTTGAGGGCCTTAACATGTAGCTACCTTGTGTTCCAGGCCCATACTTCAATATAAGATCCTCACTCTTTGACTAGAAATATTTCATACAGATTCAAATACTAATAACTGGAATATTAATCTTACAAGAATTCGACTAGGTTTGTCCGACTCGTTTAACGGGGTTTTATTAATTAGTTTCAATCAAGAGAAAATATTATACTTTTGACAACTAATGATATTAAATCAAGAAAGTAATTGTTTGAAATGTCTTTATTACAAGTTAATTAAAAATCAAAATTTGAGTTGTTTTATGTTGGGATAAATTCAGGACACTCATGCGAAATACGCACGAGATTATAATGTGAAACGTTAACGTATTATCAAATACAAGGCACAAAACTCTTCACCTGTACAAAATAGATTGTTTCATATCGGTAATATCAAGAAATCATTTTAAAGTACTTTACGTGAGTACCTATAATTTCACGTGAAATATGTTAAAGCTGATTTTATGAATTATGTCGATTTGAAGCGATCTATATACAGTTGAAGAATATCTTATAAATATTCGATCGTATATGATAATTTCGCGTAAGTTTCGTGTAACACAGAGAATGTCTTTCATTTAATTTTCTACTTTAGGTTGAAAAACTTTAGAAAAAAATAAAAAAAACTGTTCCTTCCAAATTAAAATCAAATTTAACAAAAAGACAAACTCATAACCCGTACATTATACAATTTTCGTTCTACTTTTGCAAACCACATTTACAATTTTTGTTCTACTTGTGGCAACTCAAATGTAGTTGAAATAGAAGGTATAGATCATAAAGTTGTTGTCTAATATAGTAAGGTACAGGCCGGTTCCCCAAGTACGTACTTAGCGGCATCATTAACTTTTCCGAATTGCCAATTATGATACAATTAATGAAAGTGAAATCAAAATTAACATGTTCTTTAGAATTTCAAGCACATAAGTTTTTATCAAAAGTTTGCTTAGGGCCTGTTTGTTTGGCGTTTCCCAAAATTTTTTCGTGTTTGGGAAATGCCTAACAAACATGTTTTATATTTTCCGAAATAAATTTTTCATCCATTAATTTTCTCAAACTACTTTCTCAAAAGCCAAACAAACAACAATTTTCTTATCTCTAAACAAAACCTATACAAACTCTACTTTGATTTGACATAAAGTAATCTATCTCTTACACAATTTATCTCACATAACAAACATGATTTGACATAAAGTCTTACACATCTTACACCTACAACCCAACTCTTCCAAAAAAACCTACACCTACTTTATTTCTCAAACCACTCTCTCAAAACCCAAACAAATAACATTACGCAAATCGAGATTATTTCACAAACCATCACTACTCTTCCAAACTACTTTCCCAAACGCCAAACAAACAGGCCCTTAGCCGTTAAACCTGCATTTTTTCCCAAGACAAAATCTGTCAGATGATCTCACATGGTAGAACATAAAAACGAGACCATAAAGTGATTAAATTTTAAATGAAAAATATAATGATAATGAACAAAATGATCCAAGGAAAAAAGTCAAGTTCAAACCTACTTGGTAGCTAGTGAACATCTAGTCACAAAACAAGGGTATAGCATTTGAACAACAAAATGAGTTCCACTAAATTTAATTAGGCCAAAGTTTTCCATAAATTCACATAATATATATTCAGGTTCAAAAAACAAGTCATTGTATGTCAATTAAGTTTGGGTAGCGTCGAACAATCATTGTTCAAGTTGGTTATTTTTCTGTTTCGAACTTGAAATTATATTTGGCCTCGATTTTAATTGAATTGAAATTGAGTTTTCACCTTCAAAGGTGATGCTTCTTTTTGTTCTTCAATTTCTTCAATAATGTCTGTTAGTTCGAATAACTTAATGTATATATCACTTTTTAACTTATAGAATCAAATTTCAGAAATATGGGGTATTTTTTAAAGTTGATAGATTTGTAAAGCAAAAGCTTATCCAAAGCTTACTACCAGTTCCGACCAACATGCCGGCATTGCATCAATTGTACATGATTTAGAAAATTTATGTGGCCCTTCTTTTGTATAACAAAATATCTATGGAAATATTTGGTAATTGAATTATATATATGAAATTCAACTCATTTGCAACCATATTCTTCTTGAGCAGATAAGGATTGTTTCCAACTGAATTTATTGATGACAGAACATACATGATACATGCATGCCTTGTTATAAATACAAACTAGTATGCATCACTAGATCTCTTTTCATTTTTAAAAATAAATATAATTAATTAATAATTAGAACAGCATGCAATATATAAATTACTACTCCTACAAAATATTGATATGGTATTAAATTTACCAATGGTGAAATTTAAACTATGACAATAAGTATGCAGAATATGTGAGTCTTTGTAGTTCAAACTCTCCGATGTTCAATTTAGTAATTATAATAAAGACGTGAAAATATTATAAATAGTAAATTTACATATTTTGAATAAGTTGTGATATTTATAGGCAAGATAATAAGTTGAAGAGTTTTTTTTTTTTTTTTGTCACGTAAAATAACAAAAATGCCCTTGAATTTTGAATAAACACAAGAAAGAGTAAAATAGTTGTCTTGAATGAACTAAATGACTCCTTTCATCTTGATATTATCACAAATATATGGAATTGCTCTTTATATATAAAATTATACTCTACTTTTTAATTCAAATTTAATTTTACGTGATCGTTAACCTTTGACTTGTAAAAGTAAAAGTAAATAAATCAAAAGCATCCAAAAGTCAAAAATTAATTAATGGTTGTTTTTTAGATCTTCAAACAAATTCGATATTCATGTAATTCGTACTCCTAATTGGTAAAATAAAATTATTTATACACATTGGGTCGTCCTTAGACCATGTGGACAAAACTGGAAATCCACATGGGAAAACGGTAAGATAATTCGTTAATATATTAATGACCAAAATAAAATAAAATAAAAAAATTACACCTTCGTATTTAAGATAGTGGACAGTACGAATTCCAAGAAGAAGAAGAAACATGATGAAATCAATGTATGGCAGGTTTCAGCAAATAAGAATTGGAGAAAATCAAAATTAAGACTTCTAATTATAAATGTAATAAATGTGGTATTGTACCTTGAAAGATTCAATATATACATGTAGTAGTAATTAAAATGGTGTGAAATTCGAAAAAGGTTTTGTCGGTTAGGTTCTCTGTGAGGGGGAATTTCATGGTTGCGACACAATCGGTGGCGCCGCCGTCGCTGGTGGTTTCGGAACATTACAATTTACGTGTGGATGCCAAAAATTATTACTGTCAAGATTTACGCACTCAATTCTCGTGTTGGTAAAATAAGTCTCATAAAACGTGTGTTGACTTAAATCTAGCTCTAACCTAATTTAAATCACTTTATTGATTTTTTTTGATAAAATTATTTAAGTATTATGAAGCTAACAAACCCTTTGAAAAAAAGAAAAAAAACTAATAAAAAAGTTTAACTAAGTAAACTATGAATAATCTTCATGTCAAAAAAAAAAAAAAAGTTACATCAAAAGGTAGTCGAGCCAACCAACATAAAAATGTGGTTCACAAAGAGATCCCTTGTGGTTCAACAAGTCTTACAAGAACACCCCCTACAACTTGTAAAAATATTTATAAAAAACACCCTATAAGGGGTGTCTTTGTAATTTTTAAAACTACAGGGAGTTTTCTGTAATTATGATAAACCTACTAAAAATCAACTTGAATGGATTGATAGTTAAGAAGGTAAACACAGTTGTGAACTTTTAGCTTCTTGTACTTGAAAGTCTAATTTTCTCTAAAAAAAATGTCTAATTACATTGTATATCCATTTATTATTAGCTGAGTAACATATAGGATATATTTAATTAGTCACTCGATAAAAAAGATGACTTAATCATTAGTCCAGTTATTAATTGGAAAGCGCTTAAACTTCAAACCCGACAATCAATCAGTAAGATTCTAAAGAGTAGCCAAAAGAAAAGAAAAGAAAAGTGTGACATTCAATTAAAGGGGATGAAACTTAGCACTTCGATCAGCATCTTTTATTGTTAATATAATTATCCCTCTAAATAGCAACAAGAAAAAAAAAGTCAGTAATCTACTATATATTCCGATCGATAATTTTCTAATTAATTGTCTTTTCAAGATTTGAAAGTCCACAAATTTTGATCACTCTTTTCATTCTGCTTTCCAACTGGAGCTTTCATTATTAGCAAGTTGCTTCTAGGCATGATTTATACGAAGTTTAATTCCAGGTTTCACCTTCTTATAGATCTTCATATAATAAAAGGGTGTTTCTTAACAAAATAAAGATTATGGTTCATTAAGTCCACCCCAGTTTATAATGAATATTGAACTACCGGAGAAATATTGGGCAACCAAATTATAAGCTAATATACTCATTGTTTTTAAATTTCAATTCCATTTGAATAAGATTTATCAATATGTGGACCGAGTTGTTGTCGTTTTTTTTTTTTTTCCCAGATAAACTATCATAACATTATGACGTAGCATTAATCACCCACCGAGTCGGAACCTGAACCGGATCCAAATACTAAGGACCAAGGTCCGGACGAGATCCAACAATGAATGGCTCGCCCATAAGAGACCGCCCCGTTGCAACTAAGGTAATCTCGTGTTAAGGGACGATACTATCAATGGATGGTCATCAACGATCCCATCTCACTAAGTTAAGGGTTCGCTTCACATGGCAGATCTTCACAAGATTCACTAATCCCTCATTCTAGGGAACAATGACTCTCATTTAGAAAGAGTTGTCATGCATGCACAACATATTTTTCCAATCAAGGACATTTATAACAAGAAAATATCTATTTCAATGGGTATAAATACCCTTATGGTATGATCAATTTAAGACCTAATACACAATTCATAACCTGATTATTCTCTGCAAACACTTTGTATAAGTTCTCTGCAACTCTTGCTGACTTAAGCTTCGGAGAAAGCTCCGCCTGCACCAACCCCGGTGTGTAGTCTTTGTTTTGCAGGTCTAGATTGACGTACATATTAACCATATTCTTGAGATAGAGCATACCAAATTCGGAAAATCCGATATCTACTCTGCATCACATTAATATCACTGAAAACATAAATTTATTGAATTACATTCAAAATAAAAATCAAGCACTAGTATTAATCTAAGAGAAAATCTCATATTAGTGGAAGTTGAAACCAAAAACTCTTGTTTTTATGGTATCAGTCTTACCATTGGACTATGGTCTCATTGACATGAAACGAGTTTTCTTTAATTGAGCGTTTATATTAGGGGTGAGCATTTGGACCGAACCGGATCGAAGTTCGGTTCCTGGCCGGTTCGGTCCTGGAAATCCATGGACCGTTTACCAGACCAAAATTTTCGGTTCAGTTCGGTACAAAATCGAATGGTCCGGTTCGGTAAAAATCGAACGGTCCGGTTTGGTCTACAGTTTCCTGATTTCTAAATTTTTCCGGTTTTTTACCACAAAATTTAACGATTTGGTCTGGTTTGGTCCGAACAAACAATTTAATTTTTCAGTTCGGTCCAAAAAAAATATAAACAATCAAATTTTCCACGGTTCGATCCTACTTCGGGGGAGATTCGGCCCGAAACGGTACGAACCGAACCGAACCGAACCGAATATTCGATTCCTAGTCGTTTCGGTCCTGGAAAATCGTGGACCGATTACTGGACCGAATTTTCGGTTCGATTATCGGTCCGGATCTAACCATTCGATCCGGTTCGATTTGGACGGTTACCCAAACCGTGCTCAGCCCTAGTTTATATGATCATGGTATATTAAATTGGATTCAAACATTAGTAAGTCACAACAAACAAAATATTGAGCCAAATGTACTATGTCTGGTCCAATCATGGACAATCCACTCCACCAAACGAGTCTTCTAAGAATCATTTGTAGCCATATATTGTTAGTGTAATTGATCATAATTAATATAGTATAAAATGGATTATCTCGTTTCGTTTTTCATGCGAAAAAAGTAAAAGAAATTGAAAAAGACTAGTTCTGTATTTCCCATTGGCTACCATGCTGATGTCATCATGATGAAATCTCATGTATGACATTATTAAGATTTTCTTAGTGGGTGATTATCAAATGGGAACATATGATATTCTGGACTATATTCGATTATTTTGGTCTTCATATGGTTCGAGCTTATATTTTACGTATTGGGCTTCATTCATTATTTTGTTATGTGGAATCATATATATATATATATATATATCTCCTATTATTTTTTAATTTAAATTTATACCGTTTTAAGATACTTTTTCTACTAAAATAAGAGCTCACCTCACACATATTGAATCGTATGCAATAATTTTCTGTCATCACAAAGAAGTGTGATAAATTAAATGCGTGACTGATTATATATAATACAAAACAATGAATTATAGTATATTTAATTACCTCTATATATCTAATAAAAATAATTAGAATGTGTACACTCTGGACACTTATTCATTATTCAGTTGACTAAATAGTTGAAATCTGTTAATTAATTGTTAGCAAAGTATTTTTTTTTATATATACGTACGTACATACTTGATGAATATAATCAAAGAATCTGCTTCATTGAGATTATATATTGCTAATTAATTATCATTATCCTCCTTAATAATTTGAACTTAGCTGTCTCATGTGAAATTTTCGTCATGATAAGTAGACTTCCTATATACAGGGTATAAACCTAAAATTGATTAGTAGCTAAATATATTTAGTACGTACGAGGGTACGAGCTCGCTCATATAGAATAATCGTTATTCCATGTAATGCTAGTAGAATCTTATATTGTAGAATTATTGTTTATTACGAAGAAAATTAAGGAAAATAACAGCTTAAGTTTAGGAGATTTAGATTTATTTGAATGATATTATATATATGTTCGGTTCAATTTACTTTTAAAAAAATCAACTATTAATTTGTTTGAAGAAAGAAAAGGAAAGGAGGAAATTCTACAAACATAAATGCACGGCTCTGTCGAACTGGACCATCTAAAGTCTAAACTAAAACGCGACTCGATCATGAAATTAAATGGGAATATTTGAATTATTATTACATATATATATCAAAGTATGAAATGCTACAACTTGGTATATAGTAATTTAATACTTGATGTAATGACTACTAAGGAGTAGGGTCTTGGTCTCTTGGACTTGATATATAGTTTGTTATTCGGACCCTCATGGAAGGTCCATTTCATTGTGGGTCCAAATTCACCTGCTGCTTTCTAGATTATCCGGATTCACTTTCATCCGATTAGTCATGTGTCATCAATAATTGAACAGTAATATTCTTCCATCAACGCCAATAACTTAATTTTTCCTACGTTTGTTTCGATTTTCCTGTAATTTATGAGAATTGTACACATCTTTGTCTGATTGTTGAGAATGTCTAAAGTGAAATCAGTTAATGCGTAAACGAATCGAGTAATATCGAATAATATATATTAATATTTATTTTAATTTTTTTATTAAGTTTTGAATTTGGTTTGATTGTTAAATAATTCAAACTCGAACTTCGAGTATGAATACGTAGCTTGATATTTTCCTATTAATTTATGGTCAACTTCAACTGAACTTTAAAATTTATCAAACAAAAAATGTTGTTCAAGTTTTTTTTATATGCATAAAGAACCGCGGTCTTTCATCAAATAAACTCGAGTCCAGTATCGAATAGTTTGATTTGATTTTTAGTTAGCCCTAAAAACGCTTAAAATTAAAAGAATCATGTTGTAGCATGTCTTTTACTTTTTAGAGGATTGATCACTTTCATATAAGAATGTTAAATATTCAATGAGATAGCGCTAGGTTTATTATCATTATCTACAAATTGAAATATAAAATTCTAAAAAGAGAAATGTTTCATAAAATAATATCTTCACGAATATTTGAAGATGATTTATTAGTTGATAGATAGAATCCAGAAGAATTATAACCAGAGGCACATTTGCTATCAAATGAAAGAGAAAGCATACGACATTATATAAGAAGAAAAATTAAAAGTTACACTTACACAAACTCCAAAAGGCATTTTCCGTCTTTGGGGTACTTAATTTATTTATTTTTAATTTTGCCTTATTAAATCCTGCTAGTCCAACATATAGCTAGGTACCTATTTAATTTAATTTGTTCATGTAAAAGTTAAAGAATCCTTGTTTTTTAAATGCGCACGTTGATGCAATAAAGCAATCCCCATGAAAGAGCATTTTGCATAGGAACCTCCAAGTTAAATTTTTATTTTTTTTAATTGTTCATCATTGATTTTGATGATTGCATTAGTTTTAATTAGATGCTGGTAATGATACTATTGAGCTTTTAACTTGTTAGTAATTTAAAATTTATTTTGTTATAATGTAATTAAAAGGCTATGGGAGAACTAGCTAGAGGGCGGGGGTGAATATATTTGAACTTCATAGGATACTTTAATAGTAATATGACTAAATTATTTTTGGGATCATGTGAAGTTGGTAAATTCATATATTCCAACTGGCCAGCACAACTCATAATTAATCATATTACTTCTTAGTTTATAAGCATATTTATTTGTAAAAAAGATTAACATAACACTAAGTATTAGTGGTCCAATGGTAATTTACTTTATTTTCTTAATTTTACTAAAAATAATAGAAACACCAACAACCAATAAGTTAAAGCCAACTTTTGTAGGCAAACGTCTTGATTAATTGTCTTTGCACTTTTAATTACCTCACAGAGAGATCAAATTTGTTTATGTGCCTAAGCTAGTGAATCAAACTAATCTATTTTCTTAACTCTGATATATTTTTACAAGGCATGCATTTGTGTTTGATTAATTTCAAAACAAGATGAAAAGTAGCAATTATACATGGTTGTGTTTGATGATTTTCTTTTTCTTGAAGATAAGGATGCAATAAATTAAAAAATAAAAATAAAAAACTAATCTTATTTATAAAAAAAATAAAAATTAAAAAAGAATTGAATAGGATAAGGGAGGAAGCGGAAATTGCGGGGGACCCAAGTGAGGAGCAATAACGCAACACAATTCCGAAGTTTGATACAACTCGTGCCCTAAAAATCTATTTCCTTAATCATTGCTTCCCCCACTAATCTCTCCATTCAAATATCCCATTAAGTTATATTCAAATATTTATTTCAATTCGTGTTTGACCAATTAATTCCAAACGGCTCTTACACCATTTTCTGAATATTAGTCCAAAAAAAAAAAAAAAATTATATATTAGTCAACACTGCACTCACTATCAATATATATAATATATAATATTAATAACATAAAGTATACGAGAAAAGTAAATAACTTCGAAACAAATTAAGAAATATAAGGCTCTATTTATCTCTCTTTTCTTTTGGTACTTCATGAGGAGTTTATAATATAAAATTTCATTTGTCAAAAAATGTGACTTTGCCCTTTCATTTTTGTAAAATAAATAGTCCGCGCGCATACTATGGGAAAATAAAATAAAAAAAGTAGAAGAAATATAATTTATACATGATGGGGGAGTTGGACCGTGGAGGCGGGCCAAACCGGCCGACAAAATCCGTCCGAACGGGGTACATGGTGGAGGGTATTTGTACGGAACAACCTAAACGGGGGCACAATTTGCCTTTAACGTGGATTTTATTTTTTTGGCCCCAAAGTCACAATATGTAACCCATTTACACCACACTATGCCTCCATGGTGGCGGAGACAGCCGCCACTATCACCATCAATAGTTGCCGGCGGTGGTTTCATCACATCACACATTACATATGTAAAATTCACTATTGTATAGTATATGCCTCTCCCGTTTGTGACGTCATAATATGAAAAGTATGGTGCTTAATTAGTTCATTAGATAATAAACCTAATTTGGATTTGATATTAAATACCACTTTATTGAGTTAAAACTCTTTCAGAATCTATGTTTATTCTCCTATGATGCATGGATACATTAAAAAATTATAAAATGCAGTGTTGGATACTTTTCGGATATTCGTGGGATATGTATCTGATACTCTATGTGGTGTGTCGATAAATTTTATTAAAAAGAATTATTGAAGACACGTATCGGATACTTCTTTAGACGTATTCAACACATTTTATCTTCTGAATTTTTCTAAATCACCACAGTTGTTAAGAACAATGTAAGACGTCGAACCACACTTTGTATTATATCCAACTGCAATACAAAATAATTATCTATAACGGGACATGTTGTATATAACATAATAAAACAATAAACATGATGTATAATTAATAGTATTAAATTAATCCTACTAAACAATTTTTTCTCTCTAAAAGTTATATAATTAGGTAATTTATTACTTATATAACTTAAATTTATCTATTTCAATATGTATGAATATATAAATATATTATTTTACTTATTTCAATATGCATAAATATATAAATATTCTTTTTAGATCCGTATCCATGTCATATCGTATCTTGTAAATTTTAAAATTCGTTTATCCGTATCCATATCGTGTCTTATTTGTGTCGCCATGTCCATGTCCGTATTCGTGCAACATAGTTAATAGTTTCTAATATCAAGCTACTACCTTTCAGAGACATTCTTGACTAGAGCATATCTAAGAAAAATTTTATAGACCATGTGGCTAGAAATATACCACAATATGCATGCACAATCAATGTTAAGGTGCAACTCGAGCCACAAGTTCTATGAAATCATGATTTTGACTTCCGTGACAAATTTTTTCTTCTTCTCAAAGTGGTTTTTTTTTTTATCTTCTCAAAGTGGTTATTTATCCTGTCAATTTACTTTTAGTAAATATTTTAAGACGAGGGATTCTCCACTATATATTTCTTTGATTTATTAATCATGTTTAATAATAGAAAATGCATGATTTTGTTGTTTTTCTCACTTGAAGTAATATAATTGGTCCACTTATTTTAATTAAAACTAAACTCTTGAATGAAAAAAAAACAAAGAAAACTATACATATAGTTTTCGTCTCAAGGTGTTGAATGTTGACCAGAAAATCGATGGTCCAATGGAAAAAATAATTAATATATGTACTTTCTTGTTAAATATAGAAACAAATCCCAATAATCTCGTTCGTATCTATTCCTAGTTATAAATATAGTAAACCCCCAAGTCTTCCTCCTCCCCTTTAATTAGCATAAAATTTAGTTTTAATAATCAAAAGTTCTCAAAAAAAAAAAAAAAAAAAAAGTTTAATAATCACAAAAGTAGAAAAAGAAAATCAAATTTCAAGGCAGTGGCCGGCGTTCAACGGTGGGACCTAACGCCGTTACTGGGCCATAAACAGCCGTTTCATAAGAAAAAAGAAAAAGAAGAAAATAAATTATGTGCGCGTGTTTTAATTTTACCTTTTGGGACGTGAGCTTGTTAAAAAATAAAAATCAGCTAATCGGCTCAAAGCCGATTTTGGCTTGAGCTGCTTAAAGTACCTGTGTCACTGTGTGTATTCAGTGGAGCTACTACGTACTGAAAGCTAGTCGGATGGCTGGAAAATAATAGTAAACAAAAAAGAAAAAGCATTTTAAATAAATACGTGGGCCGGGCTGAAATGGATTTGCTGGATGGCCTACACGAGATAATTACATTCTTCCTCTTTTTGATATGATAATTGATAATTACATTCTTTCACGTCTGCCCTTTGGTTTGGGCCTTATTATCTCACCATTTAACTTTTTTAATAAATGATGGATTTAAAATCTCATCATGAAAACAATATGAGTATTCTATAGTAATGCTTCAAATTCAAATATTTTGTGAAATATGAAATTTAATTTAATGAAATATTCGGAAGTTGTTAGTTTCGCATCAATCAAGAAATTCTATTTATTTCGGACTGAAAGTGCAATTAAAATATCAGAAATTACAAATTATTTTCCTGTGATTTCTAAAAAAAAAGGGGCATAAGACAAATGATATCAGAATTGGCGGAAAAACAGAAGAAGAAAGTGTGTTACTCAAAGGGTGGGCAAAAAAACACATAATTGTTTAGTATGTTACCATTTTATCATAAAAACATTTGAGGTATTTTGCAGTCTATTCTAAAGTAAATTGTTTGTTTTAGTCCTTTCATATCGAATTCTTAGGTCATTTTTTTTCTAACCACGTGATTTTTTTTCTTATTTGAAAGGCTCATCTAAAAAAAAATAGGGAATTTAAATGAACCTAATTTTTGAAGAAACTAAAAATGGGAGAGGTTGTTGGTGTATTTTTCACATACATTATTTTTTAATGGGAAAATTGTTTTTTTGGTACCATAGGATAGGTTAACTTACACTTTTGGTACCATTGGATACGAAAATGCAAATTTCGTACCATAGGATAGGTTTTCATTGCAATTTTGGTACCAAACCCAAATTTTCCCCAAAGTTCATCATGATTTAACTCCTATGAAATGCATAATGTTCAATTTACCCCCTCATGGTTTAAAAAAAGAGCATTTTACCCCCTAAAATTTTGTAAAGTTTCACATCACCTCCCTGATATTTTTATAGGCAGCACTTTATCCACTTTTATTATGATAATGTGGCATTTTACCCCATGTGTTATGATAAATTTGGCAATTTATCCCCCTATGTTATAAATTAGTTTGTATGCCTACTCTCAATTCTGCAAGTGAGTTACACTCTCCGGCTGAAGGGGGAAAATTGCTTCATTAAAAAATTTACAGGGGGTAAATTGAACATTATGCATTTCATAGGGGGTAAATTGCCATTAACTTTGTAGAAAAATTAGGTTTGGTACCAAAATTGCAATGAAAACCTATTCTATGGTACCAAATTAGCATTTTCGTATCCAATGGTACCAAAAGTGCAAGTTAACCTATCCTATAGTACCAAAAAAGCAATTTTCCCATTTTTTAAATATGTATAAAGGTCAGATTAAAGAAGCTAGCATGAGCATGCGAATCTATATATATATATATATATATATATATATACTATGCAATAGTTTTTGCATGCTTGAACTAATTTGTAGTTGTGATTTTGAATGGTGAATATGTTGTTTAGTGGCGTGGATTGAATGTCTATAGTCTAAGAATGATTCTTAAGGAATTGCTTTTCAGTTCCCTTTCCCACAAGAAAAAACAATTGCATGAATTTTTTTTTAATTTTTTTTTTATTATATGAAATTCTTAATCATATCTCGACTATACGAAATATTCAGAAAATGAATCACATATATTTTTTATTGTGTTTTTTCAAGTTTGTACTACATTTTGTAAACATTAATGTCGTATTAAGATATAGCCTTTCTAAACTATAATATAAAACCAAATCCTATATGATTTTGTAAACAATTTTAATGTTGTTTCAAGCTAAATGACAAGGATTACAATAAACGACATGTAGGCATTTCTCATATTATGCCTTTCCACCATGCCTACCTACATTTACGACAACTCAAGTTACTAAATAATCATTGGTCAAATTTAATAATAATGAAAGCCAAGGCATGTATGTTCCTCATGAAGATGGTATTGTTATCAGAAATAATGGAGAGGGCCAGCCCTGGGGCTCCGGAGCCCCGAGCCAGCCCTGCCCTCCCCCCGAGCCCTGCCTGGTCATCTCCAATGGTAGGGCTCCGGAATGGAATTAATTCCATTTTCTTCCCTTGCCCACTCTCACCTATAATTTTGGTTTTAATTTAATTTTTAATATTAATATTAATAATAGTAATAATTATTAGTACTTGTAATAAAATTATTAATTATATTAAAATTAAAGAGAGTAAATTATTTTAGTATGTATTTAAATATTTAATTTAGATTAAGTATCAATCTAAATTATTTATATAAGTGTTTAATTTTATTTTTAACTAATTCCGTATTTTAAAAAAAATATAGCCACCACCAATATTGTAGTTAAATGATTAAATTTTTAATTACAATAAAAGATATTAAAATAAAATGGGCTATTTATTTATGAATCATTTGTCCATAAATAAATTTAATTACAATTCTAATAAATTATTAATGATTTTAATTTTAAAAAAATTAATTTTATTATATTAAATAATCAAATTAAAAATTGGTGACTACATATATTTATTAAATATGTACAATAAATATACAATAAAATATACTAACACATTTTATTAAATAATTCAATTCTACAAATTTAATTTAATTAGGAGGAAATTTTAATTTTATTAAAAATTACTTTAAATAACAAATTTTATATATATAAAACAAAAATTAATAAAACAATTAAAAGAAAAAAAAAAAAAAACCAGTCACCTGACTTAAAGAGGGGCGCGTGTAAACACGCGCCCCTCTTCTTCTCCGCCCAGCACACGCGACCCCGGGGCTGGGCGCAGGGCTCCGCCGAGCCCTGCGCCCAGCCCGTTCCAGCCCTCCAGCCCCCCCCCCCCGCGCCCCTGCACCATTGGAGACGACTCTCTCTCCGCAGCCCGCCTCCGCCCCCAGCCCGGCCATCTCCATTGGAGATGGCCTTATGGTTTTCCAAATGTCTCCTCTTTATATGATTTTCTTTCAATATGTACGATGAAATAAAATATAGACATGATCGTTTGATTTCAGTATAAGTTTTGAGTTCATCGATCTATCAACCTAAATCTGAAATCAAGACTGAACGTCAAATTAGACACAAAATATTCTATGATAGTCCTCCAATACTAATGACATACCAAAATTGCCGAGAAGTACAATAATAATCGTGAAAAGAAGCATATATATATATATAAGAGTTATTTGCATCTTTAAATTTTTCGTGATTTTCGAAAAAATAAAAAAATTCACGCTACAAACTAGGTTTCTATCTAGGTTAACATGACCTCAGAATTGTCCGAGTTACTTATGAGATTGGTTTTATTTTGTAGGCAATTTCATCTCAAAGAAAAAGAACTTAATATTTTGATGGTGATTACAATATATTTGCATCTTCAACCCGACCTGTTTAAAATATCCAAATCACTATTTTACTAAACAAAGATCAAGAATCGAATGACTAGCGGAATACAATGAAGAAGATCAAATAAATCAATATTTCACATATTTTGATTTTGAAAAAATGATTGGGAAGAAATGTATGTGATATAAGTCAAATCAATTTTTTACATAATTGCAACTTGCAAGTGAGTTTCAAGAGTTTAAGTATGACTTATTGAATATGTTTGGACTAAGTTTCTTGAATTTTGCTAAGTTCCATTTGAAAAAGATCTGATCGAATTTCGCGAGATCATCGAAACCGGATCAAAATTCTTTCAATAGACCATATTTAATAAAAAGAAATTAATAATTCACACTGACACAGTCCCGTAACTAGCTGCAGTTATTTTAATGTTTATATATACTGGTTATTTAATAGTAGCAGAAAGAAAGTCCTACTTTTTTTTCTTTCCCTTTCTTTTACTCTGCTCTAGCTACTCTGTAATAAAGAGCTTTTTCTTCTTCTTCTTCTCTGCAAAAACACTATAAAGAAAGAAAAAGAAACACTCTGTTTTTCTCAGCTAAAACTTTGCTGCTTTTTAGGTCCTCTCTCGCCGCCTTCAGAAAAAATTTAAGAAGCGCATTTAGTATTTCTGGTTCTTTCTTTGCTGCTAATAAATAGCTAGAGTAAGTGCAATAATTTCTGGGGTGGCATTAAATTATAAGATTCCTTTGTTACAATTCTTGAACTGGGTCAATTCTTTATCTAGCTTTTCTCCGTTCATTCTTGCTCTAATACAAGAAGAGAGGGGGTCATATAAATATTTGGACTTATTATTTAAAATCAAGAGAGAACCAAAAAAGATTTGAGATTTGGGTTCAAGAAAAGGACTCATAAAAAACAGGGTACTTTTTTTTTTTTTTTTCTTGGCTTTGGATCTGGGGAATTTTTTCTTGGCTTTCGTTTTCTCGGGAGAAGGTGGATTCGTGCATTTTCTTTTTGTCTCATTGAGTGTCATATTAATTTTTGTTTTTGTTTTTGTATGTTATCAGATCTGCTGAGAATCAATTTCTAGTAGTAAGATAAAATCGAAGAAAATGTTGGGTCAGAAGCAAGCAGAGGAAGCTATTGTCTCCAACTTCAATGCAACTGAACATGACGGCGGCGACGGCGGCGGCAAGGCGGAGGAGAATGCGGAGGATCAGTCCATTTTAAGCGTCAAAAATATGCTCTGGCACGGCGGCTCCTCCTGGGACGCTTGGTTCAGTTGTGCTTCGAATCAAGTAGGCATATTTATTATTACTTGGTAATTAATTAAAAAAATAATTTTTCTGATAGATATTTCTTTTTTATTAATGTAGGTTGCACAAGTTTTATTGACACTTCCATACTCATTTTCTCAACTTGGGATGCTTTCTGGAATAATATTTCAAGTGTTCTATGGTTTGATGGGTAGTTGGACAGCTTATCTCATAAGTGTTCTTTACATTGAGTACCGAAGCAGAAAGGAAAAAGAAGGTGCTAGCTTCAAAAACCATGTTATTCAGGTTAGTATTACCTACTATTAAATTGAAAAAACTAAAATACATACATATTAAATTCTCATAACTAACTTTTTTTTTGATTAAATATTACAGTGGTTTGAAGTGTTGGATGGATTACTTGGACCCTACTGGAAAGCAGTGGGTTTGGCTTTCAACTGCACTTTTCTTCTCTTTGGATCTGTCATCCAACTCATAGCCTGTGCAAGGTTTTGATTTTGAAATTAATTAATACTACTATTTATTTATGTAAGTCCAAGTGTGTATATATATGTATTAAAGATCGAATTTTGATGAAGAATTATTTGTTTTATTTATGTTACAGCAATATATATTACATAAATGATCATTTGGACAAGAGGACATGGACATATATATTTGGAGCTTGCTGCGCAACAACAGTGTTCATTCCTTCTTTTCATAACTACCGAATTTGGTCCTTTTTAGGACTTGGAATGACAACTTATACGGCTTGGTACATGACTATAGCCGCTATTGTTCATGGCCAGGTAATTAATTTTAATATAGTAATATTTAATCTTTTGATTAAACGGCAATATTTAATTACTAAGAAATTTTTGTTTCTTAATTTGGATTTGTTAATAGGTTGAAGATGTACAACACTCTGGTCCAAAAAAGCTTGTACTTTACTTCACCGGCGCCACCAACATACTGTACACATTTGGTGGACACGCTGTCACTGTGTAAGCTTTATATATATATTCTTCATTTTTTTTAATTAATAATATTTGTTTTTTTGCTGCTTAATTATTGTAATTATCCAGAAAAAAAGAAGAAAACTATACTGTACCTATCTTCTTCTTTAGTGTTTCTTCTCAGGCTTCTCTTTGCAGCTTTTGCCGGCCACCTAGGGGATTGTAAAAACAGACAGAATCATAGGATTTATTTATTTTATTTTGTCAAAAGAAGAAAAAGAAAAAGAAAAACTATAGTAACATTTATCCCCACTGAAATTCCTTTTTGAGTTCTTGATCTAGTTTGGAGTAATTTTAATCATAAAAGGGTAATTTGGACATTTCAACACTTTTAAAAAGTACTTTTGCATCACACAATAATTGCACAATGTATACCAGTTGTAAAAGGAATAGTCTAAACTGTTTGATTCTTGTCTTTATACTCATTTTTATGTGTGTTTGTGAGTGTGTGTAGGTACACTTTTGTTTACTTTATTCTAATTCGAGTTAGTTAAAAAAATGACTAGTCTCTGATCTTTTTATTTTACTGCTGTTAAAAAATAATCAACAGGGAAATTATGCATGCAATGTGGAAGCCACAAAAGTTCAAGCACATTTACCTATTTGCCACTCTATATGTTTTCACTCTAACGATACCGTCATCTTCCGCCGTCTATTGGGCCTTTGGAGATCAGCTACTTAACCACTCAAATGCATTTTCACTCCTCCCCAAGAATGGATGGCGTGATGCCGCCGTTATCCTTATGCTTATTCATCAGGTATACATATATATCTCCAAGTTGCATTTTAATTAAGTACTTTATTCTTTTTTCATAAAGAAATAAGAAAAGGGTAAATTTTTATAACAAAAATTGCAAAAATATTTGGGAGTAATTAATTTTTTGTGTTGTAAATTTACACAGTTTATCACATTTGGGTTTGCTTGTACACCGTTGTACTTTGTATGGGAGAAGGTAATTGGAATGCATGACACAAAAAGCATATGCTTAAGGGCACTTGCAAGACTACCAGTGGTAATACCAATATGGTTTTTGGCAATTATATTTCCATTCTTTGGGCCCATAAACTCAGCAGTTGGGGCCCTTTTGGTTAGCTTCACCGTCTACATCATTCCGGCCCTAGCCCATATGCTCACTTACCGAAAAGCATCTGCACGCCAGGTAAAACAACTTCAATTAATTCATTTCTGATTTAGTATACCTAAATTAATTCTACACATTTTGTTTTGATTATCAATTATTCACTTTTCTTACATGGTAAGTTAGGGAGATAACAAAACTCATAGAAATAAATAATTAAACATGGACTATATATAGAGTTGGCACTTAAAATCAATTATTAGATGTTCGTGTAACACTTTGGTGTCACACGTAGACATCCAATGACAAGTGTATACGTCACCAATTGTGGCATCAAATTATTTTATAGAAAATCTATTTCACTAGAAAAATGAAAAATTATATTTTAATTAGTGTAGTGTAGTGCATCACACTAATAAGATCATAATATGTTCTTAATCTGAAAATAGAAGTAATATCTTAAGATCTAATCCTGTTTGTAGAATTTGATAATGTCTTTTGAAAAATAATTGAATTGATTGCACAAAGTTATAGTATTAATTTATATAGAAGTAGACATATTAAATGCATGGATTTGGAAATTCAATCAGACGACCACAAGATTGGTGGCGAGTCATTTTCAATTTAGTTAATATGATACAGTGTAGATGTTGTGATTATGTCTGATATGAGCTGGCTTCTAGTTGCCCTTTGTTCCCCCCCAAATTTTGGACCATTTAGTATTTAATGTCAATAAAATAATTTTGATATTATTAGATCATACAACAATTTTACAATGGATTTTTATTATTGCAGAATGCTGCTGAGAAGCCTCCATCCTTCATGCCAAGCTGGACAGCCATGTATGCAATCAACACCTTCATTGTGATTTGGGTTTTCATAGTCGGGTTCGGGTTTGGTGGATGGGCTAGTGTGACCAATTTTGTGAGACAAGTTAATACATTTGGGCTTTTCGCCAAGTGTTATCAGTGTAAGCCCGCAATTCCGGCCCATCCTACATCGGTACCACCCCACCATTGATTGGACGGCTCAGCTCATATTTTCTCTTCTCGATTAAGGATTGAATTTCACTAATTACATCCCTTTTTCTTCTATGTTTCTCCCCACATTTTGTAAAATACATGGGGAGGTAGCAAGATTCCCCTACATGTGATGCGTGTTTTTTTCTTTTCTTTTCTTTTTTTTTGGGTGTTTTTATTAAAATATTAGGTACATTAGTGTGTTGAATTGTGATGATTTCTTTGCTTGTAAAAGCATAAGAAGTTTATTAATTAAAGCTCAATATAAGTCAGTATTTTTATACTTTAGTTGTATTGTATTTGTAGTTGTGTAGCTTGCAAAATTGCATAGTCATTATTACATGGTATTGTTTCCAATGTATTTTATTACAATATACTATATATACTATCTCATTTTCAAGTTCAATTTATGGGGTTGGGTGAGTATTTTAATCAATTGTGGGCTTGATCTGGACTATTTTGACCAAGATATATTCTCTTTGAATAGTGGAGTGGGCCGTGGGCCCAGTCCATTCACATGGGTAGCACATTTGATTCCATGATTGTCACGTGCCACCATTCTCTCAAAGTCACATGTATGAATGAAACCATGAACATGCTTGGATCTATTTTTTTGTCTTTCCCTATATATGTTATTACATCTTCAAGTATTAATATTAATATATATGGAGTATGTGTGTGAATGTAGGAACTTGGAGATCATACATTAATGAAGGACTTAGACATGCATGTTGCTATATATTTTGTATGTAATATATTTATAGGCTTCCACTAACATATTATAATTGTCACAATATATATTCAAATGAAAATTTATGGCTTCGATTGAGATTGACGATGCCTTCTTTTATTTAATAATCAACATTTTTTATTTATGAAAATCTTCACTAACCGAAATCAAGAATGTATCAACAAATTATTTTGAAATTTTTATATAGTAATTATAACCACTGTATAGTTCAAAAAAATCTAATTCGATGTAGGTTCAAATTACAATTTACTCTCTCCGGTTTTTTTTTATTTGTCGTTTTAGAGGATTAATATTACAAGCATTAACAAGAAGGGTAAAATTGGTAGAAAATAATATGTTAATTTAACATTGAACTTCTAAAACGACAAATTAAAGTAAACATTTTTTTTTACCAAAGCGACAAATAAAAAAAATGGAGGGAGTAAGTCAATAAAGAGTTAAGCTATTTTTAGTTCATTTTTATAATAATTAATTTCATAGTTCATTAAGAGCAAACAATAACTAGATTACGCAATGTGTATTGCTAACTATAAGTATTTTACAAATCTGTAATTAATTCAATTTCATCCGGGGGTGGTTATATATAGTGAATTTTACAATAATATATAAAAATCACCATTACATGCATGATAATAATTAAAGAAATGAATGTATGAACCTATAATGACAAAGATGTATAACGACAAAAATATCCATAAAAGTTCAAGTTCTTAGTAATATAAATTTAATGTGATTGAGACTTTTGTGCCTTAAGTTTATCAAGAAATTGATTGGTGAGTTGTACATTGCTTTCAGTCCTTCACGCTCTGCTGGAAGCTGACTAAAATAATTTAGTGATCATGTGACAAAATTTAGAGCTGCAAAATGGTTTTCTTAAAAAAATACTCCAGAATGATGTGCTTTCAGTTTCTTCACGCTGTTATTATTTTCAGGTTCTTTTATTCAAAATTAATTATTAATTTTTTCAGTATTCTAAAATTCCAAAATAAGTCCAAACATAATATAGTATATAATTATGCATGTACGTGGCCTATAAAACTGTATCACAGTGGTAAGACTGAAGCCCTAGGACTTGATTATTTATTTGTTGATTATTTGTTAGTATTATTTAGTACTATTATTGTTAGTTATTTGTTATACTTTAACGTAAGAAATTATGATATAATGATGATATTGGATAAATTAGAATGTAATAATGACATATTTATTATCTAAAAAAAAGTGGTAAACAATTATATATGTAACATAACTGATCAGCTACTAGCAATAGCAACCCAATTCCTTTTAAAAAAGTAAAGTAACTCCTACATAAACGTAAGACTAGATATATAGATTATCTGCCCATCTAACTTTGACATAAAGATTTAAAATATTTAAAAATTTTACTTGCATCCTTAAGAAAATAAAGTACAGTTAAATTTAATTAGTCGATACTTTCTCTTTGATTCTACGTAAACTCACTTTCCATGATCAATAGTCAATAATGAACACCCCTACTTTTTTTACGAAAATCAATTTTATCCTTATTTGTTAGTTGAGCAGGATTATTATAAGGGCAAATCCATTAATTCTTTTTTCAAAAAAAGAAAAAAGAAACCGTTAATTCTCGATTTTAGTGTTACACGCATTTTCTTTCTTCTTCCATTTATTTTTTAAGAAAATTCAAACATAGAAATTAAATAAAAGTTGATTTTTTTGTTGGTTGCAAATAAGCCTACATTTTTTCGAAAATCAAGTTTTGCAAATTTTTGCTTCAACAATTACAAATGCCACCTTATTATCATTTTCAAACACCTCCTAAAAGTATTGATTGTCCGGGTTAGACGAGAATAAAAATACTATTTAACCAAAGTATGACAATATTAATTGTATCATCCTACATGTACATGTTCGCAAAATAAATATTCACTATGACAAATGAGAAATTAAGGCTCATCATAATTAGCATTAATTCATAATTATTGAAAATTGATCGAGTGCATGAATCTGCATGTGGCAACCTCGATATATATATATTCTAAAAGAATTGCATGTTACTTAAGATAGATCCAAATCCTGTCTGTCCAGAGATCTTTGAATTTCATGTTCATTGACATTTTTACCAAGTTGGATTACGTTAATCATTTACCGTCCATCTTTTAAATTATTAATTGGCTAATAATAGCACGTACTATTACCCACGTTTAAATATAATTTCCCTTTGTTTGACAGCTGAAACCGTTTGTATTCAGCGGTCATCAAGTGTTTGAAAAATTAATTGTTTAATTTGGCCCATTTATGTTTGTTTACGTTCTCACGATGAATAGAGAATATCGGCGGTAGTTTTGATTTCGAATTTGTTTTGGGTGATTTCAACATTTTGAATATTAGATTCCAATTGATTTTGAGTGATATGGGGTTGGGTAGAAAAGTAAATAATACTAATAGAGACTTCTATAAATATATTTAAAAAAAATATATATGTATTAAATTGATTTCTTTTATAAGTTTAAGATTTTATTAGCTTCGAAAAAATGGGTCAAACTTGATTTTAAGCTTAGCGTAAAATGAGAATCCATATATATAGGAGCATATAAGACTGAAATTCAAATCAAACTTTTAAATATTCTAACTCAAGCTCGTTCAATTAAAATCATTTGAACTTGATTTGTCATACATATCAAATAAACTTGAAGTTCGGTACGAACTCTACTTGATATTTGAAACTTCCACATAAAAATATCAACTTCATATTTGTCCTCATATACATCTTTGATAGTTGTTCAAAGTTATTTTGGGCCTTAGTATAAACAATACTGGGATACAGTAACACTACATTTTATTTTTAGTGGACCTGACCAATTTATTAATGGGATGTCAACTAAACAATATTCCCTCGCGAGAATGGTAATTTACATTTCAAAAGGTTCTTTAACCATCTATTCACAAAATTCAAACTAAAAAGAATTTGAAAGTCCTTTGTCAAATTGGAACTACACAATAATTAATTTTTCATTATACATGCATGCTTTGATAATCAATAATAATAATAATAATAATAAGTTCTACCAACAGGTGATTGGTCTAGTGGAAGGGACTAGTCACTACAAAGTAGCGGACTCAGGTTAGAATCCCTGTTGGGAGAGGTACCCACTTAATGTGCCCAACCCGCCTCGAAAAGGATTAAACCCTTGGAAAACCAAAAAAAAAAAATAATAAGTTCTCACTCCCCAAAATTATTTACTATATTAGACATCAAATTAAGAGTTCCTCATAATCCATGAGGCAAGCCAATGTCCCAAACTCACCAACTTAAGCCGAATCTGATATTTCATAAGTTACCCGATTAGAACACTTGCCTCGACTTATACTATAGATTAATCAATACTAATGGTTAGCTACACAAATGGGCCATGTACTTACAAACCACAAAACGGTTCCCATGCATAATGTAGGATGATATGGTGCAGTGCTAGACGAGGATAAAAGAAAAGCATACTTCCTCCCTCCCTCCTTTGAATGAGCATAGAGCTATAGAAGAGAGCTATAAGAATAAATATCAAGTGATTTCACCTTTTGGTCATCAAAAGTGTGGTTGGGAGTTACTGGTCTCACGTAACTACTTTAGGTGAGGCATGATTTTGAATAAATTGTAGTTTTAGATAATGGGAAAGTATGTCCACGTCCCAAAAAGGAAATAATAGCATTCAATTGAGGATGACGGGGGTATTCAGAAGCTGACTCAACAAAGGAGAAAACTTGGACATAATCACTTACCCAGGTCAACATATCTATCCATCCCATACTCAAGAATAAAACCATGTTGAACATCCAGAATCGATACACCAACCTCAGGGAAGAAAGCTGCACTAGTTTTTTTCGCTGGAGAGGTTTACGATTGAAACCAATATTTACTCAGACGTGGTCATATGTGTGAGCAGAATGATCACCTTTTCACATCGGGCTTATAAAATCTTCCATGAGCTTATCAAGCATGGTTTGAGTTTCCATAACAAAATCATCAAGAACAGCCCCATACTTTATTCATTGTGTTTGGTCTCGGGATTCTGAACTTTGTCTCGTGCAACCACTTTCTAAAATTTTCTACCTGAGCAATCAGATCATGATAAGAGTACAATAACCTATTAAGAGAAATTAAGTTAGAATAGTAAATGATCAATGAAATACAAGAAATCACCTCAGCCATCAATATTTCAGCATTTCATGTGTAAAGACTTCTGGAGAGGCTTCATTCAGCCATTGTATTTCTGAAACCCTGTTTGGAATTTTCGTTGATTGCCTTGATGAACGAGGGGGCAAAAATGTTTGCAGCCTGCATAGTGTAGAGCTTCATTTTCAGATGCTGGGAAGATGAAGCCAATTACAAGCACTTATTTTGTCCGTGTTCAGCACTTATTATGTGTGAGTGTGTGTGTGTGTGTGTGTGAGAGAGAGAGAGAGAGAGAGAGAGGGAGATGAGAGAGTTCTTAATCAGCTGCATATATTGATCATATGAGGTAGATGACATATTAGGTGTCAACCACAACATTTTTTTCTCCAAACTCAGGGTGTCCACTGTCCACCCACCTCAACTGATCTTTTCACAAGCATTTTCCAAGTAAACAACAATATTATATATATATATCATTCAACCCATCAATAAGTTTATTGTAACAGCCAATTTGCCCCTATTTCACTTTGAACTTATTCGATGAAACTTATGGTACCATCAGGCACTTGCCTTCACAAAGATGAGCTTAATCGCAGAAAGTCATCAAAATAGTAAGATATCACTAACTCATTATCACCATCAGAAATCAAAAGTTCTCTGATAACCATATCTGATAGTAGTAAATTTTCTGTCTGTATTCTCGGTGCTTCTGGAGCTGTTTAAACACCATAGCTGTAAATTTCCAATTAACATTTACAAGTATGAGCATGTTTCAGTATCTGTCTGTGGATGGGTCTGTGTATAGAGAGGAGGTTATTATTTCCAATAAACAGCGCTAAGCAAGCTATTGAAGGATGCCTTAAACATAGCTTTTCATGACGCTTAGGGAGGAGAAAATTTCACATTTTCAACATCACATGCACAATATGTTGCAAATTCAGGGTATCTTTGCATCTAACACCACACCTCTTCTAGAAAAATATCATCCACTTCCTAAAGTTTGCATTTCTGAATCCTTTTTTAAAGGCATTACTACACACACTAACATCGAAACTCATCCTAAAAGCAGCATTGTTGGTATACTACCCTAACACAATCAATCTCTAACTGTATTAGATTGACATTCTTGGTTCCAATCAAATGGTTCTGGTAACAATAAAGAATCTCATCACAAATCAAAAATCATGAATAAAGATGTTCTTTGCATATTTAGGGCTAGTTAGGACCATGTATTATTAGTAAGTAAAAGAATAAGTAAAATGTTTTCCGTGCTTGATAGAACTTTGTGATTTGCTTTTTGTTATTTTCTTATTCCTTAACATTTCCCCACTTAAATCCCAAACAATCTCCTATTTTTATGAAATTAAAATACAGAGAGATTCTAGAATCAATACTTAAAACAATTCCAAGCTCATAATCTTCAATCCAAACACAACCTTAGTTTATATTGTATAAAGCATTTCACAATAAAATATCCATATTACTACTGTTAAGTACTCGCCTACATAACACAACCATGCACTCACATCAAACTCAAAAATACCCCCAATTCATAAACACGATCCTCGTCAGAATACAATTCAAATCTATTTAGCAACTTACCCTAATGCGCTCACTTTCAGGATAGTAGCGGAGAACAATATTGCGCATGTATTTGACCTTTACATCGCGCGCTTGGGGGAGGAGATTTGGCGGAGATACCTCTCCAGCGAGCTGAAATCCAGCTCCAAATTCTCGTAATAGTAGGGCTTTGTGTCAAGTACGGCGGAGGGCACCACAACAGCGTCATTTATCGCCCCCCACTGTTGGACTGAGACCCATCCTGCGGCGCTTGTTTGGGGGCGTTGTCCAGAGATATTTTGGATGTGGAATGTGTGGGGGGCAGAGGGGTAATTTGGGAACTGGAGCTGCACATTCTTTTAGGGTTCTTCAGAGGTGAGAGTGGAGAAGATGATATGTGCTAGGTAGGGTTTCAGGGTGTTTAATATTCAAGGTTGTATGAGAATAAACGTAATTCAGGATGGCTTGGATTTTGATTTGTTTTCTAAATTTTGATAATGTGAAGAGTTTAACAGTGGTATAATACTACAATATTTATTATGAAAAAGCAACTTAAATAATTGCGACATACAATGTAAGTTAGAAGTATCAAAAAGCGACCTAAATTATTGAAACTTAAACTTACTTCAAATTTACAACTTACAATCTTCCCACCACCACCACCCCAGCGTGCAATAAATCGGGGCCTAGAGATTGATTCATGGAGAAATGGAAGAAATTCTCAAATTTATTACAACTAGAAGAACACGAACCGTATAACTTTGTGGAGTAAATCATTCGTATCACTCCCTTTCCCCTCAAAGCAGAAGACTCATTTCATACCCCTTCATGCACTGTTGCCAGTTGCTTTTGCTAAAGAGGTGAAACTGAACCTGCAAAAGAACCAGCAAATCACATATTACCAGGACCTTTTGCATAAACCGAACAATTCAACTTGTAAAGATAAATTACCTTATAACAGGTTTCTGAGTTTGCACGTTTGCTGAATTGGACGGCACCGAAGTTGTTACGGGCAGTTCGAGAGGCTATATATTATAAGTAATAAAGAAGTAAAAATCAGAAATAAGTCTCACTTTGTATGCAAACTCATGGAATTTTTAGAATGCAAAAGCAAACAAGGCAGAAAAAATAATTGATCTATGCAGATAGAAGCATAATAAACCCATTGACAAGACACCTCGAGCTCCTCCAAGTCTCTGTACGGTTGAATCTTGGAGCAAGAATCGGCCCCATTTCCAACTGTTGCTGCTTCAGGAGCTTTCTCCTCTTCTGTAGAGGACTCCAATGGTTTAATTATTTTGGAGTCACCATTGTCCAGAGTTTCACTCATCCCATCAGGTATTTCCAAAGCGCTTAGGTGACCCAAAATCGGAGAAGATAGCTCAATAACAGGCTTCTCCATTGCCAATGAACCAGATGAAGCACCAGAAGCGGGTGATAGTCCAGGGATTTCAGGGCCATGGTTAGGTAAATCCTTGGGATACTTCACATTACTTATGGTGCCACCAAGACCGTGTTCAGATTGTTTCCTCGCCATTGTTTCTTCAAATGAAGTTGCATCACTACTACACATGGCTGTGCTTGAGGACTCGGTCAAGCTAACTCCTCTACTGTGTTCATCTTGTTTCCTTCTTTTCCTGATCATAGCAGCATCGGCTTGTGGGGAGTTAGACCGAAGTGATTTTTGAACTGAACGACTCTCAGCAGCACTTCTGCTTACGTAGTTTGGCCGAACTCCACCAGGGAAGACAAAGTTGGGTATGTCTTTCCGTTTCACATGACAAACATGAATCCACATTGCGGGCTTCCAGAATGAGTACGCATACACATCACGCTTAAAATCCTCCACTGTCATCCTTATATCAAACTGTTCGCCTTCTTGAGGATTAGTGCCTTGTTTTCTCCGCAAACCCATAAAGTAACTATGGTGAAATGGCTTAGATATATCAGAAAATTCACCAGGGTAAGGATGGCACTGAAGTACCCCATTTGTGTCCCTTTCAATCTGGATATATTGGAATAACCACGAAAAATTACCCAACAAAAAAGAAATTCAATGTGCAACACTTTTAACCTTCCAGACAAAAATAATGAGAAAAAGGAGAGAGAACAATTCTGCTAACCTTCAGAGTAAGCAAGCGTATCCTGGACTCAACCCAACCTTTCCAATTCATCAAGTCATCATCAGTCTCAGCTGCAATGTCTATTTGCAGATAATTCTTGTATGCTTCAAAGAAAGCAAAAGGTTCAAAAAGAGCATCCCAGCTAACCTTGTTTGCTTCTATTGCCTGCCACCATGTTAACAGAAGTAGTACATAAGAGTATGAAACCAGAAATAGACAAGGAGGCGCAAAACAGAAGTTACATCTAAAAGTGAGAAAGAATACTCAAACAGGACCATAATTTACTATACAAGTTATATCAATAGCAGAGTAGTAAACACTACGTTCAACAAGAATAACTACCACTCACGCACGAAGGAACTTCTTTGTAGAACACGTGACCAGAATAAAGTTTACTACATGGATAGCAAGGTTTGCACTTAAATACTGGAAGCAATCATGAACATGTGATACAAAACCAACCCATGATCCCCACTAATCTAAAGGCTTTAGTTATTGTTTTGTAATTATCCGTAGGATTAATTAGGAGTTATAGTCCAAGTCAGTTATTAGTAGCAGTTTCCTTAATTATAGGGAGTTATTTGTGTGTGTCTAGTATTTATATGATTAGAAGAGTTATTAGGAATAAGATCAGAATATTTTATAACAGTTATTTCTGGAGGTTTGTCCTCTCCATATGGACAAGTTTAATGGTTGAATGTATGTTTAAGATTCTTGCATTTGTTCTCCATTAAAGATTTACTATTTCTGCTTTGTTTATTTTCACATGAACTGTTGTTCTTAACATTTGGTATCAGCCAGGTTGTTTGAAAATGGTAAACACCAGATCCTCCAACCTAGAAATTGACCAACCACACCAGCCCCCAATTCCATCAACCAATCCTAATCCTGAATCCATTGCACAACAACTTTCTGCCATTGCTTCCAAATTAAACACAATTGACTTTTTGGCTGCTGAAGTTGCGGCTCTCAAGGCGCATGCTTCTGTTGCCCCACATGGTGAAACAAGTACAGGGGTATCCAATCGAGGGAAGGGCCACGAAATTCCTCTTGGCCAACGTGAAAAGGGTCGATCAAATTGGACTGAGGTTGATGACGAGAACGTGGACAATCCATGGTGGTTTCGGCATCCTTCACGACGACCACCTACAAAAATGGATTTTCCAAAGTATGACGGTGGTGATCCCCGTGGGTGGATTCTTAAAGCAGAAAAATATTTTCGTTACTACCAAACTCCGGAAGACGTCAAGGTGGACATCGCTGCTATGTCTCTTGAAGGTGACGCACTCGACTTATTCTCATGGATCAACCGTGAGCGTACTCTGCTATATTGGGACGAGCTTGTCCGGGCTTTTCAAGAAAATTATGGTCCACCGGAGTTCCAAAATCCAGATGAACACCTTTGTAGCATACGCCAGACTGGATCTATTCAAGAATACCGTCAAGAATTTGCTAAGAGGTCTTCACGGGTTACAAATTGGCCTGATCATTGTTTATTGGGAGTGTTTTTGAATGGTTTAAAGGAAGAAATAAAATCTGATGTAAGAATACACAAGCCAAGAACAGTATATAAGGCCATGAGCTTAGCCCTTGAGTTTGAAAACAAATTGGGCCCAAATCGCAGCAGCGAACCCAATTGTGTTACACAACATGGATCCACTCCAGTGAACCCAATTTCAGTTGATCGTACCCTTCAATATCGCGACAACTACAACACTCCATTAATACCGGCCGAAAATAGTAGAAATCCTCTTCCGGCAAATCAATCGACCCAACAAAAACAACCTCGACCGTGGGACGTTGAGCGGCAAAATAGACTAGCAAAGGGTCTCTGTTTTAGATGTAATGAAAAATTTGGTCCGGGGCACCGATGCAAACAAGCGAGTTTCTCCCTCATGGAACTCACGGAAGAACAGATTCCTGCCGGCGAAAATCAAGCATCCCGTGGGGATAAAGAAAATAGTTACAACGGCTACGACCTACCAGCGGACGAACTGGCCAAAATTACTTTGTTTCCGCCTTGAGGACAAGGCGAATTTTCAGGGGGGATGCACTGATACAAAACCAACCCATGATCCCCACTAATCTAAAGGCTTTAGTTATTGTTTTGTAATTATCCGTAGGATTAATTAGGAGTTATAGTCCAAGTCAGTTATTAGTAGCAGTTTCCTTAATTATAGGGAGTTATTTGTGTGTGTCTAGTATTTATATGATTAGAAGAGTTATTAGGAATAAGATCAGAATATTTTATAACAGTTATTTCTGGAGGTTTGTCCTCTCCATATGGACAAGTTTAATGGTTAAATGTATGTTTAAGATTCTTGCATTTGTTCTCCATTAAAGATTTACTATTTCTGCTTTGTTTATTTTCACATGAACTGTTGTTCTTAACAACATGTAACCCTAGATAACTTTTAAGATGCATCTACAGACATACGTTTGTGTTGGCAAAATGTATTGGGTTCAAAATAGAAGCAGAAAACAAACATAAGTCCAATTTTAACTAGAATAATTACTGACTGCAGAATGAAGTACCTCACATATTCCGTTCCCCCTTTGAAATTCTTCCATCATGACACGCAATGTACTCGTAGACACATTGTAGCTAGAGTTCATGCAGGGATATGCAGGAGTTATTATGGGCATCAAGTGTAACCTGTCCTTAAAATTTCTTCTAGGATCCCAAAAGGAAAGTCCTAAAGAGTTTTCTTGTATTGGACATAACATAACAGGATTTGGCCAGCGCCACAGATTGTAGACCCTAAAAAAACGAGATACCAACATGCTAGGTAGAGCATTTGGGTACAGCTGGCAAATACGGGCAACAAGCAATGCCCAATTAATACCACCAAGGAACCCGGTAACCTGGCATATGAAAAAGCATCTATGATGAAAGAGTGACTCATGCGAGCAAAAGGAAAAGAATGGACTACAGTCCCAATTTCCTCACATTTGAATAAACTCCACGGCGCTTTGCCCACAACCTCATACATCGCAGAGTAGTACGGAAAGTCTAAACAAGAAAATAACATATGGAACTTATTAATCATTAAAAAAAAAATTAGAATGTAATTGCATAAGTACACAAACCTGAATGTTTGGGACCAAACGCAATATTTGATCGGTCACTCTACAACCATTAAGACTACGTACAGTCTGGTCATCCACATTTTGCAGTAAAGATTCTTGTGATATATCTAAGTCCTGCATACAAACAGACAACAATGTGCAAGGAGAAAATTAGGGATTACTTCAGGCAAAGATATGATATCGATGGTGAAACGATGCTAATTTAAACTACATAAAGAAAAGAGATGCCCAAAGATAATGTAAAAAACAGAAAAATAAACTAAAATTGAGGGTTCAAAATATTAATTAAACAAAGAAGACCAAAATAAAGTCATAAGAAACACTTGAAATTTTTTACAGTGTTCCAGATGAGGTTCGCTTCCAAAAGCTAGGACCTCTTCCCAAAGTCAATTACGGAAAGAAAAGAAATATCCTGTAATAGCATGCAAAAGATAAGCATCATTCCCCATTTATAAAACTACTTCCACTTATAATTCTCAAGAACTCTTCATAGAGAAACTTGACCCAACTTTATTTGTCATTAAAACTGTGTGGTGAAATTATGTTCAAACTGGTAACAGGGAGTTAACTAAACAATTTAAATAAACACCATGTTTAAATTCCAAAAGTTGTTCCCAAACTGCATAAATTGTTATTGAATCACATTTGCACAGAAACATAAGACCAAAAAAAGGTATGATATATAATCTCCTTAATCACGGGTATGCACGTACAACGTCTTACAACATCAGTAACCACGGCATATTAAGTTGAAGTTTATGGTACATAAAGCACAAATTGAATGCTATACTCACTAACTACATGTTAACTACAAGACAAAAGATCATACTTCAGGAATAACCCAGAGGGACACATTTGCATAAAGTAGATCTACAGAAACACCACTGAACTTGAACTTCATCACAGGAACATGAGCATCAGGTACAGAATGCAGCTCTTGTACTTCAGGCATCTCCAACAGCATTTTGTGAAGCTCACCAAAGAAGTCTTCCTATATATTACAAAGTTACTCAACAACACTATCAGATATTCAAATCTAAAAGGAAAAAGCTGCCCGATATAAAGCTATCAACCCTACATTTCGACTAGCATGTTTTGGTCCAACGCACAACGTATCAATATCAGCACCTGGACCGTGTACCTAGCAAAGATAAGAAACCAAAAGTCAAACTTGCAGAGTGTGATCTGGACAACCTTTCAAAAAGTAACAAACAATTTCCACATTTATAACAAGGAGAAAATTTCTATGCTGTAAATAATCTTCCAATCCCAGGTTAGTCATCCTATTTGGCTTTCAGATCGCAGACCCTGTTTTGAATGTCTCCAAAGTTGAGCAACATTTTGTGAATCTAGACAAAATTTCATATGCTTAGCTCCAACCTAACCAGACTCAAACTATATTATCATTCATGTAGGATCATTAACTAATAAAGTTATTTCATAGACTTCGAACATAGGACCAAATCCAAGGCAAATAAGTGGAAAACAACCTTTAGTTACTTTTTAAGCACTAGTTACAAATGGTACATGAAACCAAATACCACAAGGAAAAAAAATTACTAATTGAGTAGCCTTTTGGTTTGCCTATTGTCATTAAGAAAACAAAATTTTCCAGCAAACTCATTTCATCATAACTTAATCACAAAAGAGTTTTGGCATTGTTCTATCGGTGCAACAAAAACATCCATATTTTAGGACTTCCCAGCATAATTTGCTAATATAAGATATAAATTTACTAAAGAACAAAATGCCCAACTGGTATGACAACAGTTGACCTATTGACAACTCTTCTTGTTTCTGTATGAACAGCCCAACTGATTCCCGTCTCTTCTAGATAGAACTATTTTATAGCTCCAATCTCTCAGAATAATAGCTATAAAAATCAAAACCATAACTACCCAACCTATTTTCAACAGTTGCATATGGTTCTACAGTGCACATCATGTGAAAACTGCCTCCAAACCGTTGAAAGTTAGAGAACTTTGCAAGTTAGACAAGGCAACCAACCAACTCAGAAAGCATTCTTTAGCCGAATTGATAGGTTTTTTGAGAGCCCTAATAACTGAAACTATTATATTCAATTAAAAAGTAGTATATGAGAAAACCAGCTCTAGCTTGCATTATTAAAGCCCACAAAAATGAGACAAAAGATAGCAATGTCACAGTTATGAAAGTGGAGATAAAGTATTGGTTCCCATGACAATGCAAAGTTAAATATGAACTCGGTTGCCATCATTCTAAGTCAACAATGACCTTGGTTGCCATCACTCAGAAAAAATGGTTTTAAAAAATAAATAATTCAGAGTCAAAGTTCATACACCAAGCCGATAAGAACCAAATGTGAAAATTTTAGCATTTGCTTCGTGAACCATTGCCTCATTATAACCTTTGGCACGGCTGACATTCTTCACCCACAACTTCACAGTCTGAGAAATAATCCAGGATCAGTAATTTGTATATCAACAAGTGTAGACAAGAACAACTAGATAGTTCAAGACTAGAATAGGTGACCTGGTCCAATCTCCCAAGAACTTCCTCCCTTTTAATAGCTTCTTCATGACTTTCATACAATCCTGCATCTGCAAGAAACTGATTGTCCCTCCACAAGTAAAAGCAATTACAAGCTATTTCTACTCAATGATCAACTGATTATCAAATTCTAAATGGTAAGTTACCAGCTTAAGCAAATTTTAACAAAAAATAGGAATCTCTTTCGGTTGGCATTAGGCCCTATAAGGGAAAGGAAACATAAGAAACTTTGCCTAGATGAAATCAAAAAATTTAGCCAACATAAAACTCTAATTGCAATGCAGTGATCAAAAATTAAAAAAGTAACATGTTTTTAAACAAATGGTGAATAAACCAAGAACTAGGGCAAGATTTTTGGAAAGAAACTAAAGCAGATATGTGAGGAAATCAATCTCAAGTAACACGCTAGTAGCCAAATACTCAAATTTGTAATAGGATAAGATATCAAGGTGTCAAAAGGTATCAGTATTACCTTGTTATAAACTGATGGTAGTTTACACCATCTAATAAGGTTCAACTAAAGGAATATACCAATATCTTCTTTAAGACAATTTGTGTGTCTGTATTACAAAGTTCTGGTTCCTTTTACTATGGAATACAAATTAGTTTCTCTCCTTACTTTTACAATTCCCTAAGTCCCTAACAGAGAAAGCTATACCAAATCCACATCAAATACGCATCTTAGAACTGAAACTCATGGATATATAATCCAATTTAACAGAAAACGCTTATATCTCATCATGGCACTCGAATTCTGTGATAATCCCCAACTTCAATAAAGGAAAAGAAGTAACAAATTATTAGTTTCACAACCCCCCCTCCCCCTCACTATCAGGAGACAAAGGTTACCTCATTTTCAAGAAAAAAACACAAATTAAGACAGAAAGCTGAGCAAAAAAACATAGAAAACCAACCTTTTCCAACTCCCGAGTTTTAATAACATCGGATTCACTGGGGCCGCCAGTTGAAATTGGCTCAGACAAACCAGTACGAGCTGCAGTAGCCAAATTACCAGGGCTACCCATCAACTATCTTCTTGTCAAAGTTGCTTTATCTGTTCTTTTTTTTTTTTTTTTGGCACAAGAAAGACATAATAAAAAATACAGTAACAACAGATATATCCCTTTTTTATTCCAATCACAGTTTACACTCAACTCTCAATCAGGGCCAGTCCGACATAACCAGGGCTGGTCCAACATATTAGGGGGCTAGCTGAAATTTAAAATCGGTATGCATTGTGAAATTTTATTTCCTTACTTTAAAATTGTAAAATTACTATTAAGTATTTACATGTTTTTCTTTAACATATTTGCTATAGATATAAAATCACAAATCAACTTAATTTTTTTTTTTAAATTCAATCGTAATATGTTTTTAAATCTTTTATTTCTAAAACCCTTCTTTCAATAAAAGCAAATATTACAAGTATTGTGAATATAATTATATAATTAAAATGTACATGAACCGAGTTAACTTTTTACTTTTCAAAATAATTAGATATAATGTAAAAGCAGAATAAATATGCTCTCCCAACTATGTTAAAAAAGGGGCTCCTCAACTAGAGGTGTGCGTTCGGTAAAACAATACCCATTTTTGGTACCTAGACCGGTTCGATAATTTCATAATCTGTATGGTATACGGTACATTTTGGTACAAAAAAATCAAAAAGTGTAGTTTTGAGTATTTTTTGTAATTTTCCTGTAAATTAATATTAGAAACTGTAGTTTGACCCAAAATATTTGATGCAAGTTACATATCAACCCTAGTTTAATTTTTAAGCTGACACAACTAAAATAGAAATACTTATACTACCAATTAGCATAGATTATTTACCATTTGACACCAATAATATGATATAATCATTTTTAAAACATCAATCAATTAGCTAAACGGAGCTTTTAAGTATAACAGAAACAAAGAGGAATTTCAATGGAATTTGTACTGTATTCGAAAGAACAGGAAAAAATAAAGTCAATAAGAAAAAGAGATGAGAAATCCTTGCCTGCCTAGAGATGAACGGCCGATGGACGGAAGGAGAAATCAGAAAGAATGAGGACTGCTGAGCTTTTACTTGGGAGAAAATAAAATTAATTTCTTTGAAAAATGGTCGCCTCTTAATGGGTCAGACTCGGGTCTGATTTGAGACGGATATGACTCATTTATCATATTCAAGTCAGAATCAATCATGTTCGGAATTAAATTTTTCAAGTCTACCGGATTTTGTTCAAAGTCGATTGGATATTAGGTTTTTCTTGGATCCACTATAATCTTCATTTTAAAAATTACACCATTCTTTTTTCTGAATCAAATTATTTAACGTTACTTGTTCAAATTATCTAACTAATATTTATGTTTTTAGATGATAATATGCATAAAAATAAAATTATGCATAAATTAATAACACTATTTTCTTAAATGACTTATCTTAATAAAATATATTGTATATGTATTTTTTATTTATTGTCAAGAGTATGAATATTTATCGAATATGATCAATCTAAATTCTATATACTAGGAACAATGACACTTCAAATGATGGTCCATTTTGTAAGTATAACTGAATTGGTTCGATGTTGCACTTCACATTATATACATGCATGAAACAATATTTTCTTAGATCAACTCTACTCATCGAAAAATTCAAACACTTATTTTGAACTATGTGTCATATTAGTATGCTTAAACTACGTGTCACATTAAAAAATCCTACAAATTATTTTCTTAACATTATTTGACTTTCTGAAAAAATCAGCAATTTTATACAGATAACATTTCAAATATTTCGAACAAAAAAGACCTTAGAAAATGTCAATGAAAATTCAAAACATTAGTTCAAGCTGGAAATCCTAGTATAATATCCGAATATTTGGAACAAACATTTAGAAAAACTCAATTAGTAGATTAATGATCCTACAAATTCTGGTCCTAAAATTGCTGACTGCGGCCAAAAACTTTCAAGATCCGTTCCACCGCCTGGGCCCACAAAAGCCCTTCCCCTATAAATTGCTCCCTTTCCTCCACTCATTTCTCTCAAATTTAATCATCAATTCATATTTCATTTTTCGTACAGAAAAACAAATATAATCACGCACTAATACACCATCAGTTCACAACACAACAATCATTTTCTTCTTGTACCCATTTCATTATATTAAGTTCAAATTCTTCGAGATGAAAACATTGAGTGGTTCGTACCTGAAGTTTTCTCCATGCAAATTTGGTGGAGGAGGAGGAGAAAATGAAGCAACTTGGAGCTCGAGAAGATTTGCTATGACCAGGCAAGAAATCGCGTTTCTTGGTAACCAAAAGCGTGTTAGAATTGGGTTTCCACTCTCTGTCTCCAATTCTTCTGCTAAGCCATTGTCGCACACTCAGGTACTGATGATGCTAAATTACGAAAAGTTTGCTGCTTCTTTTTTTCAGAATTTGATGTGTTTTTCTGTTTATTTGGCCAATTTGGTATTTTAATTTCTAAAAGTTAGAAGCTTTTTAATAAGTGATCATGAATTTGGCTTGCAGAGATTAAGTGAATATCTAAGTAATAATAATCTTAATTGAAGGATGTGATTCTGACTTGAAGTGTTAATTTGGCAGTTGCAGGATAATGTTACAACTGAAGATATCCACGAAGTTTACCATGGTAATTACTCCTTTTAATATTATTTATTGGAGTACATCCATTTTTTAACCTAAATATACATTTATTTGTTGATCATCCAGAGAATCCAAAAACCGTCCAAGTCCGATTCAATTTACAGAAACAATGCGATTTTGGGCAGCATTTTCTTATAGTAGGTGACCATCCCATTATTGGATCATGGAAATCATCTGATGGTGTGCCTTTAAATTGGTCCGAAGGCCATGTTTGGACTGTAGATTTGGTAAAATTTTAAAAATTATTCTTTATTCAGAAAAAATAATCCAAGATTCTGATCATGAATTTATGTTCCTAAACAGGATATGCCAATTGGGGAATTGATCAAGTATAAGTTCATTTTGAAAGAACAAAATGGAAATATCATGTGGCAGCAGGGCCCTGATAGAGTACTTACAACTTGGGAGAGCGAAAAAAGAATAATTGTTTCTGAAGATTGGTATAATCCAAATCTTCAGAACATAATCGAGGAGGAGGAAGAACTGATTATAGCTAATGGCCATCCAGTGGTTTCAGACGAGGAATTGGATGGACAAGATTTGAGTACGACTGAAAAAGAGTCTGTTGTTTTGAATGTACAAGTGAAGGAAGAAGAAAAGGTTCAAGGGGCAAAAGAGGAAACAAAAATAGTCTCGGATGAAGAGGTTGCGGTTCTAGTCCCGGGCTTAATGGCGGCAGTAACACAGGAAGAGATTGACGAAGCTTTGAAGAAAGTGGAAAGAAAAGAATTTGAGAGTACTTCGATTGGCTCAGAGAAAGTCGAGGAGTTAACTGCTGCGGCCAAGGTAATTGCTTGAAAGTATTGGAAAATCTAATTTTTAAATGATATTTTTGCAATGTTCTTTGGAAATATAAAAAAATAAATAAAAAAATAAATAAAAAAATAAAAGCCAGAGATTGAAGAATCAAATCTACCAGAACAAGACATGGAAGGAGTATCACTTGTGCTAAAGCATCAGAAAAGAATTGGGATTCTCTGCATGGCAGGCAATAATAACCCCTTCTAGCTTGTATTTATTTTTTGTTTTTAGGTTATTGTTATACTATTAGTTTGAAAAGAAATATGCAAGCAGCGGAGAACAACAGATTGATTTTTGTTCTTTTTTCCATTCCAAAAATGAAGTATTTTCTTGTACTTTTTCATTTTATTGAGTTATTGAATGAGAATTTTGGCAGTTATTTTGATAATGTTCTAAGCATTATCATTGCTATGTTTTCCTTACATGAATAACTTTGTAATCTTACATTAAAAACTTAAGTTAATGAAGAACATTTACAATTATGTGTTATGTAGTATTAGAACTGAAGGTGAGGCTATTTCAATACTTTATTCTTTTAGCTTCTTGTATGTTATGATGAAATGTAGCACATGTGAAATCAATGAAACACAATATATCCCATTTTTGTCTTTCTTTTTTGTTAATAATGTTTTCTTCGGGCGTTATATTTCATTTACGCATCTAATTACTATTACTATTATACAGACAAAAGACGAAGAACATGTGTGTGTCTCATTACATCATAAAGAAACTATCGAGGAATTGATTGATAAGAAGCAAGAGATGTACGTGGAAGAAGAATTGGGAAATAGCATATTGGAAGGAGATATGCAATGGGGTCTAAGAACTCTTCAGAAATTTCTTTCCAATTTTGGGTTCCAAATATCATAGGATTCTTGCACTGCACTTTGGACATATATGTGTATATATGATCAAATCATTTGATCCTATGTTGTTGTCTGTAATATTAAGAGACTGTCGCTTTATTATGTATCATGACAGTTCTAGAATGTGTGCTATACTTCTGCGTGTTATGTTATGAGGGTGATTAATCGTAAAATGTGTAGAAATATTTCTCTTTTGATCGATTGGGTTTTGATTGAATTGAGTTTGGCTTGAAATGTTCAATGTTCCGGTTATCTGAAGTATTGGTGGTTGATCAATGGAGGAACTATTACAGTATGAGTTTTGATGTGAATAGATTTATTTAGAGTAAATAGATCTATATAAGGGTAGATTAGTTTATTTCTTCAAGTAGTGTAACCTGTATATAGTTATCTTATCTTGCTTTCGTTTTCGTTGCACTATATTTAGTAACTTCTTGAGGAATTCTAGGTTTTAATTTCATATATAGCTTGTTTGGTCGTAAGGAAAGTGGGGGAAAATTGTAAGAAAATGAAAAAGAAAGGAAAGGAAAGGAAAATGAAAAGAACGTCATTTTCCTCTACATATTTTGTTGTAAGGAAAACTATTTTCTTACAGATGTTTGGTTGTCAAGAAAGTTTAGAAAAAAAAGTAATATTTTTGACAAATATATCTGTTTAATTATAAATACATTTAAAATTGTAAAATATATTAAAAGTAATTGCAAAACAAAAAATTATCAAATTATATATACACGTTTATATAAGATTTATGTGCATACAAAAACACACACACACACACACTAATTTTTATCTGTACATATGATTAAAATAGTTAACTTTTTCTTTGGTTGGGATTTATGTAAAATTTAGTTGATATTGTCTTTTCCTATTTGTATTTTTCTAGTTTCAAGATAAGAATTACATTTTCTTTGGGTGTTTTTGCCATATTTTGTGGGGGTATAATTGCTATTATGACTTGAGAGAGTATTTTTTTGTTAATAATAAATAAGCACAAAGGGGGTTTTGGTAAAAAAAAATTACAAATGGGAGGCTTTGATAGTTAAATTAAGTACAAGGGGTGTTTTGCAATTTACTCTAAAATTTTCCCAGGATTTCCCCATCAAATTGGTGGGGAAATTTTTTCTTCACAAATTTTTCCTGCAGGAAAGTTGAAGAAAAATAGTAACTTCCTTTCTTGCTATCCGAACAAGAAGTGGGAGAAAAAAAAAATTGACTTTCCTTCATTTTCCCGACAACCAAACAATACAATAGTTTAATCAAATAATTTTCTTTGAACTCTCAATTCTCAATATCTTCGATCTATACATAATGGTATCAGAGCATGTAATGGAAGGGCTAAATCTTGTATATCCAGCTGTGTTCGTAAGTTTTTGGTTGTTGGTTTCATGTTTGGCTTCACTCGTTTTCAATTATGTTTGATTCATTTGGGGTCCATTTTGTTTGATATGTTCATATGTAACATATGTAATATTATTCTCACCGTCCTTTCAGTTTCCTTTATGGATGCCATAAAACAACAATATCTTTTGTGATATGAAATTATTTTTCTCAAAATTATTTTTTCACATAAAGTAACGATTTGACACTACTAATTCTTCAACGGTACGTTTAAAGGCATAAATGTAAAGGTGCTAAAAAGTTTTATTTTTTCTACTCTTACTTAAATATTCATGTCAAAACTCAGGGAAGCAAAATAAAATGGACGGAAGGAGTTCATGTTTTGACAACGTGTAATGATTGTGTAATTCCTACTCTTTTAGAATTTAATGTTTGCTGTATTTGCCGCCGGTTGCTCCCTTGCTTTTTGTTCCTTGGAGAATTGCAATAATATGTTGATCAATTCCAATGGCTTTTTGAATCTCAAGACCCCTCAACGTGCGGCAAACGTTTTTCAGTTTCCCAAGCGACCGATTCATGATTTACTACAAGGAGTAGTTTTTTGTGTGTTAGTATACCGAGGGGAATTCAAAAAAGAGTGAATAGCATTTTTGGTCCTTCTTATTGGCCAAATTTTGCACTTTCGTCCCTCTTAAATTTTTTGTAGCAGATTCGTCCCTCTTATCAATGTAGTGTAACACATTTGTCCCTCTTATAACAGATTCGTCCCTCTTAAATTTTTTGTAGCAGATTCGTCCCTCTTATCAATGTAGTGTAACACATTCGTCCCTCTTAAATCCAAAATACATCAACTTTCGTCCATTATAGAATATATTTTGGATTTAAGTGATGTATTTTGTATTTAAAAGGGAATAATGTGTTACACTACATTGATAAGAGGGACGAATCCGCTATGAAAAATTTAAGAGGGACGAACATGTTACACTACATTGATAAGAGGGACGAATCTGCTACAAAATATTTAAGAGGGACGAAAGTGCAAAAGTTAACACATATGGAGGACCAAAAGTGTGATTTACTCTTCAAAAAATGTAGAAGTGAGTACCAATTCATCATACTGTATAGTATTAAAATTTCATGGCTTAAATTCACTTTGCACCCTAAAAAAATAATTATCTCACTTTGCACTCCCAACGTCTTCGAACACCTTAATATCTCTGGAAAAAGTCATTCCAACTTACATAAAAGACAAGTTTTGTATTTATGAAAAAAATTCATCAATTTTCTTTTCGATGTCATATTTCTCTCAATTGATTGTTGAACGAGCCTGAAAACATTCTAATCAAATTTCGGTATGTCTCCACCAAAATAATGAAAAGTATCTTTTTTTTTGGAATCAATCGTAAAGAAACTATAGAGTAGTTTATATTTAATATTTTTATTTGATTTACATTTTCCAAATGTTTTTGAAAATTTTCTACTTTAATCATACAAAATATACCATAGAAATGAAATATTATTCCATGGTCTCAATATAGTGAGAAGCTTTTTAGTGCAGGTTTGAAAAATGTTGTGGAAAACTATGCTTTTAAGTTCTCTAAATACCATTCCAGATGTAAACATTAAAGCAACTTTTGGACCAAAACTCTAAAATTATTTTCCATCTTCCATTGAGAGAAATGTTTTCGGACTTATTCAATATTTTAGGCAGGAAAAAATGATGTGTTCAGCAAAAATAAAAATAAAATTATCATAAATACCAAACCTGCTATTCCTGGATGCTAGAACAACTAATTCTAACAACATTAAGGTGGCTGAAGACATTAAGGTGCAAAGTGAAGTCATTAATGTATTTTGAGGATACAAAGTGCGATATTTATTTTTCAAAGGTGCAAAGTGAAATTAACCCCAATTTTATCATTAAAACTTGAATCATCAAAAGACCTATATATGCGCTCCATCTCCTGTTTTCCATACTCTCATTTTTGGCACGCAATTATAACTTGTAAGTAAAAATTAAACTACTCCATCTGTCCCAAATTATTTGTCGTTTTAGAGAAAAAAAATTGTCCCAAATTATTTGTCATTCTAGGATTTCAATGCAACATTAAAGTACATACTTTAGGTATGTAGGAGAACAAGTAAGAGAGAGAGTATAAAACTTGAATAACGTGTAAATAACTAATGGTGAGATGAATAAAGAATAAGGGTATTTTAGGTATATAATTTATTTTTTCCCTAAAAATGAGGCTATTTAGTAGGCACATTAATATGTGTGAAAACATGTAAAATGACAAATAATTTGGGACAGAGGGAGTAGTATTTAATAGTTACTTTATGTGAGAGAATAAATTTGAATGAAATAATTGGTTTAGAAAAAATAAAAATAAACTAATATAAGACATTCCAAAAATAGATTAGGAGAAAAATATTAGCCTCAGATAAAATGTACAGACATCTCCTAAGAAAAGTGACTTCTTATTATCACAGATTAAATTTCATTTTTATTGTATGTTTTGATCAGTTAAATATTTTAAAATTTTCAATACCTTCTCAAAAATTTCTAAAAGCATTAACTTTTCGATGTTTTTAAAAATAAAGGTATTAAAAGTTGATCCATACCTACTGTACTCCAACCATTTCAACCTTCGGAGTGACATATTCTATAGAAGCACACATCCCTTCATTGGAAAGAACTTGCGCTACCCAGCCCCAAGAAACGGCCAGGGCACCCATCGACCGACAATGTGACACCCCACGTGAAAGCATCCTGCTTTCAGATGAGGTGTCACCCGCCTGCGACTTGTTATCTTACCAACAGGAAGTCGCAGGAACGACCTAAATCAAATAAACGAACAAAGCCATGTACTAATTCTTAAGTACCTTATTCAATCAAGGTTGCCTGGAACGGTGGTCAGATCAAGCTTCTTTAGTAGCCCTTACTAAACGTCATTATTTAATAAATCACATCATACGCCAAACAATATAACTCATCCTGAGAAAACATAACATAGAAGAAAATATAGAGGGTGAGTCCCGAATGACTCAGTGAGGGTATGAGCACAATAATAGTCAAAGGAAATGGTGAATGGAATATATGAATTTAAGATAAACATATGATACAAATTAACCGAATTACGAGCATGATAGAGATAGATGGTAATTGAATCAGTTCACATGTAACTTTAAGGAATAGTGTGACTTTCAAGTATAGTTATGTGAATGAACAAAGTTGTTAGATATGAGCACGTATACCATATAAAATATCACCTTGTATATATATATTCATCGAGGAGCGACCTCGGAACTTGACTTGTAACTTTCAAGCTTCTAACTTTTAAGCTTGTAACTTGTAACTTGTAACTTTTAACTTTTAACTTGAAACTTGTACTGATTTACGTGCTCGATGTATGAGATAAGAATTCATAGTCCAAATAAAAGCCAGGATATAAACTTTAACTGTCAAAATTCAACAAGTTTTGAGGTAACAGGTATAAGAGTTCAAGTCAGATTAGAAGTACAATAAAATGCTAGAATTCAGCTGAATAAGAAACTCAATAGGACACGAGAAAACCAATCGAATATGAAATCCAATAAGAGGATGAGAATTCAATACAAACAGAATTTTCATGATACAATGAGAAGCCATTCGAATTAAACACCGACTTGATATGGAAAAGCCATCATATTTAAATCAAACGAGTTAACTAGAAGGCAACCGAATTAAGGCTTTATTAAGATAACAAGAAGACATTCGAATTTAAAACCTTAATAGGAATTGAAATCGATCAAGGATATTTCGATTATCGAACAATCAATTAAAAGGACGGGTCCAAGAGGATATTGTAAGTAATGGTGTATATAACCAAATTGTGAATTAGAACGAACTAAGCTAAGAAATAAAACTTAATCCAAAAGAAGTTACTATGATCATGAAGCCGACATTAACGAATTTCGATACAATTGCATTCAAGTAATAACCAAACAACAGGAGTCAATCATGAGTTTGCAACAAAAGCATATATACTAGATAACAACAAATATATTCAATTTCCTCAAGGCGTGGTGCCAAAAGTGTAAGAAGAAACGGATAGAACCCTCACCTTGATCGAAGTCGGATGGATATTCTACCAGATGCTGGAAGCTGCATCCGTAACCTCGGTGATTATCTCGATGCCTAATCAGGACCAACAGTACATATAAGAATCATATCCATTGTTTACTATATCGTCTGACTTCTAGTATTATTGGCACCGGCTCGCTCGAATCGATCTAAAGTATTTGACTTTGCTTCATTAGTATATTACTACTTTTACCTTGAAATTTATTTATCTGACCCAGTAATATGTATTACAAATCTTTAGTTAAAGTAATTCAAAACATAAATCCACAATCTATTTATGTCCACTAATTTATACTCAAATCTATCGAATTAATTATAAACAACCCGATTACATTAATAGAGTTAATTAACCACCCAAACTTCACAATAAACTCATTCTTTTGGGAAATCTAAACATAATTATCCATTGCATGTCAAACCCACAGCTCATAGTATCAGTCTAACTAAATCTCAATTTCAGATAAACCCAATTTCCACTATCACTAGAAAATTTGTCAATTGTAAGAATGGAGAATTTCAGTTGTTATAGCGCATTTAATTATGACATGCATTAACATTAATAAAACCTTAAATCAAAACTTACCCAATTGCATTGCATGAACATAGCTAGCCTTTGTCACAGCACCTCCACCGGGTGTCCTTTTCATTCATATCTCCATCTATTTTCTTTTTTTTTTCTTTGCACAATTTACTCCATCCTAACCCACAACCTCTGTCCACATTTCACCCCTGCCACAACCTTGTAAACCGACCACCTCTGCCCCCATCAACAGCCACTCTAAATCTCACCAGAAAAGTAACATGCACCATATTACCCACCATTTTTTTCTTATAAATTCCAATATATGATCATGAATTCAGTAAATTATTTACTCCAAAGGATAGCCCTTATTACATATAGGGATTTAGCCCTTTTCTTCATCAAAATCGGTTAAGGATTGACAAATGTATGAAGAAATTAATACATGTATATAAACCGTGTGTTAGTGCATGTATTAGTGTGTGTGTGTGTTGCGGTGAGTGTGTTAGTGATTGAGTGTTGGGCAATTTGAGTGAGTTGAAAATTTGAGATCAATGATATAGGTGAGTGGGTTTGGGAAATTACGTGTAGTAATTATGAAGTGTACAAGTGTTTAATATAAATCAAAGGAAATTTCTTGGAAATGAGAAATGTGAATTTCATCTCATTATATTATCTTTTTATAAGTTCCTCAACTTGCAATAAATGAGGTTTTAAATTTTTGAGATAGCTTCAGTAATATAAAAGCTCAATTGAATAGTTCAAGTTCATTTTAGGACATTCAAATTAACTTATATTAATTCCTCTTCAAACTCATTAGCTTTATTTCTTTGAATCAAAATTTCATTATTCCTATTATCATTTTCTTTAAGTTTAAAAAAAATGGGTTTGACAATCTTTCCCCCTTAAAAGAATCTGGTCCCCAGATTCCCACTTGGTTCATGAAGAGCTCGAGATATCATATATGTATTTCATCCTATTGCTCGCACATTGTTTCCTCGATCCTATGATGCTTCCATATTACTTGAAGGAAAGATATTTCCGGTTCCACATTAATTCCTGCAATATTTTAATATCGATGCAACTGGTTTATCCTTAAAAGTAAGCTTTTCTTCCAATATATTTTTTTTTGTGACTAATGACTTTCGAGGTACATAGGTAGCACCTACTTAGTGAATATTCACGAAAGACGTGAATCTCGTAAGATAATCTAGTATTATGAATGGGCGGCCTCACATCCTACACGACACTAGTCCGAGTATAACTTAAAGGCGCACTTCAACTTTCTAACAGCGATAGTCAGATGAACTAGTCTTGTTAATCGAAGTTATAGTGACCAAATATAATATCTTCGTGAAAGTTAAGGGATTACAATATGAAGTGTGCAAAATCGAGAGTTTTTATATAGAATAATTAAAATTGAATATGAGGTAATGAAATAATAATCGATAATAGGGGACAAGAAATTTTATCATGGATGATAATTAAATAAACGATATACTGGCATGGAAACGATAAATGTACAAATCTAATTCTATATAAATGAGACAAATGTGTCAAGACCGTCAAGTATCAAGGTTTGAGTTAAATGGAAACACAAATCATGCATTGAAGTATAAGAAAAATATAGTCATTACAGAATCAAACCAGAAGCATTTTTTTTTTTTTTTTTTTTTTTTTTTTCTCCAATAAGGTGGAATTGATAGTCTTGTAGAAGCAGTCAATAGGACAAAATAGGAAATCAAAGGTTGAGGATGCCAAAGGGTCCAGAACAAGAGAATAAAATTTTAGTTGAACATGATCAAATAATTTTGTGGATGAAGTGAGAAAATTAATTAAATGAAATCGTAGATGATATCTAGCTAGTTTGTAAGTAAGCTAGAATGAGAAATATGTAATTACTGATAGGAGATAGGAACTTTACCACAATAAATTTATATGTATTTGAGATTTGCTTGTTATATCATTAGTTTATGTTTATTAGCAGCAATCGAAGGGTAAACGTTATCCTTGGTACTACTTTATAAATTGGGTTGGCGTATATACTCACTCTGAATTTCAAGTTGTTTAGCCTGCAAACACTTTGAAAGTCGGAACTTTATCGTGATAATCCGTAGGTTCTCACTCAATTAGTCGATTAGCCTGAGATATTTTTGACGTATTTCTTCCTCGTCTTCTCTGGTTCATCAATCTTGAAATTCTTCATAAGACTTTGAATAACGATATTCTCCGATATCAAAATTTTGAATCTCTTGGTCGTGGGTGCGCATTGTTTTCTCTTTTATAACCATTCCTTTAATCCAATTGGTGTCAGGTATGTGAAGCATTTGGGTAGTACTTTAGTTGAGAAATATGATGGACCTTGTGAATCCTCGAAAGGTTATTTGGTAGGATCAAACATATGTTACACCTCTAGTAAGTTCGCAAATTTGTCTTGCCAAAACCTAGAGAAATACGCTATCGCTTATTATCAACATTTAAATCATCCATATGCTGGTGATCATAGTCCTTCATTGTCGATCTGAAGTCTTAAACCATTTCGTTAACCCTGATGAAAATGTGAACGAAATTTTCCACCGTACAAAGCTTCACAAGAAGTCGTTCGGACCGATGCTTGATCAGATTGGTCGAGTAAGATTATTAGTAACTACGTTTATTCTCATAGGTGCGTTCTTCAAAATTGTAGAGTAAATCTATGTAAAACCTCAGGAATTCCTCGAACGCCTGATCTTGTGTTTGTGTTAGTATAGCACTACTAGACAATGCTTAGCTTTGATAAAGTCGCATACACTCGCTCCAGAACTTCACGTATGGAGAAGCTTTGTCATTATGATCCCGCAACGTGGCTAGCAGATTTACTTGGGACACCTAATTCAATAGCAGATGCTCAGGTTTTGACGGTCATCTGTCTCAAGCTCGTAAAGTCCTTCAATCGATTCGACCATTGCATGGAGCTCGTATCTAAATCTAAAATTATCACTCTAGCAATATTTCGCTAAATAATTCATGCGAAGTCATTCAAGTTAACTTTATTTGGTCTAACTAGTTAATATGACTGTTCTTATATGTGGTCGAAAGGGATTACAAAATGAAGCGAAATGTCACATGACTGACTTTATATAGGATTTAAAGAAGTTGTATGAATTGCAGCCTTTTGAATGGTTATCGTTCACTTAAGTCCAATAAGATGGTTGTTAAGGATACTTGTTGAAGTCATCCATGCGGGATGCAATAGGCTCGATTATAGGAATATTTTGAAGGAATTATATAAATTAATACAATTGTTACATTCGAAGGATTCTTTATCAATACTAAAATTATAATATAAACAATTATTCATGATCTGGAATTTAGACAACAACGGATGAGAATAACACAAAGTCAAATGTGATGATATAAATTCCAAATTGACTTGATGAGATTCAAATGCAATAGGATAAGTAATAAGAGGTGTTGGTAGTATAGAATGAAAGATGATTGAAAAATGAAAGCACAAGTTGGACGAAGGAGAACTCAAAAGTATAATATGAATATTCACATCAAACTTGAACTGAGCAGAACAAGAACTTCAATACTTATGACTTCCATGGAAGATCCAAATTAGATTACAAGGTTCACGTATCACAAGTTAGCTAATTTATGATTCAAGTAAGGATACGGAAGTTAATGAATAAGGTTATTCGTGTGTGACTTATGACCACAAGATCAAAACGCTACGGTATTATCGAAACTCGTATTTTATAGACGAATACCTAGACATGGCTCAAAATAGATCTTAACTTAAGTATACAGAGCGCTAATTCCAAAATCAGCATTCTTTTCAACCTAAAGCTCTGATACCACTCTGTGACACCCCACGTGAAAGCATCCTGCTTTCAGATGAGGTGTCACCCGCCTGCGACTTGTTATCTTACCAACAGGAAGTCGCAGGAACGACCTAAATCAAATAAACGAACAAAGCCATGTACTAATTCTTAAGTACCTTATTCAATCAAGGTTGCCTGGAACGGTGGTCAGATCAAGCTTCTTTAGTAGCCCTTACTAAACGTCATTATTTAATAAATCACATCATACGCCAAACAATATAACTCATCCTGAGAAAACATAACATAGAAGAAAATATAGAGGGTGAGTCCCGAATGACTCAGTGAGGGTATGAGCACAATAATAGTCAAAGGAAATGGTGAATGGAATATATGAATTTAAGATAAACATATGATACAAATTAACCGAATTACGAGCATGATAGAGATAGATGGTAATTGAATCAGTTCACATGTAACTTTAAGGAATAGTGTGACTTTCAAGTATAGTTATGTGAATGAACAAAGTTGTTAGATATGAGCACGTATACCATATAAAATATCACCTTGTATATATATATTCATCGAGGAGCGACCTCGGAACTTGACTTGTAACTTTCAAGCTTCTAACTTTTAAGCTTGTAACTTGTAACTTGAAACTTTTAACTTGAAACTTGTACTGATTTACGTGCTCGATGTATGAGATAAGAATTCATAGTCCAAATAAAAGCCAGGATATAAACTTTAACTGTCAAAATTCAACAAGTTTTGAGGTAACAGGTATAAGAGTTCAAGTCAGATTAGAAGTACAATAAAATGCTAGAATTCAGCTGAATAAGAAACTCAATAGGACACGAGAAAACCAATCGAATATGAAATCCAATAAGAGGATGAGAATTCAATACAAACAGAATTTTCATGATACAATGAGAAGCCATTCGAATTAAACACCGACTTGATATGGAAAAGCCATCATATTTAAATCAAACGAGTTAACTAGAAGGCAACCGAATTAAGGCTTTATTAAGATAACAAGAAGACATTCGAATTTAAAACCTTAATAGGAATTGAAATCGATCAAGGATATTTCGATTATCGAACAATCAATTAAAAGGACGGGTCCAAGAGGATATTGTAAGTAATGGTGTATATAACCAAATTGTGAATTAGAACGAACTAAGCTAAGAAATAAAACTTAATCCAAAAGAAGTTACTATGATCATGAAGCCGACATTAACGAATTTCGATACAATTGCATTCAAGTAATAACCAAACAACAGGAGTCAATCATGAGTTTGCAACAAAAGCATATATACTAGATAACAACAAATATATTCAATTTCCTCAAGGCGTGGTGCCAAAAGTGTAAGAAGAAACGGATAGAACCCTCACCTTGATCGAAGTCGGATGGATATTCTACCAGATGCTGGAAGCTGCATCCGTAACCTCGGTGATTATCTCGATGCCTAATCAGGACCAACAGTACATATAAGAATCATATCCATTGTTTACTATATCGTCTGACTTCTAGTATTATTGGCACCGGCTCGCTCGAATCGATCTAAAGTATTTGACTTTGCTTCATTAGTATATTACTACTTTTACCTTGAAATTTATTTATCTGACCCAGTAATATGTATTACAAATCTTTAGTTAAAGTAATTCAAAACATAAATCCACAATCTATTTATGTCCACTAATTTATACTCAAATCTATCGAATTAATTATAAACAACCCGATTACATTAATAGAGTTAATTAACCACCCAAACTTCACAATAAACTCATTCTTTTGGGAAATCTAAACATAATTATCCATTGCATGTCAAACCCACAGCTCATAGTATCAGTCTAACTAAATCTCAATTTCAGATAAACCCAATTTCCACTATCACTAGAAAATTTGTCAATTGTAAGAATGGAGAATTTCAGTTGTTATAGCGCATTTAATTATGACATGCATTAACATTAATAAAACCTTAAATCAAAACTTACCCAATTGCATTGCATGAACATAGCTAGCCTTTGTCACAGCACCTCCACCGGGTGTCCTTTTCATTCATATCTCCATCTATTTTCTTTTTTTTTTCTTTGCACAATTTACTCCATCCTAACCCACAACCTCTGTCCACATTTCACCCCTGCCACAACCTTGTAAACCGACCACCTCTGCCCCCATCAACAGCCACTCTAAATCTCACCAGAAAAGTAACATGCACCATATTACCCACCATTTTTTTCTTATAAATTCCAATATATGATCATGAATTCAGTAAATTATTTACTCCAAAGGATAGCCCTTATTACATATAGGGATTTAGCCCTTTTCTTCATCAAAATCGGTTAAGGATTGACAAATGTATGAAGAAATTAATACATGTATATAAACCGTGTGTTAGTGCATGTATTAGTGTGTGTGTGTGTTGCGGTGAGTGTGTTAGTGATTGAGTGTTGGGCAATTTGAGTGAGTTGAAAATTTGAGATCAATGATATAGGTGAGTGGGTTTGGGAAATTACGTGTAGTAATTATGAAGTGTACAAGTGTTTAATATAAATCAAAGGAAATTTCTTGGAAATGAGAAATGTGAATTTCATCTCATTATATTATCTTTTTATAAGTTCCTCAACTTGCAATAAATGAGGTTTTAAATTTTTGAGATAGCTTCAGTAATATAAAAGCTCAATTGAATAGTTCAAGTTCATTTTAGGACATTCAAATTAACTTATATTAATTCCTCTTCAAACTCATTAGCTTTATTTCTTTGAATCAAAATTTCATTATTCCTATTATCATTTTCTTTAAGTTTAAAAAAAATGGGTTTGACAATCTTTCCCCCTTAAAAGAATCTGGTCCCCAGATTCCCACTTGGTTCATGAAGAGCTCGAGATATCATATATGTATTTCATCCTATTGCTCGCACATTGTTTCCTCGATCCTATGATGCTTCCATATTACTTGAAGGAAAGATATTTCCGGTTCCACATTAATTCCTGCAATATTTTAATATCGATGCAACTGGTTTATCCTTAAAAGTAAGCTTTTCTTCCAATATATTTTTTTTTGTGACTAATGACTTTCGAGGTACATAGGTAGCACCTACTTAGTGAATATTCACGAAAGACGTGAATCTCGTAAGATAATCTAGTATTATGAATGGGCGGCCTCACATCCTACACGACACTAGTCCGAGTATAACTTAAAGGCGCACTTCAACTTTCTAACAGCGATAGTCAGATGAACTAGTCTTGTTAATCGAAGTTATAGTGACCAAATATAATATCTTCGTGAAAGTTAAGGGATTACAATATGAAGTGTGCAAAATCGAGAGTTTTTATATAGAATAATTAAAATTGAATATGAGGTAATGAAATAATAATCGATAATAGGGGACAAGAAATTTTATCATGGATGATAATTAAATAAACGATATACTGGCATGGAAACGATAAATGTACAAATCTAATTCTATATAAATGAGACAAATGTGTCAAGACCGTCAAGTATCAAGGTTTGAGTTAAATGGAAACACAAATCATGCATTGAAGTATAAGAAAAATATAGTCATTACAGAATCAAACCAGAAGCATTTTTTTTTTTTTTTTTTTTTTTTTTTTTTCCAATAAGGTGGAATTGATAGTCTTGTAGAAGCAGTCAATAGGACAAAATAGGAAATCAAAGGTTGAGGATGCCAAAGGGTCCAGAACAAGAGAATAAAATTTTAGTTGAACATGATCAAATAATTTTGTGGATGAAGTGAGAAAATTAATTAAATGAAATCGTAGATGATATCTAGCTAGTTTGTAAGTAAGCTAGAATGAGAAATATGTAATTACTGATAGGAGATAGGAACTTTACCACAATAAATTTATATGTATTTGAGATTTGCTTGTTATATCATTAGTTTATGTTTATTAGCAGCAATCGAAGGGTAAACGTTATCCTTGGTACTACTTTATAAATTGGGTTGGCGTATATACTCACTCTGAATTTCAAGTTGTTTAGCCTGCAAACACTTTGAAAGTCGGAACTTTATCGTGATAATCCGTAGGTTCTCACTCAATTAGTCGATTAGCCTGAGATATTTTTGACGTATTTCTTCCTCGTCTTCTCTGGTTCATCAATCTTGAAATTCTTCATAAGACTTTGAATAACGATATTCTCCGATATCAAAATTTTGAATCTCTTGGTCGTGGGTGCGCATTGTTTTCTCTTTTATAACCATTCCTTTAATCCAATTGGTGTCAGGTATGTGAAGCATTTGGGTAGTACTTTAGTTGAGAAATATGATGGACCTTGTGAATCCTCGAAAGGTTATTTGGTAGGATCAAACATATGTTACACCTCTAGTAAGTTCGCAAATTTGTCTTGCCAAAACCTAGAGAAATACGCTATCGCTTATTATCAACATTTAAATCATCCATATGCTGGTGATCATAGTCCTTCATTGTCGATCTGAAGTCTTAAACCATTTCGTTAACCCTGATGAAAATGTGAACGAAATTTTCCACCGTACAAAGCTTCACAAGAAGTCGTTCGGACCGATGCTTGATCAGATTGGTCGAGTAAGATTATTAGTAACTACGTTTATTCTCATAGGTGCGTTCTTCAAAATTGTAGAGTAAATCTATGTAAAACCTCAGGAATTCCTCGAACGCCTGATCTTGTGTTTGTGTTAGTATAGCACTACTAGACAATGCTTAGCTTTGATAAAGTCGCATACACTCGCTCCAGAACTTCACGTATGGAGAAGCTTTGTCATTATGATCCCGCAACGTGGCTAGCAGATTTACTTGGGACACCTAATTCAATAGCAGATGCTCAGGTTTTGACGGTCATCTGTCTCAAGCTCGTAAAGTCCTTCAATCGATTCGACCATTGCATGGAGCTCGTATCTAAATCTAAAATTATCACTCTAGCAATATTTCGCTAAATAATTCATGCGAAGTCATTCAAGTTAACTTTATTTGGTCTAACTAGTTAATATGACTGTTCTTATATGTGGTCGAAAGGGATTACAAAATGAAGCGAAATGTCACATGACTGACTTTATATAGGATTTAAAGAAGTTGTATGAATTGCAGCCTTTTGAATGGTTATCGTTCACTTAAGTCCAATAAGATGGTTGTTAAGGATACTTGTTGAAGTCATCCATGCGGGATGCAATAGGCTCGATTATAGGAATATTTTGAAGGAATTATATAAATTAATACAATTGTTACATTCGAAGGATTCTTTATCAATACTAAAATTATAATATAAACAATTATTCATGATCTGGAATTTAGACAACAACGGATGAGAATAACACAAAGTCAAATGTGATGATATAAATTCCAAATTGACTTGATGAGATTCAAATGCAATAGGATAAGTAATAAGAGGTGTTGGTAGTATAGAATGAAAGATGATTGAAAAATGAAAGCACAAGTTGGACGAAGGAGAACTCAAAAGTATAATATGAATATTCACATCAAACTTGAACTGAGCAGAACAAGAACTTCAATACTTATGACTTCCATGGAAGATCCAAATTAGATTACAAGGTTCACGTATCACAAGTTAGCTAATTTATGATTCAAGTAAGGATACGGAAGTTAATGAATAAGGTTATTCGTGTGTGACTTATGACCACAAGATCAAAACGCTACGGTATTATCGAAACTCGTATTTTATAGACGAATACCTAGACATGGCTCAAAATAGATCTTAACTTAAGTATACAGAGCGCTAATTCCAAAATCAGCATTCTTTTCAACCTAAAGCTCTGATACCACTCTGTGACACCCCACGTGAAAGCATCCTGCTTTCAGATGAGGTGTCACCCGCCTGCGACTTGTTATCTTACCAACAGGAAGTCGCAGGAACGACCTAAATCAAATAAACGAACAAAGCCATGTACTAATTCTTAAGTACCTTATTCAATCAAGGTTGCCTGGAACGGTGGTCAGATCAAGCTTCTTTAGTAGCCCTTACTAAACGTCATTATTTAATAAATCACATCATACGCCAAACAATATAACTCATCCTGAGAAAACATAACATAGAAGAAAATATAGAGGGTGAGTCCCGAATGACTCAGTGAGGGTATGAGCACAATAATAGTCAAAGGAAATGGTGAATGGAATATATGAATTTAAGATAAACATATGATACAAATTAACCGAATTACGAGCATGATAGAGATAGATGGTAATTGAATCAGTTCACATGTAACTTTAAGGAATAGTGTGACTTTCAAGTATAGTTATGTGAATGAACAAAGTTGTTAGATATGAGCACGTATACCATATAAAATATCACCTTGTATATATATATTCATCGAGGAGCGACCTCGGAACTTGACTTGTAACTTTCAAGCTTCTAACTTTTAAGCTTGTAACTTGTAACTTGAAACTTTTAACTTGAAACTTGTACTGATTTACGTGCTCGATGTATGAGATAAGAATTCATAGTCCAAATAAAAGCCAGGATATAAACTTTAACTGTCAAAATTCAACAAGTTTTGAGGTAACAGGTATAAGAGTTCAAGTCAGATTAGAAGTACAATAAAATGCTAGAATTCAGCTGAATAAGAAACTCAATAGGACACGAGAAAACCAATCGAATATGAAATCCAATAAGAGGATGAGAATTCAATACAAACAGAATTTTCATGATACAATGAGAAGCCATTCGAATTAAACACCGACTTGATATGGAAAAGCCATCATATTTAAATCAAACGAGTTAACTAGAAGGCAACCGAATTAAGGCTTTATTAAGATAACAAGAAGACATTCGAATTTAAAACCTTAATAGGAATTGAAATCGATCAAGGATATTTCGATTATCGAACAATCAATTAAAAGGACGGGTCCAAGAGGATATTGTAAGTAATGGTGTATATAACCAAATTGTGAATTAGAACGAACTAAGCTAAGAAATAAAACTTAATCCAAAAGAAGTTACTATGATCATGAAGCCGACATTAACGAATTTCGATACAATTGCATTCAAGTAATAACCAAACAACAGGAGTCAATCATGAGTTTGCAACAAAAGCATATATACTAGATAACAACAAATATATTCAATTTCCTCAAGGCGTGGTGCCAAAAGTGTAAGAAGAAACGGATAGAACCCTCACCTTGATCGAAGTCGGATGGATATTCTACCAGATGCTGGAAGCTGCATCCGTAACCTCGGTGATTATCTCGATGCCTAATCAGGACCAACAGTACATATAAGAATCATATCCATTGTTTACTATATCGTCTGACTTCTAGTATTATTGGCACCGGCTCGCTCGAATCGATCTAAAGTATTTGACTTTGCTTCATTAGTATATTACTACTTTTACCTTGAAATTTATTTATCTGACCCAGTAATATGTATTACAAATCTTTAGTTAAAGTAATTCAAAACATAAATCCACAATCTATTTATGTCCACTAATTTATACTCAAATCTATCGAATTAATTATAAACAACCCGATTACATTAATAGAGTTAATTAACCACCCAAACTTCACAATAAACTCATTCTTTTGGGAAATCTAAACATAATTATCCATTGCATGTCAAACCCACAGCTCATAGTATCAGTCTAACTAAATCTCAATTTCAGATAAACCCAATTTCCACTATCACTAGAAAATTTGTCAATTGTAAGAATGGAGAATTTCAGTTGTTATAGCGCATTTAATTATGACATGCATTAACATTAATAAAACCTTAAATCAAAACTTACCCAATTGCATTGCATGAACATAGCTAGCCTTTGTCACAGCACCTCCACCGGGTGTCCTTTTCATTCATATCTCCATCTATTTTCTTTTTTTTTTCTTTGCACAATTTACTCCATCCTAACCCACAACCTCTGTCCACATTTCACCCCTGCCACAACCTTGTAAACCGACCACCTCTGCCCCCATCAACAGCCACTCTAAATCTCACCAGAAAAGTAACATGCACCATATTACCCACCATTTTTTTCTTATAAATTCCAATATATGATCATGAATTCAGTAAATTATTTACTCCAAAGGATAGCCCTTATTACATATAGGGATTTAGCCCTTTTCTTCATCAAAATCGGTTAAGGATTGACAAATGTATGAAGAAATTAATACATGTATATAAACCGTGTGTTAGTGCATGTATTAGTGTGTGTGTGTGTTGCGGTGAGTGTGTTAGTGATTGAGTGTTGGGCAATTTGAGTGAGTTGAAAATTTGAGATCAATGATATAGGTGAGTGGGTTTGGGAAATTACGTGTAGTAATTATGAAGTGTACAAGTGTTTAATATAAATCAAAGGAAATTTCTTGGAAATGAGAAATGTGAATTTCATCTCATTATATTATCTTTTTATAAGTTCCTCAACTTGCAATAAATGAGGTTTTAAATTTTTGAGATAGCTTCAGTAATATAAAAGCTCAATTGAATAGTTCAAGTTCATTTTAGGACATTCAAATTAACTTATATTAATTCCTCTTCAAACTCATTAGCTTTATTTCTTTGAATCAAAATTTCATTATTCCTATTATCATTTTCTTTAAGTTTAAAAAAAATGGGTTTGACAGACAAAGCGGGAAGGCCTTGTAAAACGACTATCCCACACTTGGCTAGATCCATTCCATTGAGGCTAATGTTAAATCGATACCCTTCCCTCGTGTTAGAGACAAGATCAGTCGATACCACCAAGTCGGGAAGAATTTGTTGATTGAAACAAAAAGATCAATCTGGGTCACACACTAGTGATACCCATACTATTAATTTATACCAAATTGTTTTGTGATTACAATCCAATTGCCGGGCACTATTTCCCTATATTTTAAATTTTTAATTACCAGGGTTACACAACAATGAATTCTAAAAATTCATTTCAAGTCCTCGAAATAAGTGGGCGAACATTGGGATGTATATCTTTATTTTCCTTTTGTAAATCGTACTAGCTAAGGAAAGTGGGAGAAAATGAAGGCTGGGCGAATTTAAATTTTAATTTTAATTTTAATAGTTATGATTAAAACTGAGGATCGACTTATAGAAGAAACTGAATGAAATTATGTATCATATTTTTCTAGCCTTAGTCAGATGCAAATTTACACCACCATATCTTCTGTTGGCTAATTCAACGTAAGTTTATAAATAAACCAATGTAAACTTGCATACAAAATATACTTCTGTCAAATCAACTTAAACTCTACAGCATTCTGCTTTCTGTTATAGAATTACAGAACTACTCTAGTTTTCTCAAAATCACTGTAAACTTAAACAATCTCTGGCAAAATTGATTCATACTGTATGTGCAAAAATTGGGCACATCTGGCATCTGGGGCAAAAAGATGCCAAAATGATTATTCTTATCAGGGACAGAAAAATTACCAGTTTATAAGAAACTCTTATTACATAATATTCCTGCCGGGCATTGTTTGGGTCGATATAGACTTGTTAAGCTCATTCCCAAGGATAGTCCACACAGCAATTCTTCATTTAAAAGCTTGTCTGAATCAGATTTCGAGAACCTAAATTTGAAAAACTTCATGTAAATATCCTGGAAACAAAAGGCCTTAGTTTGTCTATGCAAGCAAATATTATCACAGTATCACCAAGTCTTCGTATCCAGACCAAAAGATAATACTTTGCTATAATCCATAAGCAATTGACATACAAAGATAAAAGATTCCTAGTTACCAGTACAGCAGCCAGATAAAAGAATTGCCCATAAAAAAGTCAATGTCTCGTCAGATTACATGTTGCACAGCATAATTTAATGAAATCACGATTGGTGGAACAAGAATTATAGAATCGAATCTGCAGCAAAAAGCTAGTAAAAATCGGGTTTTCCCTCCGCTCCTTATTCAAGCCTAGGTGATTCAAGAATACATAATAGCCTCATAATCAACTCTCTTTCTTCTGATATACTAAAATAGCCCGTCAGGGAACCCTACCCGGACCCCATCAAGACCCTCTAAAAAAGTTTGTCAATACCCGGACCCGTGGGCAGGTCCGACCCAACCAGATATATTTTTTTTTGGATTGAAATTGGAGGAAAAGACCCACAAAAAAGTTGAACTCATTTCCCCCACAACCCAAAAAAGATAATGGAGATAACAACAAAAAGAACGCTAAATCTGATGACAAAGAAGTCCAACGAAAAAGGGGTGAAACACTACACTACTGTTCTTAGTTAATTACACTACAAGCCCATTTTAATTTCCCCCGTTTTTATTATTCCCCGTTGCTGTTTAGTTTCAAATTCAACCAACAAATTGAAGAAATCAATTGTAGAAAACACTCCTCAACTCCAGATTTTTAACAAAAACACACATCTGCCTGATTTTCATACGTGTAAAACAAGATCTTGAACTTGTATTTTCAGTCCACAATAAAACAATTAATGGGTCACTTAAATTTTCCATCTTCATAGCATTACCACTTTCGGTCTAAAAGGAAAAAAAAAAAAAGCATTACCAACTTTCAATAATGGCGTTTATGAAATCACTGCTGTATTAGGAGCAGTTCTTATATTCTTCCTCTTAGCTTTCTGGTGGAGTAAGAGCAACGGGGTAGGGTACTGGTTAGGGGATGGGATGCTGGTTAAGGGTGATCGGGGTGGGGTCGGGTGCTGGTAGGGGTGAATATAGTTGGGGTAGGACAGGGGTAGGGTGAGGCCGTGAGCGGTCTTAATGGGGGTGGGGTGAGAGGGGTAAGAGTTGGAGACAGATTTATTTATTTTTTGAGAGAAGAGTTGAAGACTAGAGTCAAAAAAAAAATTAAGGGTCCGGGTCTGGACTCAGTCAATAGGGTTCTGATCCAGTTATAGACCCGGACCCAATATATAACATTAGGATCCGGAGTCGAGTCCAGGCCCTATTTGCAATATTACTATATTAGGGTCCGGGTAGGGTCTAAACCCTACCCTTGACAGGCCTAGAGTACAACATGCTTTTGTGCACGACACAGTTGGAGACAGGCTTTTTATTTTTTTTGAGAGAAGAGTTGAAGACTAGAGTCGAAAAAAAAAATTAAGGGTTCGGGTATGGACTCAGTCAATAGGGTTCTGATCCGGGTATAGACCCGGACCCGATATATTACTTTAGGATCCAGAGTCGAGTCCAGGCCCTATTTGCAATATTACTATATTAGGGTCCGGGTATGGACTCAGTCAATAGGGTTCTGATCCGGGTATAGACCCGGACCCGATATATTACTTTAGGATCCAGAGTCGAGTCCAGGCCCTATTTGCAATATTACTATATTAGGGTCCGGGTAGGGTCTAAACCCTACCCTTGACAGGCCTAGAGTACAACATGTTTTTGTGCACGACACAGTTATGAAATTAAACCTTAAAAGACCAGCCCTCATTCGTTACCTACAATTTATAAAAAATGTTACATATTTACTTGGGAGAGGATGCTTTAGCGTTCTGGTGATTCATTGATTGGAGGAAGCACCGCGACGTCCAAGCCGTGCTCAGCAACCTGTCATGAATTCCAGACAAAACAAAGAATTATTCAATTCTGTCATAGATGAGAAAAACTTTAAGAGCGTGTGCTGGATAACTTTTTTTTTTACCTCCAACAAAAGAATTCTGAAGCAAAGCCGAGACAGCAGATAGAGATATCAAGCAGCTCACTCCACCGTTTTTCGGCTCTTGAATCAGGTGCAAGCAAAAATTCAAGAAAGGAATGGTTTATCACCAGATAATCACTAATTCTCATCTTGGAATGTTCAGACAAGCTTATAAAAGCATCCCACTCATTTTCAAGCAAAGTAATCATATTTAACCGTGTGAAGCATTTCCAGAAATTTCCACTTCTGAAGTATTTTGTTTGGGAAACCCATTATTAACCCAGATGTTCTTCTGATTGTGGCTCGACAATGTCCCAGAGAAACCCATTTTCTCTCTCTACTATAAGTTTCTCGAAATCATCACCCACAGCTTTTGCATGAGGTGCAGTATAAGATATGTAATTTTCTGTGCAAAAACCAAGTGAATAATTAGTAGGTAAATCTCAATGCATGCACAATGGAGCAAGTTCATCATATGCAACCATGATTAAAGCTATAAAAATCAATGACAATACCTCTGCAAGCAGAAGATTCCTTATTACATTATATGTATGAAGAAAGCACTTAAATAATTTCTTACCAGCTAAGCTACGAAGAGCATTCTCTGCAGCCTGTTCCTGGGCATCCTTCCTTGTCTTACCCATGCCAACACCAATTTTTTCGCCAGTGAAGATAACCTACATATTGATTTAGCTGACTGAGCTTCTAAAATCCAAATAATGCAAACTGACAAACACAATTATACAATTGTGCCGGACGGTGCAAGTTTATCATGGACCAAAGGAGAAAGCTGAGAGGCTCTCTGGTGCTTCCATAAGATAGGGTTTACAAATAAATTATGCTTATAACCAAAAAAAATGGCAGTAAGCAACCATATGAAGTCCGATGCAGTCTTCAAATGTGCACATCTTAGCAAGTTTCCAATTCATCGGAAGTGCTAAAATGAATTCTTATTGCTCTCGATATGCTATCACACCATAAGGTGCATGGGTGTATATTATAAAGCATTCAACAATGAACAATGCATTCAACTACTAACCATGGCGGTTTTGGGTCTAACAGAAACTTTTTCCATCTAGTTACATTTCATCCGACCATTTGGATATAAATATTCACTTCCATGACAAAAGGATTTGTACCAGAGACACTCCCAGCTTAAAGAATCTAGGGTCTTATAATCCTGCTCATGGATAACTAGTTCAGAATGACACCCATTATTTGGGGACAGCAGTAAATTAAGAGCTATACCATCTGAAGATAAATGTACATCTAAAATTCCTCTTTTTAAACTTGGAGAAACTTAAACAATTATGAGACTTTTCTTGGAACAATCCATGAACATTGTCATTCAACTCGAAATACAAAGCTTTAAATCCCATAATCATAAAGAGGTTCCAAAAATTATATGCGATAAGTGTGAACTAATTGACATTAGGATGTTCCAATAATGGCCCCTAAAATTGCAGGGCACATATTAATCCTCATATGTAAACTTCACTTAAATAAACATATATAGACATCCCAAATGAGAGAGTTCTGACTAAAGAGAACCACATTATTAAGTTCTAAATTGCCTAAAAATGACACCTATGTAGTTAAAAACACCTTTGTGATTTGAAGATCATGTCACTTACCTCAACTGAGTACTGAAAATCATCACTTGTACTCGCAACATGCCTAAATTCAACCTGGGCAGGAAGGCATATAAGATGACCCACAAAAAAAGATAAAAAGGATTATCAATAGATTGATTGTTCAGAAACAGGATTCACCTTTGACTTGCACCTCCTACCAATCTCTTGGAGCACACCAATGTACAAAGATGGCAACAGATTCATCCTATCAACCTCGGTTTTCAGTTCTTTATTAGTGGAGGATGATTGGCTCTGAGACACACCATACTCTACAAATAAAGAAAAAATTACCCTATTCAACAAAAGCAAGAATAGTCTCTTTAAGGGAAGGACTCCCACAAGAACAAGTATCAGAGCGGGGGGGGGAGGGGGGGGGGTTCCAGAATTCAAATCTACAGCATTTTAATCATTAACAGCAGAAGCATCAGTGATGGAAGATAATTTAACAAAATGACAGAACAAATATTTCATTTACAAGAGCAGCTTATTTAGAAGATGCTGGTCTTCTAGTTTGATTGTAGTTTCACCATGCATCCAGTTGTAGATTGACAGAAATCAAACGAAGAAATTTACTAACAAAGTAAATTGAAAGTTTGAAAAATTCTAGGCTCTCTTCTTCATTTAAATTGATTCGTGTCATCCACATCATTCAAAGGACGGAAAATTGCTCTATGGAAATATTAACAAAGATGAAGAAATCATTCTTTAACTTTCTATTTTTCCTCAGTCAGGAGGGGCACTTCAAAAAGACAAGCTTTTCGGACACGGAGGTATAACACCCAAAGTAATTCTTAGATGCACATGTCTTGGGCTAAGTCCACTTGACTGGCTTGGGCCTAACTCACCTCAAAAGCTAGCTCAAGAGGTGAGGATTGTCCAAGACTTTCTAGGATTACTTAGTCTTGATATCTAATCCATGTGAGACATTTAGTCTCAACAATCTCCCTTTCCATGTGGGCGGGATTAAGGCATCACCTTGAGAATTGTGACATGTGGGTAAGATTACAACACGCGGATTTTCCTAGACCGTGTGAATGTCCAACACAGGGGTTTCCCAGATCGTGTGGGTGAAGAATAAACCGTCATGCGAACAAGGAGGAGTCCATCACAGAAAGAGATGGTCCACATTAAAGTGGGGTTCTGATACCAAATTAGAGTACACATGGATTGGGCTAGGTCAACTTAAATGACTTGGGTCTAACTCACCTCAAAATCTAGCTCAAACACTTAGTCTTGATATCCAATCCATGTGGGACATTAGTCTTAACAGATACAAAATATTAAAAAGCAAAAATCTTTCCAAACTTCTTACATGACGACTGGTAAATGTGTGTACCACAAATTGCAGCACAAAATCTACTAAATGCACTGGATAGATGTTACAACGAATAAAGAAGCTGGTTTAGGATATCAATATTTCGTAATAGAAGAAAGGACAAGCAAAATATTTTTTATGTTAGGCAACAAAATAAAAAGTATCCGACTTCCTCGATGTTAAGCTTACCTCAAAATAGCAATTAAGGCAACAAAGCTAAAATAGATTCAGAGGGAAAAGAGAACAAGGATGACAAATTTATGTATTTAAGCATATATAAACTATTACAAAGTGTTCGCTTAGTGGGTAAGAATAAAATACTACAATTAAAGAAGGAAAACATATATGTTGTCCATAAAGCCAGTATATATCATGTAATTGACGAGAAGTGATGATATAATTATTCACACCGAAAATTTAGGCCTCTAAACGAAATGGAATTCATTTACCCACTTGCACCAAAATCAGAATGCTTCATTTACATCAGATATATTTTTTAACGTGATTTTTTCCATCTTATGTATGACTATATTTACATGAAAACTATAATAGATATCTAAAAATTATGACATGATCTGCATTCAAAAAGTACATGGAATTATTAGAATGCAAGTGTATCTAACACAAGTTATTAAAACCGTTTACTATTCCCAGTACAAAGAACGCAATGGTCATTTCCTTTTTCTCATTTTATCAGAGGATGATTGATATTGTTCTTCAACCATGTCCTCTAGACTGGGTCAACAAAATACCAGTTGCTATATCATCTCTATAAACTTTAAATGAACAAGCAAAGATAATTAATAACAGTGGTAATAGAGAAGTATCAACTATTTACCTGCAAACTGATTTGGTGGTAAAAGGCTCTGTTTTCGAGTGTTATACCCTAAAATAGCCTGAAAACATTAATAAAACATCCATGTTAGAAAATCCAAAAGAAGATAAGCTATCTTATGATGAACTACAATGACTTGTTGGCAACCTCTCCATTTTTTGCTTGGGATACATGTGACAATTCAGCTGGCACTGAAGAGGGTGTACTATGGCTGAATGAGTTCTGAAAACCTTGATTTTTATCAGATAGATTGTTTCCTGGAATTATTACCGGTGCCCGACTGCCGAAATGTCCTCTTTTAGTGTCTTCTTCCACTAACCAACCTCCTTGTGGTTGTATAAGGGGTGCCTGCCGAGGCAATCTAGGCAGCAGAGGTGGTTCAGTAGAACCTGAATACCTGCCATCTCTTCGAAATGGATCTCCAAGCAAACTAGGTTCTGATTTTTTTAAAAAGGGGAAAGAGAAGGAGCTATCTATCAATTGTAGTATGGTGATGGCAAGAAACAAAACCATATCAAATTTCAAAGAAATTAAGTACTTGAATGGAATTTTGATAAACTGTTAAACATAATGTTCACAACAATGTATCCAATTCTCAAATCAAAAGAGTTACAAAACAAAATCCGTACTTTCAGAGGGTAATACTGCTCTTGAAGGTGCTGGAATAGCACTTGCGACAGATATTGCAGGGAGCTTATAGTTTTCCGGTTTCGGTTCGAGATTATTAGCCATGGGATGAGAAACAGCATTTGCCACATTCTTGTCTTCCTGAAAAATATAGAATATAATAACATGGATAAAGATCTTCAACAGTGCAAGGGGACGAGGACAAGTAAGCACAACTCAATGTTTTCTTCATGCGTCACGTGAACAGAAACAGTATAATACATGAAATTTAATTAACTAGTATAAGAAACTACCAAGTTGTGCAATCTCTCTGCAACTTCAGGTCCATTCATTCCATCAGCAATTGGAACATTTGAATTTCCATTTGCAATAGCATCCTGGCATAGTTGACATGGACCTCAGTAATGAATTTCAGCAATATACTTGAAGAAAAAAAAGATCATTTGTATACCTCCGACATCAAGTAGTTGCTCACATCGGGTGCACATGGTAAATTCACTACCTCGTCTTCATAAAAAATGTCAGATATTCTTCTCAGAAGGTTTTCATCAAACTCCCTGATAGTGCAAAGAAGAAATACCAGATATGCCACAGAGAACATTACAAAGAATATTGAAAGGATAAAATGACCATAAGCTTTAAAAGACTATAATAATTCAACTCACCTGAAAAAACCACCTCTAACATTGCATGCAACATTCCTTGCCACACAGAGGACAGGAACAAGATTTGAGATCTAGACGACAAAAGTTTATATCAGTATAGCCCTGGTGAGTTGCCAAGAAACTAAAGCTATCCTAAACAAACAAAATGTAATACCTCAGCCTGGGGAGCATAATATGGAGTGAATGCAGGCACTACATGAACACGAGGTTGATCCTTGTCTTCCCACACCCTTAAACGGTCATCTATTACCATTGCCATTCTTGGATGGCAATTGCCATCCTGGAAGACATTGAGCAAAGATTTTCTGGACCCTACAAGAAAGATTAATGCAGCCTAATAAACCAATGTACAAAGAGAAACAATGTACTACCATGAAATTGAGTCATCGAATTTAGCCAAAACATCTGAAAGAGCCAGTGCTACTAGACAAAGTTCTAGAAACTGTTTATTCCATACTATCGTTCATTCATAAAACCTTGCACATAAGAGTGTGAACATGTCACATAGGATATTATTGTTTTGACACCAAATTACTCTCTAACCCCAACATGCTCTAGTAAATAATTAAGAATTTTCCTGATGAACCTCAAACTATTTATATTAGATAAATATAAGGTTGTTCTCTACAAGAATATGAAACTCACCTGCCTTGACACATACAACACGGTCCAATAGTTGCTTTGAACTAATCAAGTGTGCTTCTGGATCAAGCAGCCTCCACATTTCCAGTGCGTAATCTCTTTCAGCCATGGTACAAACGTAAACTTCGAATCTTTTCCGGCCTTTTGCAGTCAAGTAATTTTTTAAATCTTCCCAAGCAGGTCGTAACCTGACTAACACACTAGTATCACGATTCTGTACAGGCAAACATCCACAGTAAGAAATCAAGAAATCAAACCAGGCATCACATGATGAGTGTAGTCAATTAATCAAACTAACAATAAATTTAAATCTACAAAAGTAAGGGTGATTTTTACTGGTCTGTATTATACAAATTCATTGCATACTTGTAATTAATTATTAGGTAATTAGAAAACGCAAATAGTGAGTCAAACCTCACTTACTGTTAAGCCAAAATTAAAACTCTGTGCAATCAATGTGAACTTGAGAAACAAACTCCAAATACAGAAAAATTAAAGCAACAAAATGAGTTGATTAAAACAATCAGAAGCAGCAAATGAAACACCAAAGTGCTCTCTAACCTCAGGATTAATGCGAGTAAGAACAATATTTTTCTCAGGCAACCTTACTACGGGCCGAACAACACGTTCATGCCCATCAGATAATAAAGGCACCTCTTCCTTCTGAACCTTATACACTTTTCCCCCATCCGAAACACTATCAGTCTCCGCGTACTGCTTCAATAATGCCCGGTCTTCAACATATCTCTTCATCTCAGCTGTCATCCCAGATTCCCTAATAGGATCAGTCTCACGTGCAATCCAATCCATCAAAACCTCAATTCTATCCTCAAACGACTTCATTGTGTTGGCAACAATGAGTGTTTCATCAAGATCAAAGACAATTGATAAACAGCGTGTATTCAACAACCGTAAACAAGAATTATACAAACCACATGGCACCGAGAAACACCAAAAACATGGAAATCTCTTCTGCTTGCTAGGCATAGCCACTAAATGAACTTCCTCAGTACCAAGCAACACAACTGCCGTCTACAGAAAGCAAATAAGTTTTACAACAATGTCAGTCACATTTAAATTATCATGCCAATGTATACCAGTCTACTGCTCCCAATATTATCACTCCCATCACATTCAAGTTAAATATAATACATACAAAATTAAGGCAATGTATTGCAAAAATTTAAGTACAACAATCTACTACTATAAATATTTTTTGTAATGCAATTGGACTATTGGAGAGAAAAAGAGTGAAAATAATCACTCATTCATTACCTATCCATCGTACTAAGTCAAATATATAAAAATCAAGGCAATGAGTTGCAAAACCTTAAGTATGACAATTTCCTACTCTAAATATTTTTTCCAAGGCAGTTGAAAAATAAAAAACTAAAATCAATACTCATTCATTCACCTATCCATCGCATTAAAATAAATATATCCAAGGCAATGTATTGCAAAACTATAAGTTTATGAGTCTACAACTCTCAATATCATTTCTAACAAAAATGCAGGGGAAGAAAGCGAAAATCAACACTCATCCGTTCACCTATCCATCGCATTAAGTTAAATATATATATTCAAATTTAAGGAAATGTATTGCAAAACCTTAGATATGAAAATCTACTAATCTAAATATTATTTCTAATGCATTTGTGAAAATCAACAATAATAACTCATTCATTCACATATCCATCGCATTAAGTTGAATATATACAAAAGTAAGGCAATGTATTGCAAAACCTTAAGCTCGTAGAAGCAAGAGGCGTGGAGATTGATCAACGGAGACTGCTCGGGGTTGAAATTGGTACTAGGCTCGAGCTTGCAACGAACAGAGGCGTACGAGATCGTCTGTAGAACAGAGAGAGGATGACATCTCTCGCTGTTTAGGGAGATATGGTGAATCCGAATTTCATTACTGGGGAATTGGAAATTCACATCCTTCACTGGAACACTGTCCAGCTCCCCCAAATACACATCCCCGTGATAAATCATTGTTTTAAACCCTAATCGACTCATAATTTTGCCAAATAAACGAGAAAGAAACAATTGTTTTGAGATGAAATTTTCACTCCCTACCGCTGTGCATCAATTTTTCTCTCACTACTAATTTCTCTCTCTCTCTCTAGAAAGTCTCTCTCACTCCCTCCTCAAGCAGCGGTTTCAAATGGAGAGGTGAGTGCCTTTATATAGAATCCTGGGGAAAGATTGATTGTGTGAATAGGTCTAGTTTTGTTGGTAATTACGAATCGTACCAAGGCTTGTCCGTAACAGAGCATTTTGGGTAAAACCGTAAAAGTGGGAAGGTCACGCTTTAGGCGACGTGGAAGGGAGGTGCTACTCTACGCCTGGCGCCCAATTAGATAATCTACTATGTGCTGTCAGATTATATTGGCCGTTGATTAAGTTATTTCATATGGTATTGTTAAGATTTGAGCCGTAGCAGTTTCTCGATTACATTTCTTTTTTTTCGCATTATATTCAGATAAAAATTCAAAGTTATACATTATTTATATTTATTTATTTCCTAGAAGATAATCTACATTAAGATATTATCTATTTATGTTGATACTGCTGTATTAAGAAATAGTGACTTATCGATTGTATAATTGATTTTAGAGTAATTAATTCTAATATAAATACTCTAAGGCTATGTTTGGCTTGAGGATTTGGAGAAGTGTGGAAAATAAAAAACAGTGAAAAGTAAAGTCAAGAAAAATCGGATTTCTCAAACTTGTTTGGCTGCTAAGTAAAATAGTGTGTAAAATAAATTTCATGTACACTATTTTCTTTGGCTTTGTTTGATTGTGAAGAAAAGAACTACTTTTGATAGAATTGACGTTTGGTTTCAAATTTTCATAATTGATTCTAGAAATATACATTTATATAAAATTTACCTTATTTGTAAGTTAAAAATATTATATTTAACTATCACATAGCACAACACAATGGCTAGAAGACAAAAAAAAAGGTAATGAGAATAAATTAATCAAATATTTTTCACTTTGGCATGGCCTAACATTATAGTGTGACATAAAGTATTGAAATAGTAAAAGGAATCATTAAAAAAATGAAACTGAGTTTACGATGTTCGCATTTCACGTAGTTACGGAGAGTGTATTTACTATTTACTTCTTCTGTGGAACTGTAAATTTTTATTTTCTGGTCACCAAGAGCTCAACCCAACTATTTTTGTAAAACAATTAATTTCCTAATTTTGGACTCCAAAAATAGAATTGACTTCCTCAAACATGAAACCGTAGTGCCTTTTTAACTCAGAAATTTTTTGTGTGAAATTGTCGAACCAAGTTATATTTTAATGTTTGCCAATACCAAGTTATACTAGTTGATATAATTCTTGTTTAATAATTAGTTCTAGAGTCAACTTTGTCATGAATTAGAGTATTTTAATTAAGATTAAATGATTCCACACGTTTATTTGGATAATCTCACGCATTTTCTGTAGAATCAAAACATTAAATACTATTCTATTAGCTTTAAATGATAAAGATCAAAATTGGGTCTATATTTTATTTACTATTTATATAAATATATACATAATTGAAGCATGTTCATTATAATAAGTCAACATATGTATTCATTGAAATTACTTTTAAGATACATAATCTGAATAAAAGTGTTCGGTGGTTTTAGGTACTTTACTTCTGCATTTTTTTAGAACACTTTACCTCTACATATTATTCTCAATAATAACGATCCAAACTTCAAATTGGAGCATAATTATTATTCTTTTCTTTCTAATATTAAATAGGCAGTCTTGAAATAGAAAAGGGAGAAAGGGAGGGCATTGGTGAATGTTGATATTCCCAATTTAGTAAAAAAATTATGACTATTTGCTTTTGTATACTACTAGTATTTATAGGACATCTTTGCAATGGAAAAGCAATATGAAAAGGACATTAGTTTTTATTTTTTCTCAAATATATTGAACAAAAGAGATTTCTTTAGCCACTTTCTATCCACATCATTTTATATTCTATTATTTTAACTATCTTGCAATATGAATTTCTTACTGGAGGATTTATTTTACTCCATTAATGTCAATTTTGTGGTATTATCACCAACATGAAATTTCATTGTGATATCTGATGTGTGATAAAAATAAATTATATAATCAATATGTGATATAAAATATAGAGATCATTTGCTTTTATAATGTACATAAAAAGGTGAGCCTTTTTCTTTTTCTTTTTTTATAATTGAAATCTGAGCCACTTCTCAGAGACGATGGACCACACTAATCTTGTGACCACTAGCCTCCATCAAACGGTAGAATAAAACAAATAGAGTAACTAGCATTAATAGGAATAGAAAGTTGTACATTCATTCAGCATTTTCAAACAAAAAAAATTTAAGTTTGTATACAAATAGGGCTTGGGCTGGGCTCAAAGTGGTTCAAGCTCATTTTCCATTGAACTTATAATAGATAAAACTCAAATACTAATATTGGGCCTTTAGGCCCATCTCAGTTACCATCTTACATATACATAAATAAATACAAGTTATTAAATCCAACATATAAATGGCTTAGAGCATCTCCAGCAGTGTCTTCTATAAGTGGTCATCTATATCAAATTATACATGGTGAACAGTGTTTTAGCTACTCAGTTTTAGCTATTCACTCCAGCAGTCATCATCTAAAATTTTAGAATTATTATATTTTATTCTTCTTTCAATATTAAATTATAAATAACATTATAAATAATGTTTTATTACATTTTCACGTAAAATATAAATAATAAATACATGTTTTAATGTTTCTTATTTAAATATAATAAATTAATAAAAAAAACTTTTTTTGAAATAAATGGCTTTAAATAACGATTTAATAAAATATTTAATTCAAACAAACATTTAACTCAAACCAATAATTTTAGTTTTTTATTAACATGAGCCTTTTTATATAATTTTAGTTGGGGAGATTTAATTTGCTGATGTGGAAGTCTTGTAAATTTATACATGAGCCTTTATATATACAAGTTCAATCCTTCAATATACATAGTCTTCTATTTTTACAAGTTACTGCTGGAGCAAGTTTTTTAAGTTTGGTTATGTATAAATTCAATTTTAGCTCTTGGAAGAGCAAAAAACACAACTGCTGGAGGTGCTCTTAGGGCTACAAATTTTAAAGGTGGTAAGTACATAAAAAGTAGCCATGCCCAATGAGATTAAAGGACCCTGAGATCACAAGTAATTCTTTCAAAATAATCAAAACACACAAATTTATAAGCAGTGGCTATTACAATGGTAAACTTCTCGGCTTTGGGATGATTGCTCGTAATAGTGCAGGGGAATGTGTAGGCCGGAACACAGAAACGGTTCGGGATCTTTGGTTTTTTCGGGTAAGTTCAGGATGGAACCAATTAATTCTTGAGGGAGATTGTTGTACGGTTATCAAAGGCATTTCGAATCCTTTCAGTTCGCACGACACTCTTGGCCACATTTTTTATGACATCAAGCGTCTGACGTCTAGCTTGGAGTCTTTTCGAGCTTCTCATGTATTCCGAGAGTACAATATGGCTGCTCATCTTTAGCTAAATTAGCAGTTTTTAATGTTCTTTTTTAGTTGATTTACCTATTTCCATTCAGAACATTGTAACTTCGAAATTCCCGTGATTAATGAAACATTCACTTTGATCTTCCGAAAAAGAAAAAAGAAATTAAATTGACTATCAAACTATGAGTAATTCTAGCTCAAATCAGATTCCCATTACATCTAAATCATCTATAGAGCACATATATTACACCTCTTCGAATAAATATATCAAATTACTAATACCTCATACTATAAGAAGGAATTTTTATGAACATAAAAATGAAGAGGAAAAAAAAAATTACAGTGTACTATAAAGAATGAAAACAATTAGATATAACGTACATTGTGTATAATATGAAACTTGCGTATCATCTAGGAACCATCTGTGTAATAGTGTCTGAATCAACTATCTCAGAAGTCGTAAAAGGATTTGCGGATTGTTTCCCTTTACCCGGCTGCGATGAAATCCGAGAACTATCTCCACCGCTCGATTTTCCCGAATATTTTGGTCTATATAAACCCGGCTCAGATAGTAAACTATCGTTAAGATGAACATCTGTTGAGAGCATCTTCACCACTTGTTTCATATCCGGTCTTTGATGAGAAGCTGCTTGAGTACAAAATAGTGCAACTTTGATAAATCGAATTATTTCATCTTTTGGATAGTCCACCAAATCCTGATCAACAATCTCTAAAAGTCTATCTTCAGTAAACAATTTCCAAGTCTGCAATAATAAGTCGAAATCAGATTTTAGGTGTAAATCGATGATATAAAATGGTGTTGCGAAGAGTTTACCCATTCCAGAAGAACTAGGAACTCTTCTCCAAACGCAGCCTTACTACTACTATTTCCACTTATGATTTCGAGTAAGAGAACTCCAAAACTATATATGTCTGCTTTTTTCGTGAGTTGCCCTAACATTGCGTATTCTGGAGCTAGATAACCTCTGCAGTATAGGAGGGAGAAAAACATGAGTGAAATGCAAAAATGCCCATATGCTTTGCCTAATTAGCGAAAACTCCCCCATGTAATTTCAATAGCAACCCCCCCCCCCCCCCACCACCCCACCTTGTGTTATATTTTATTGGCAAAAAACCCCTCCCATTCCGGAATACATATTTTGCAGGAAAAATAACATTTATACCCACCAAAAAAAATGCGAAAACACCCCTCTACCTAAAATATTATCAATAATTACCCTGTTAACTTTGAAAATTGGGAATAATTCCCATGCACACTTAAAAAATTAACAATAACCTCCTCATTGACTTTTGAAGAAATTTCAAATGGGATTTTTTGCTAAAAAGAAGAGAACACAGGAAAGTTTTTTTATAATTAAAATAACAAATGGGGGCGGTTTGCCGATTAGGCAAAGCACAGGGTATATTTTTGCGTATAGCTAAAAAAGATTAAGAAAAAGTCAGCTATAAATATCAAATATAGTACCTCATTAAATTATTTCATAAAATTGGGTTGGGAAAAACAATTAGATAAAAATATGACTTCATTTTGAAGAAAACCTATATCAGTTTAGCAGATCCAAACCAAAGAATTAACCGAACTCGTACGAGAAAATTAAAATAAATAAATTAAAGGGTTAAACGAAAACTTGTACTTACATTGTTCCCGCTACTCTTGTGCTGACATGTGTGACATTATCTGGAAATAGTTTAGCCAATCCAAAATCTCCGATTTTGGGTAAGAAATTTTCATCGAGAAGCACATTACTAGCCTTTATATCTCGATGGACAATGCTTGGTTCAACATCCTCATGAAGAAATGCAAGGCCAGAAGCTGTACCCAGACATATTGCAGCTCTCTTGGACCAATCCAGTTCATCACGTCTTCCCTTCGACCCTGAGATAAGTAGTATTACTATATTATGTTAAGTTGCAATTTAATTTGTCTATATACGTAAACATTTATTCAAATTTGATAATTACCAAGTAAGGCACTGGCTAGGCTATTGTTCTCCAAATATTCATAAACCAAAATCCTATAGTTATCCTCAATGCAACAACCGATAAGCTGAACGAGATTCGGATGTCGGATATTCGATATCGTGTTAAGCTCAGTCAAGAATTCATTAGTCCCTTGACTAGATTCAGCAGAAAGAGACTTTATTGCAACTTGAGTTCCATCCCTCAATATTCCCTGCAAAAATTTTTAGAGTGAAAAGGGGTACACATAAAATAGGAAAAAAGATGCATTTTTAGTCTTAGAGAACTGGGCACACAATACTTTTAGTCCAACGCTTTCAAATATTTAAAATTTTTGGTACCGACTTCATTTTGAAAATTTGACTTTTGGCTTTTTACCTCCTTTCCTCCCAACGGCAACAAAAGATAACATATGACGTGGTGCAGACAATTTAATTTTGTATATAATACACAATGGAGACGAGATATTGGAGAACAATTTCTCCTTAGAATTTTGAAGTAGCATAATATCCCCTGAAAGTTGCACCACGTCATCCATGCAGGGATGCACAAAACAATTTTTCCAGTCCTGCGGAACTAAAGATGCAATTTGCCTCATACAACATACAATAGAAAAGTTTCCAGGATAAGAAAAGAGGCCCAATTTGAAGCAACTATGAACCTTATTGTTGATAGATTATTGAGTAAAAAATCACCTTATAGACTACTCCAAAACCACCTCTACCAATTCTGTTTGAAGGATGAAAAAGCTGAGTAGCTGATCGCAATGAATTATAGGAAAACATCCTAACATTGTTTGTAGCAATTTCTGACAATGCAGAAGCAAACAAAATTACCAAACATGTATAAACATTTTGAATGATAAACGATAGGGCGTTAGAGAATCGCATTAATATGAAATATAGACCTTAACATAATGATAATGACATTATCATTTTAACATGTTTCATAAAAAAAAGGAAAAAATGGTCCCATAACTAATAACCGCTGACAAGTTTGTCCCTCAAGTATTCAGGCTGACAATTTTACCCCACAAATTACAAAGTTGAGGCAGTTTTGAGACTTTTTCGGCTCAATTGCCAAGGTGAACCTCACTCGCGGGCTGTCAGTTCCCCAATTTAAATTCAACAGCCTGCAAGTGTGGTTCAATTTCGCAATTGGGCCGAAAAAGTCCCAAACTAGCTTAAGTTTTGTAAGTTATGGGTAAAATATTCAGCCAAATACTTGTGGGGCAAACTTGTCAGACCATTAATTATGGGATGAGTTTTGCCTTTTTCCCCATGGTTCATTCACATGGACTATTGATGAAGATTTTAATCAAATTTATCAAGAAATACATATTAACTACCACAGAGTACTCAATCAAGAACTTCAAGGTATGATAACATGCTACCTAAGGTCAAACAGATTAGGCATAGGGATGATTTTAATGTGAAACTTGTTCTTTTGGTTTCTCCAAAAGAAAAAAAGATAATTACTATTAACTAATGAATCCCCAATGAATAGTTTTGCCCAAAAAATAAAATTGAAAAAACAGAGGAGGTTTTCAAAAGCCAATATTGGTTTTCAAATCAAGAGTCAAAATCAGTTGCAATCCAAAGCGCTCTAAAAGAATGATATACTAATAAACTTTGGCCAGCATTCAAATATTCAAGAAATCAATTATGGTTCAATTTCAAGAAAAATACAGAGCAGGGACTTTTGGCAGGAAAACAAAAAAACAAATTGATAATAGATACTCCAATAAGTTATACCGTACTGACCTTGGGTTTCATTTGCAGTCTTCTCTCTGCAGGAACTACATACACCAAAACAACTCGAAAAACCCATCACATTTGACAATAAAAATCCAATCTTTAATCACGTCTCTTCATTAATCCCATCAATTCAGCCGCCTCAAACTGCAGTATCTGAAATTATCACAAACCCACATAAGGAAGTAACAAAATTAGACAACCCACAAGTTTAAAAAGAAATAAAGAAAGAAACCATACCTGAAGTAGTTGTACACCAAACATAGAAAATTAAATAAGAGAACCTTATAGTGGGTTTATGCGATACAGCTTATGTATGTATATCATCATGATGTGATTATATTTATATACCTTAATCCACTCATGAATTAATTAATAGAAGTATATTATTGTCACAATGGTATGTTAGTTTGGCAAATGATTACTTTTCCTTAAGTCGTTTGAAAATGAAGAGAGGAAAATGCGGGTGGGAAAATTGAAGAAAAATATATAAGTGATAGTGACTTGAAGCAAATTATGCTCTCCTCTCACGAGCCGTGAATTTCTACAGTTCACACCTCATCGGAGTGTCGTGCGTGTTTGTGCGTCATTAATTATGAATAGAATTAATGACGATACATTTCAACGCACAAAAAGTTGGTTTGCTACTTTTCTTCTCCGGTTCTATTTTTACAATGTTGTTAAATATGAACTGAAATCGTTTTGGTTTTCATGGTAATATGCCTTTAAGAAAAGTTAAGGTTAAGAATTATTTCAATATGTGCAATTAATTTCATTTAAGGTCTATATATATATATATATATATATATATATATATATATATATATATATATATATATATATATATATATATATATATTTTTTTTTTAGAAAAAACGTATATTACTTAAAGAATATCCGTATTTAATGTCTATATTGGAAGGTTAAAAACTTCTACAATATTTTTTATAATTCTTTTTTTTTTAGTAGAATTGTGAATTTTGTTGGGTACAATTAGTTGACATATACATATATCCTATGTTGCACGGATATGGACACGACGATACATATTTTCAATATTTATAGAATACGATATGGCTAGAATACGATATAACTAGAATACGAGTAGTGTCGAACGATACATTGTTCAAGCTTGTTTTAAATTTTATCGAACTTGAAATTTAGTGTTTGAGCTTGATTTGAGTGTTATACGATTCGAGCTGAGCTCTAGCCGAGTCTCGAATAACTTGATATTTTACATGTATTTTGTCAATTTTTAACTTATTGAGCTCGAGCTTTAAAAGTTATCGAACGAAAAATGATGTTCAAACTTGTTTGACTAGTGTGACGAACCGAACTCAAATGAGATTTTATCGACGAGCTCGAGTCGAACATCAAGTAGTTTGGTTAGATACGACCAAGATACGTGAAAAAACCATTGTTTTTAAAAATGTATAATAAAAATTATTCAATGTATATTTAATTCACTTTTTATTCCATTTTGAAATGAAAGGCTTCCCTCCCTGTTCGTTAAGTGTTCAAGTAAAGCCATAGTTTAACTCCATATGCAATGTCTTTGATTTTTGAAAAAAATTCAAGTGTTTCATGAGAATCACTTTGATAATATACATGATCTAGAAATTATTTGTAGAATTACATGCCTTTAAATATCATGGATGTGTCCAATACGCCCTCCGATGTATCTGATACGGTATCTTTCTTATTTTTAATTTTTTAATTTTTGGAAACACCACAGTGACTTGTCTGATAGGTATCTGACGAGTATCTGAATATTCAAGGATCCAATACGTATGTGATATTGCACCGTTTGTAATTTTAAAAGTATCCGTGCAACCTAGTATATAACTTAATATTGTACATATTAATTCAAGTTTGAAATAGCTACTGTAAGGTGATATTGAATTTTGGAATATTGTTATTTCTAAAATTTTGGTACGTGATACGTCACTTGACCTTGAGTGTTACTTGAAGAAGGTTTAATTCATTTTTCTGAAACAATTAATATGAAATAAATTAATAAGAAATAAAGATTTCAATCAAAATACATACAAATCATAATTTAATTGTTTCATGTTTTTGGAAGAAGTTCTTCAGAATGCCCAATTCATTTTTTTTTCATTATTTTGAATATTTTTCAACTTAAAATAAGAAGTAATAATATTTTGAAATGGTTTTGGTTTTTTTGAGAAAGATATTTCTTGCTAAGAAATCATGCAACTATTTCTATTTAATTTGACATTGTATGGTGATATTAAAATTTTGATATATCATTACTTCTAATATTTAAATGATGTATTATTCTTAAAAAAAAAATACTGAAAATGATATACTGTATCACGTAACTTCAACATGGCCTGCATGTTATCATTTTTTTCTTAGACTATATATTGATAAGAAACAAATTAAGTTGACTATACACAAAAATGAATAGACAAGCTATTTTTTGTTAGAAATATTTATAAAATTCGTAATTATAAACAAGTGAAGGGGCGGCTTCCACCTCCTCCAGCCTTGCCTTCAGTCTGGCGGCCAAATTATGTTAATTACTAAACTTAATTAGTGAAAGAAAACGACAACGGTTGACTTATGACTTATAATATTTAATTGTGTTGTATTAAATTCAAACCTAGGAGGTGAATAAAAGAAGAAGGATATCTGATTGCTTTTAAATTTAAGATTTCGATTATGGCTGAATCAGATAATGAATTTCGTTATGTAAGGTAATGGAATTGACCCTTTGCTATGAGAATTCAATATTGAACTTGGAAGAAACTTTCTTGACTGAAACTGGTTCAACTTGACAAATATCAACTATGGAAATATGGAATCGGAATTTTATTTTATTTTCATTTTTGGTATGAGAGTATGGACTGTTGAAGCAATTGTTTGAATTTGTAAGAATTTTTAGATGAAAGAAAGAGGGATTAACGTAGACATTCCTCTTCGGCTTAATTATGAGATTAATTCAATTAAGCATGGAGGGATCTAGAAATTTGGTGTGGTGGGGTTAAAGTTTTACGATAATTTTAATACTCTAAATACTTAAAAAAAAAAAATTAATCAAACAGTCAAACTTAAAATTTTTATTGTATTCACGAGAAAGGATATAAAAGAAGAAGCGATGTTTAACAAAAATAATCCTCACAAGTTAATTTAGTTATATATGATATTCCGTTGTGACCCCATAAGAATTCAAAACATTTACCAATTGTAATTACAATTTCAAATGATACCAATTACATTCACAACAATTGACCGCGGCGATTTTTTTATTTATGAAATCGGTCCATGATAATTAACATCATTTAAAATATAACTAAATATGTATCTCTATAAAGACAACTAGACTATAATTTAACCATTGATCGCCAATTCGGTTACAATCACTACAAGAAAATTGAGCTTAAGTGACAAAAAATTAAGTGATAATGTGGAAGTTGTCACTCTTTGTATGTATTTAGTGATAAAAATATTAATTTTGTCATAATAATAATGGTGACAAGTGTAATAGTGATAAAATATGTTTTTAAGTTGTCACTAATAGCTATTAATGACAAATATATGGTGACTTAAGTTGTCACTATTGACAATTAGCGACACCCTTTTAATGACAACCTAGTGACAATATTTATTGTCACTATGGTTTAGTGACAACTTTTTGGTTGTCACTTTTGGGGTATCGCTAAATGTGTATAGTGACAACTTTTTTACAATTCTTGTCACTAGTATGTTTATGAAAACCATTTTAGTGACAATATTTGAGTTCTTGTCACTTAATATATATAAGAAGTGACAACTTTAACATTGTCACATAAAATTTTATCACTAAAATTTAATTTTTTTGTAGTGAATGTCGAATCTTCATTATCTTCATAGTCGAAAAAACTCTTTATTGATGCAATTGCAATGTGTATAATAAGTGTTAATGTCACAAGTTTGTAAACCAAGAAGAATACAACATGTCTTTTAGTTGAAGTCATCTTCTTAACAAGATCGTCAATTTTTCAAATTAGAAAAATCATCACTTAATCGAACCTCCTTAATATAATTTTCACCTATATATATGCTAGTTCTAATTGACAAATATATTTCTACGATGAATTTGTATAGCTATAAACCGACCAAAAATCAAATTTTAATAGCTATAGCTATGTAATTTTGATTTATTAGGGAGAGATGTTTTTTTTCAAAAATAATGTTTAACTATATGTATTAAATTGTCAATGTATAACACTCCCCGTCATTTGTTTTCCTGCTTTTACTTTTAGCTTGAACTTTTATATAAGAGTTGAAAAAGTGAAACTTTTGTTTATTATTTTTTTTTTTGGTTTTTCAAGGGTTTAATCTCTTTCTAGGAGCGGGCACAAAGTGGGAACCTCTCTCAACAGGGATTCAAACTTGAGTCCACTACTTTGTAGTGACTAGTCCCTTCCACTAGACCAATTATTTGTTTGTGTTTATCTTTATTTTTATGCCATTATAAAAGTAGTGGTTGTGAATTAGTAGTGTCAAATCATTACTTTATGTGATAAAATATTTTTGAGAAAAAATAAATTTATATTAGAAAATGAAGTATTATTTTGGAACATAAAAAAAAATAAAGGGACGGGAGTTATTAATAACCAGTCATAAACTTATCCATTCCTAGGAAAATAGGAAGGTCAAACACGAAAGAAAATTGTGTTTGTGGAATTCTTAGCATATTATTTGGTTTATTGTCTATAGGCTGTGGTGACTTGTGAATCTTCAATTAGAACAAACGTGGAATCAAGAAATGCCAAGGGTTGTTTCTACGTGGGATCTTTCTATAAGAAAAAAAAAGTTAGCCAGTTCGAGAAGCTAACCCGCTGTATCATAAATTATATTTAATTTTTCTTTATTAGTAGAGTTATCCTTTAAATATATATTATCATTCTACTTTATCACTCAATATTAATAATATTATTAAGTACACTAGTTCTTCCTGACCAATTAATAATTTTCATCTCATTTTTTTCATTATTTATGTTTCAATTTGTTTTTTTTATTTTATTTTATGTTTCAATTTTTTTTTCTATCTAAATTTTTTTATTTATATTTTTCTGGGTTTTTATTTGGTGATAATTATCTCATTCTGTACAAATTATTATTCAAAATGTTGAGTAATTTCCTTCAAATTCTTTCTCGCAAAATTCAAGTTTGACACCAAACAATATTATGTTTCAATTTCTTCATTTTTTTTTATAAAATGAGTTAATCCATCCAAACAATATTATGTTTCAATTTTTCCATTTCTTTTGTTTCCTTCGGTTAGAAAAATGAGATGAAAATAAAGAAAAAATTTGAGATCGAAAAAAGGAAGGAAACAAAAGAAATTAAAATCTTGAAACCTAATGTTGTTTGGTGGATGAATGAATTCGTAATTAATAAAGAATTTATTATTTATGAAAAGGGCGGTGATAGTTTTGGAATAAAAACTACAAAACTATAATAAAGGGAGTAAGTGTTACAAGTGATAATTTAGGGGGTAACTGATACCACCACAATACTTTAAGGGAGGAAAAAAAAATGAAATAAATCATTTTGTAATAGCAACCAACCCTTGGCAATCTTTTTCTCTTTAATTCTAACGGGACCAACGTCATGTCATCTTAGCACAGAGGGAACCATTGAGATTAACTCAACCATACAATTAACCATTGAGATGTACCCTTTGTTTTATCAAGATCAAGATTTGAGTCTCTGGTCGAGCTTCATCTTGACTATTGAGTTAATATTAATTGGTTTATCTCTTGGGAAATATATATACGTCAATTAACCATGATTAACACACGTTATTTATTTTTTTATTTCCGATGTGTCCAAATAGAAAGAAAATGAGTTTCTTAAAAGTCCATACACGAGAAGGCGACTATAGAAGAGGATGATCTATTAAAAGAATTCTTTAATTAAAATTCATAAGAAAAAAAAAAACATTACGCGTTACCATAGAAAAACTGGTGAAGAAGATCTTTTAAATACAACTACTACAACTAACGAAATATTTCTGATGACATCAATATCAACTCAACCGAAAACGCCATAGTGACGACAACAAGCTAAAATACAAAAATCATATTTTGAGAATGTACCTTTTGAATTTTAAACTGAGACATAATATCTTAGATTTGATCTTCGTCTCTAGTTAGAGATTTTAAAATTTTAATATGAATTCAACAAAAATAAGTGGATTAATATATGAAATCAGTGTGTTCCGATTCGATTTGGTCTTTCGCATAGGATTGTCAAAGGCATCTCATTCTCAAGCTCAACCCAAAAGGCGATTATGAAAGTGGAAACGTTTCAATTATAAGGAAATTGGATATTTTAACCCACACGACAATCCAGGCCCATAAATTGACCCAAACAATTGACAGGTCCAGTGAATAGTGGCCGTCGGATTTAAAAGTATTTGTTAGATGAGATGAGGGGTATTTTCAGTGTAAACATATTATATTTTACTTTATTTCCAATAACAAATTAAATACAACAATATTCAACAAGAGTAAATTTTACTGCCCAAAATTAATATTGTTAAAGTGAAAGAGTTTGCAAATAAAGTCAAATATATGTAAACAATGCAAGTTTGTATAGGAAATTTATAAGCAAGGAAAGATTGTCTAGAAATTTTCAGTACAATGCAATATGTGAATGAAATATCTTTTATTGGGCAAGAATATAAAATCAAATATATTTTTTGTCAAAAAATATATTGATAGCTAATCAAATTACGCCACGTCATGTGGAGAATTTTACAAAATCTTCAAATGCAACCTATAAATAGAGGTCATCTCAAGGAAGAAAAACACAACTAAAAAAATCAATTCCAAATCACAAAATTGTAGAAGGGCAAAATCCTTTCTATAAAGTTCTTCATCAAATCCAAGGTGTCCTTCATCAAGTTCAAGGCGTTCTTCAACAAACTCAACGTTTAATTTGAGATCAAGCTATTAAGCCCTCAAATTAACGTTATTGGAGAACTCATTGCATTTGATGAAGAACTCCTTGAATTTGATGAAAAACTTTGTAGAGAGGATTTTGCCCTTCTACAATTTTGTGATTTCGAATTGATTTTTTGAGTTGCGTTTTTCTTCTTGGAGATTACTCCTATTTACAGGTGAGATTTGAAGATCTTGTAAAATTCTCTCCATGAAGTAACGCGATTTGATTGGCTATCAATATGTTTTATGACAGGAAATATATTTGATTTTATATTCTTGCCCAATAAAAAATATTTTATTCACATATTACATTGTACATAAAATTTATGGACAATCTTTCCTTGCTTATAAATTTCTTACACAAACTTAACCCTGTTTACGGAGATTTGACTTTATTTACAAAATCTTTCAATTTGACAATATTAATTTTGGGCATTAAATTTTACTCTTCTACAACATTGTTTATCAACCATAAATTGTATTCTCTTATTTCATTCTGAAATATCTAAAATAAGTCTCTTCTATTAAATAAACTAGCTGTAAAAGTGTGTAATATAAGCACGGGACCTACTTTTTTCAATGCTCAAGTCAAAATGTGTAATTGATAAAAAGAAAGATAGGTAGCATTTAGCTCAATAATAACACTGTCAAATAGTAGTGTTTGTACCCGAAAAATCACCTCCGGGTTATCAGGAGATAGTGGCCTGATTAGAGTTTGGGCTGACAATGGGCCAGATCATTTGCGGGCCATAATATAAACAGGCCTACTAAACTCAACTTGATTAAAGGCCTAATTAAGTAATTAATTAATGGCCTAATTAATTAACGAGGCCCAAAATTGGCCCAAACACAACATGTTTAATTAATTAAATTAATAGAGATATTAATTTAATTAAGGCCAAATCAGTTTAATAAAGGGGCTACGTAACCAATTAAGTTTGGAAGGAAATAAGCTGATATTAACTAACTCCCTAAAATATCTCAAAGGAGGTTACACTTGTGCTGGAAATAACCACCCATAGCATGTCAAGGCAGTTTACAAAGTAGTGGAGGTTATGCCTAAAAAATGGGGGAGTGGAAGAAGTGGACATCCATCAGGAGAACTGTCCGTCATGAGAATAAACATCCATCAGGAGAACAACTGTCAGGAGAATAAACATGGCAAATAACTGCCAAAGTAGTGGAGAACATGCCTAAAAAAGGGGGAAGTGGAAGAAGTGGACATTCATCAGGAGAACTGTCCGTCAGGGGCTTATAAATATTAGGAGGATGGCACATACAAGACACACAAAACTCAATCAATCAACAAATCAGTCTTCACTGAAATCGGCTCAACGCCTCTTCGGAAGTCCAGCGCACGCTGCTTCTACCGTCAGTCAGCACTGCCAATTCCTTGACATCAATCGTCAATCCTCAGCAACCAGCAGGACATGGCCGCCTGAAGTCCAGCACCGCCGCTCAAAGTAAGCCGCAAAGCTGCTTCCGCCGTCAGCGAAGCTGTCTCGAGCGAAACCATTCGATATCAAGCAAAATAGCAAGCTGCAACGTCATGTAAGTGCCCACGTAATTACATGGCAACCTCGTCAAGTAGCCATCTGCTTGATGAGTCCGCTGTCAAGTAGCCATCTGCTTGACAGCAATCGGTTGAGTAGCCATCTGCTCAATTGATGCCCTTTCCAGCGGCCACCCGTTGGTCAGGAGCCCGATTGGTAGCCATCTGCCAAGGTTGGGCGACCCATTGATGATGGTTCTCTGTCATCAGTGTTACTTTCTGTCAACAAGCTGCACTATCATATATCATCAGCTCATTTGGTGGGTCTACCTGCCAATCAAGGAGTATTTTTTCAGAACTTAACAGAGTTATCAACTCGTTTGACAAACATATGTCGACACAGGAGACTAATTTATCGTTTTGCATGCTTTGTAATACTTGTAAATCGGGGAACTCATAGTAGGCTAAGACTCATATGTTTCTTTTATAATTAATAGAAGTATTTGGCCCATATCTCCTGATTTTGATTAAAGTATGCTTTACGTCAACGGATTTTCATTGATGCATTAGTCTGTTAAGTTTATGTCTTTAAAGTCAAGTTACATATTAAACTGATTGATTGTCAACTCATTTACTGATTCATTGATACACTGAGTAAGCCATCAATTGGCCGTGAAACTTTGGCATATCAGAAAGGTTATCATAAATTATTTAAGTCCTGCGGCCAGGCAGGCATGGAAAAGAATCAGGGGTAGTGTTTGCCTACTCCGCCGCAATCGATTGATTAGAAGTTAGCCTTATCAGGACATTTAATTATGTTTTACATTGATATCAATACGTCCAATTTTTGAATCGTTATGTTTGCACGCACAAACATTGGCACGCCCGTACTTATTTTACACCATATCGAGCCATTTGCACATCGAGGCAATCGGTGTCAAATTTATAGCAAACAATATTTTGGCACGCCCGGTGGGACTTGATAATCTTTTTTGCCAAAAAGTCAATCAGTTGATGCTAAACGATTAATCTTTTGCTGTTGTGAGATGATACCACAGATAACGCGAAAGACTCGATCTAGCTTGACAAGGACACGCTCTGATCTAACGCACTCTCTGGAAAACCTATCCACTGTCCCGCTAGCTATGGAAGGGACTGACAAGATAGAAGAACTGACAACGGAGGTCCGCAACTTCACTAAGGACCTTGAGGCCAAACAGGCAGAATGGTCAAATGTTGTCAGTAAGTTCGAGAACATGCTAGGCTCGGCCACTGCAGCCAGTCAGGCCAATACCGAAGCCAGCAATATTGTAAATACTTCCTTGATGCATCTGGAATCGAAAATGTCTATGCTTGCTGAGAGCATCAATACCCTTGCCAACGGGATACCATCGCAGGCCTGGACAGGGCCGCCCAAAAGCTCAGTTGACAAAGGCAAGGGACCCGCGATACATATCGGGGGAAGTGGATCGAGGGATGAAACGCCCTACAAACAGGGCAACGGACAAACTAATGTCCCTGATAAGAAAGAAAGTACCTCCAGAGCCAGGTATCAACGCCCAGACTCGGGGGGCAGGTCGGAAGAGGAACAATCAGAGGCCATGGGATATGGCCCAGAGGGACATCAGGCCATCTCATCGGCCTATGATAGAACAAATCGAGCCGTGGAAGGTCAGGATGACCTGTTGATGATGAATAAGGCTCAAGAAATGTTCGTAAGAAGACAAGGGAATAGGGCATCAAGGTATAATAAACCTCACCATGAATACATTGATCAGGATGTTGTCGGCAACTACTAGGAACAATCAACAGACTATCAATCCTAGATCAGGAGACAAACAAAACTGGCCGATGGCTTGCAGAACATACACATCGAGGTATGCTCCGATCATCGGGAAGTATGATGTCCCAAAAATATCAGGAGGTCATATCGAGGTATGCTCCGATTATCAGGAAGTATGATGTCCCGAAATCATCAGGATGTCGCATCGAGGCCAAAAGAGCCACACTGGCTGATGGCCTGCATAATATACTCTCTGATATGAACAATGCTCCGATCATCGGGCAATCTACTACATTAACGGGAAAGGAAGAAAAATTCATGTCATGGCCAATGAAAACAGGCCAACCCCTGAAAGAGAACCATCAAACAGATCGGTACTCCCATGAAGCACACTGACTAATCAACGCTTCCTTGCACCGAAGAATACATCCCCTCTCTACGGCTCGGGGGGCAGGTCCAAATCAGAGGTCGATCAGTACCATGTTGACGCCGATCTACAGGCGTCTCAATATCAAGATGTTCATCAATGAATTTTATTAAACCGCCATCAAGCCATCCGATTGATAGGCAAAATCAATGACACCGATATCGGAGGTCGGATCAAGTCATCCTCCTGTATCAAGGACACTTGACTTGAAGAAAGACCCTGATAAGGCCGCCACATAAGTGTCCCTGAAAAGGTTCACTGAAATAGTGTCCCTGAAAAGGCCACCAAAATTGCTAATGAAGCCAATCAAGCTACTTATCAGATATTGGCGCGTAACAGGGCCAAACTGGCCACACAAGCCGATGGCCTACATGGTCTACATTCAGAGTGTTGGCAAATCAGTCACTGACAACAGAGCCATCAGGTCGATTGACCACTTTGCATTGCACGCCACTTGATAGGCGATATCTAGGAGTAAGAAATATGCACTCTTGCTACGGCTCGGGGGGCAGGGTCGAAGGATGATCAACATAATGGCGAAATAAATTTACAGCCTGATAAACAATAGGACATGTATCGTCCCGTTTTGCCAAAATCGCCATCGGGCCATTAGGCTGATAGGCGAAAATGATGGGTTTCTTTCAGTCGACCTTTGGAGATAGAAATTGAAGCACGGCGCAATTAACTTTGTTCGCCGTCCCCTTTGTATATTATAGTTTAGGAAATTTAGGAGTGTAACCTTGGGGAAGCTCCATGTAGACTTCCTCATTTAAATCCCCATTTAAAAAAGCATTGTTGATGTCCAATTGGTGTAGAAACCAATGTTGAGCAACTGAAATAGCTAATAAAATTCTAACAGTAACAAGTTTAGCTACAGGAGAAAATGTATCAATATAATCAATACCCTCAGTTTGAGTAAAACCCTTAGCTACAAGTCTAGCTTTGTATCTATCAATAGTGCCATCTGATTTTCTTTTTGCCTTAAATACCCATTTACAGCCAATTGGAGTTTTAGAAGGAGGAAGTGTAGTTACTGTCCATGTGTGATTTAATTCCATAGCATTTAATTCTTCTTTAATAGCAGTAACCCATTCTGGAGACTTAATAGCCTGTTTATATGTAGTTGGTTCTGTTATGGAGGTTAAATTACAAATGAATGATTTAAATGGTGGTGATAACTTTGTGTAATCCATTACAGACGAAATTGGATATTTGACAGTTGAATGAGTAATATTATTACAGTGAAAATCTTGCAAATAGGAAGGTGGTTTAGAAGGCCTAGTAGATCTTCTTAAATTTGGTGCTTGGTCTGGGGTAGGTGATAAAGAAGAAGACTGAGATAGATCAATGGGAGGAGGAATGGATGGGCTAGTGAACTGAGTGTCATAAAAAATGGGGGATAAAGAAGATATCCCAGCAGGCAAAACAGGAGATGAGCTGGGTGTATCAGTAGGAATGGGTGGTGTAGATGAATGGAAGGGAAATGAGTCTTCATGGAAGACCACATCTCTGGACATAAACACTTCAGAGGTAAGGTTATCAAGTAGTTTATAGCCTTTGATGCCAGGGGCATATCCCAAGAAGGTGCAAGCCCTGGCTCTAGGTTCAAATTTGGTACTGTGTTCATGAAGTGTAGAAGCATAGGCTAAACATCCAAAAATCCCTAAAAAAGAATAGTAAACAGGCTTTTGGTATAGGAGAGTGTAGGGACAAGAATTCTTAAGGAGAGGGGATGGTGTTCTATTCATAAGGTATACAGAAGTAAGAATGCATTCAGACCAAAAGTTAATGGGTAATCTAGATTGAAAGAGAAGAGATCTAGCTATGTTAAGAATGTGCTGATGCTTTCTCTCCACCACAGAGTTCTGTTGGGGAGTTTGAACATTGGAGAATTGGTGTAGAATGCCTAAGTCAGAAAACAGATTAGAAAACAGCAACTCTTTAGCATTATCAGATCTAAAATTTTTTATAGTAGTTTGAAATTGATTTTGAACCATTTTTATGAATCTTGGTATTATAATGGAGGATTCTGATTTTTTATGAATGAGATATACCCATGTGAATCTACTATAGTCATCCACTAATGTGATAAAGTATCTAAAACCATTATAGGAAGGGATATGATAGGGGCCCCAAATATCACAATGCACAATTTCAAAAGGAATAGAAGACATATTATTCATAAATGGAAAAGATAAACGTTTCTGCTTAGAAATAGGACAAATGGAACAATGATGAGAAAAGGTGTCTGAATTTGAACAATTAAGAACATTTCTTAAAGGAACCAAAACTTTGTAAGAAGGGTGGCCTAGTCTAGCATGCCATGTCTCTGAAGAAACAACTGTATTACAATAGGAGTGATTAGAAAACTGAGGAAGTGGGGCCTCCAGAATGTAAAGACCATGAAATAATCTACCCTGTCCAATCATCTTCAATGTTTTGTTGTCCTGGATTAATAAAGTATCATGTTGGAATAAAATAGAATGTAATGTGTTGTGTAAGAGAGAACTAACAGAAAGTAAGTTAAACTGAAAATTAGGAACAAATAAAACATTGTGTAAAACAAGGTCAGGGGAGATATGAATTGTGCCAGAAAAATGAACAGATATAGTAGAATTATCAGGTAATATAATGCTAGTATTACTAACAGGAGTAATATTTTGAAAAAATGATTTGTCAGTACAAATATGATTAGAAGCTCCAGAGTCTATTATCCAAAAATTTTTGGGAAAAAAAATGGGAGATGGGGTAGAAGAGGAGCAAATACCTGTATTGGGAACCATATTGAATGCATTGACAGTGGACTCACATGTGTTAGGAGGTAAATTCTGAGAAGGAGTATGAGATGAGAATAAAGATGTCAATTGTGTGTACTGGTCTGGAGTGAGTGTTTGGACAAAATTCTGAAGACCAAGCTGAGAAGTAGGAGTGGTAGAGACAGTGTTTGTAGAAGATGTGTGTTGTGGTGGTCTGTAAGGTGTGGATTTATATCCTGGTGGAAAGCCATGAATCTTGAAACATGTTTCAACTGTATGTCCAGGCATATTGCAATGAGTGCAATATGGTCTGTTTTTGCCTTTAAAAGTATTGAAAGGTGGTCTAGATGATGGAGGAAAAGAAGGTCTGGAATTTGTAAATGGTGGTCTGTAGGGGGGAGGATTGTAAGGTGGTCTAATCCCAGGAGTTGGTGGATTGGGTTTAAGTGCAAAAGCCATGGAGTTCTTTGGATCCAGGCTAGGAGTAGGTTTTTGTAATGAGATTTGTTTTTCTTCTTGGATGATTAAGGCTAGTGCTTTGTTGACTGTTGGAAGGGGGTCCATTAGGAGGATTTGGCTTCTGGTATGTGAAAGAGAGTCATCCAGACCCATCAAGAAAATAAAAAGATATTCATTTTGAAAGTATTCTTCCAGTTTGCCACATGTGCAAGCTGGTCTGGAGTTAAGAATTTCATCCCAGTAAACTTTGAATTTGGTGTAGTAGGTGTTAGCAGAATGGTGTTCTTGTGTTAATTTCAGTAAATCCCTCCTTAATTGATACAATCTAGGGTCATTGCCCTGTTTAAATCTTTCTTTTAGTTCATTCCAGAGGTTACTAGCAAGAGTGTGATATTGAATACTTGATTCAATATCTGAAGAGACTGCATTCATAAGCCAAGAAAGAACAATGGTGTTGTTCATTTCCCAATAATTGATGAGAACTGGATCTGAGTCAGGTTTAGGAATAGAGCCATCAACAAAACCAAGTTTGTTTTTGACTGTGAGACTCATGGTCATAGCCCGGTGCCAAGATTGGAAATTGTCTTCTGTTAGTTTCTTGTTCACAAGATTTAAGCCAGGACCATCAGCTGGGTGAAGGTAATAAGGACTGGAAGGGTCTTCAACCGGTGGTCTGGTGCGAGAGGTAGATTGTTCAGTTTCAGACATGGTGGAAAAAATGTAGAGATATGTAGAGGTGGGTGAGAAAAAGTATCAAGAAAGGGTCAAGAAAGTGAAAATAAAATCTTGATGAGTGAATATGATGAACTGATTAACTGTAATGGTGTTTAGAGATGAAAACGTAATTGAAAGTACGTGTTTTTAGAGAACTGATTGAATCTTGGTTTTCTATGTGCAGGAATGTAGAGAGGAAGAGCCCAGAAAAAAAAAAAAAAAGAAGATGAAGTGGACGAAGAAAATGGATCTGTTCAGAATGAATTATGCAGTAGAATGAAGTTAATTGTCTACTGATACCATATTAAATGATAAACTTGTAATTTATACCTGAATTCATGAATATGAATATCTTGAATATTTGTGATTGAGAATTGAAAATAGAGAGATTTGAGAAGATTGACAGAAGAATGAAAAATTGTATTGAATGGAGAATTGAATGAAAATTCTGTGTTACAAAATAATGAAGTAAAGCAGCTATTTATAACTAATTACCCTAACTAACCAAAGGCGATGCAGGAAAAAGCGTGAAACAAGAAATAAAACTAGTTTACAAACTAAAAGCACCTGTACACGTTTTTAATACTTCAGTTAGCTGATGAAGTCAGCTGATTAATACATCAGTTAGCTGATGAAGTCAGCTGATGAACCAAAATCCCTAATTCTATCTGAAATTGGGAAATTTCATTTCTTCTCCAAACTATCTTCTTCGTTTTTCTGCAAACAGTCATTTGCATCTTCTTCATCTATTATCTGTAAATTTCCTTCATTTGATAGTAGAGTTATCCTTTAAATATATATTATCATTCTACTTTATCACTCAATATTAATAATATTATTAAGTACACTAGTTCTTCCTGACCAATTAATAATTTTCATTATTTATGTTTCAATTTGTTTTTTTATTTATTTTACGTTTCAATTTTTTTTTCTATCTAAATTTTTTTATTTATATTTTTCTGAGTTTTTATTTGGTGATAATTATCTCATTCTGTACAAATTATTATTCAAAATGTTGAGTAATTTCCTTCAAATTCTTTCTCGCAAAATTCAAGTTTGACACCAAACAAAAATGAGATGAAAATAAAGAAAAAAATTGAGATCGAAAAAAGGAAGGAAACAAAAGAAATGAAAATCTTGAAACCTAATGTTGTTTGGTAGATGAATGGATTCGTAATTAATAAAGAATTTATTATTTATGAAAAGGGCGGGGATAGTTTTGGAATAAAAACTACAAAACTATAACAAAGAGAGTAAGTGTTACAAGTGATAATTTAGGGGATAACTGATACCACCACAATACTTTAAGGGAGGGAAAAAAATGAAATAAATCATTTTGTAATAGCAACCAACCCTTGGCAATCTTTTTCTCTTTAGGACCCGTTTGTTTGACGGGAATGAAATCTGATTTTGGGTATTTGATTTCTAGTAATCTGATATCCAGAAATATAATTTCATTATAGTGTTTGGGTAACACTTGGGATTGTACCAAAGAAATTAATTGAATTCATTTTCAAATGTTTGGTAATAGCAAAGAATGGATTATATAATTAAAAAGTTCACAAAAATACCCCCACTCATATATTAAATAAAAATCAATTTAAAGCAGCATTTATTATATAGTATTATTAAAAATATATTGATTTAAAAAAATATGTATAATATATCAATTAATAATTTATATATTATATCATATAATATAATTAACATATAGTAAAAATTAAAGAACATAAAAGAAATTAGTGTTAGAGAAGAGTCGTATATAGTTGCCGCTATATATATATATCATAATAATCCAAGAATGTAACTATCACAAAAAATATTGTGTGATAATAGTTATAAATAAGTTAACTTTTTCAAAAGCAATAACAAAATTAAGCGTACAATTTGGAATGAATGTGCTATGAAGCATAAGCTTTGGATTTGGCACGTGAATTGACATATAAACTATATACATATTTTCAAATCAATTCACATTTAAACAATATTCTATATTATTTCAGTAGATTCAACTAGTAGGTAAATGAACGTGATAATTTAATATGTGATTTAAGCAGTTGAAGATGGAAAGATGGAAAAGAACGCAAGAAACAAAAAAAACAATGGCTATGGGAGAGAAATATTATGTAGGGAGAAAAATAAAACTATCATAATTAAGAAAGAATATATGGGTATTAATGTATTTTTTATTTTTAGTATCAAATCCCTCAGGAAAGGAATCAAAATACCATAGAAAAATTGGGTTTCACATTCCCATATTTTCATGGCAAGATTCTTGATTTGTTGGAATATATTTCCTTTCCCAAATTTCAAAAAAATTGCCCAAACATTATTATCTGATTCCAAGGAATTAGATTGCCAAATAATATGCCATTCCCGAGTAAACAAACGGGTCCTTAATTCTAACGGGACCAACGTCATGTCATCTTAGCACAGAGGGAACCATTGAGATTAACTCAACCATACAATTAACCATTGAGATGTACCCTTTGTTTTATCAAGATCAAGATTTGAGTCTCTGGTCGAGCTTCATCTTGACTATTGAGTTAATATTAATTGGTTTATCTCTTCGGAAATACATATACGTCAATTAACCATGATTAACACACGTTATTTATTTTTTTATTTCCGATGTGTCCAAATAGAAAGAAAATGAGTTTCTTAAAAGTCCATACACGAGAAGGCGACTATAGAAGAGGATGATCTATTAAAAGAATTCTTTAATTAAAATTCATAAGAAAAAAAAAAAGAACATTACGCGTTACCATAGAAAAACTGGTGAAGAAGATCTTTTAAACACAACTACTACAACTAACGAAATATTTCTGATGACATCAATATCAACTCAACCGAAAACGCCATAATGACGACAACAAGCTAAAATACAAAAATCATATTTTGAGAATATACCTTTTGAATTTTAATCTGAGACATAATATCTTAGATTTGATCTTCGTCTCTAGTCAGAGATTTTAAAATTTTAATATGAATTCAACAAAAATAAGTGGATTCATATATGAAATCAGTGTGTTCCGATTCGATTTGGTCTTTCGCATAGGATTGTCAAAGGCATCTCAAGCTCAACCCAAAAGGCGACTATGAAAGTGGAAACGTTTCAATTATAAGGAAATTGGATATTTTAACCCACACGACAATCCAGGCCCATAAATTGACCCAAACTATTGACAGGTCCAGTGAATAGTGGCCGTCGGATTTAAAAGTATTTGTTAGATGAGATGAGGGGTATTTTCAGTGTAAACATATTATATTTTACTTTATTTCCAATAACAAATTAAATACAACAACATTCAACAAGAGTAAATTTTACTGCCCAAAATTAATATTGTTAAAGTGAAAGAGTTTGCAAATAAAGTCAAATATATGTAAACAATGCAAGTTTGTATAGGAAATTTATAAGCAAGGAAAGATTGTCTAGAAATTTTCAGTACAATGCAATATGTGAATGAAATATCTTTTATTGGGCAAGAATATAAAATCAAATATATTTTTTGTCAAAAAATATATTGATAGCTAATCAAATTACGCCACGTCATGTGGAGAATTTTACAAAATCTTCAAATGCAACCTATAAATAGGGGTCATCTCAAGGAATAAAAACACAACTAAAAAAATCAATTCCAAATCACAAAATTGTAGAAGGGCAAAATCCTTTCTATAAAGTTCTTCATCAAATCCAAGGTGTCCTTCATCAAGTTCAAGGCGTTCTTCAACAAACTCAACGTTTAATTTGAGATCAAGCTATTAAGCCCTCAAATTAACGTTATTGGAGAACTCATTGCATTTGATGAAGAACTCCTTGAATTTGATGAAAAACTTTGTAGAGAGGATTTTGCCCTTCTACAATTTTGTGATTTGGAATTGATTTTTTGAGTTGTGTTTTTCTTCTTGGAGATTACTCATATTTATAGGTGAGATTTGAAGATCTTGTAAAATTCTCTCCATGAAGTAACGCGATTTGATTGGCTATCAATATGTTTTATGACAGGAAATATATTTGATTTTATATTCTTGCCCAATAAAAAATATTTTATTCACATATTACATTGTACATAAAATTTATGGACAATCTTTCCTTGCTTATAAATTTCTTACACAAACTTAACCTTGTTTACGGAGATTTGACTTTATTTACAAAATCTTTCAATTTGACAATATTAATTTTGGGCAATAAATTTTACTCTTCTACAACATTGTTTATCAACCATAAATTGTATTCTCTTATTTCATTCTGAAATATCTAACATAAATTGTATTCTCTTATTTCATTCTGAAATATCTAAAATAAGTCTCTTCTATTAAATAAACTAGCTGTAAAAGTGTGTAATATAAGCACGGGACCTACTTTTTTCAATGCTCAAGTCAAAATGTGTAATTGATAAAAAGAAAGATAGGTAGCATTTAGCTCAATAATAACACTGTCAAATAGTAGTAATATTACAATTTTTACAAGAAAATGAGAACTGATTTCACTTCATATGCAGTGACACGTCCTCAAATCTCAACTAAAAAGTAAAGGATTAACAAATTCATAGTCTTCGTAGGCTTAAGAGAAAAACCCGAAGGTGTCCAAAATGGTTGTGTGGAGCGGGTCACTCAAATGGGTAGCCCAGTTGTTAAGTGGGCCTTTTCCGGTAGCTGCAGCCTGCACCGCAAAGCCCAAGAACGCCACCATTGCAAGACGTGCATGCTTGATTTCAGCAAGCTGAAGGATTTCCTTCTTTTCCGGGTCGGATGCCAAGCCCAATGGGTCGAAATATGATCCACCCGGGTAAAGCCTCTTCTCTGGCTCCAATTCAGCGTTCCTCTGGAATTCAATGTACCCAATAACTAACACCTCAATTATGATCAGTGTGGAAATGGAGAAGGGCAATGGTTGTCCAAGGTATGAAGATCCCTCCACCAGTTCAACCTTTTCATAAATCATCAAACAATTAACCAAGATTCATTCTTAAGTATTAAACAATTGAATAAAAATAAATTGGAAATGCAAAATCGTAAAAATATTTCTATAACTTTATAAAACCTTATATATATTTAGTTTGATTTGATTAACCCAACAACACGTACAATAATCCAAACCCACAACTAGAAGAGCTATCAGAGGCCTAATTGAATTCAATACATTTAAATTATAGTTCTATAATAATAACAAATTGAAATGCATTGAAAATTGTAGGACCGAAAGTTAGAGGACTTAATATGTACCTTTCCGGCATCTTGCCAGGTGATGCCGGTGAGCCACTCAACAGTCAAGGCACCAAGAACACCAAGCATAGCCCATCTTCCATGAATGAGCTCACATTCCCTAAACCTCTGCAGTCCAAAAACTTCACTGTAAGGCTGAAAAGGAGTAGCAGCCACGTCACTAGTCTCAGTCCTGGTCCCGATCACATCACCCGCCAAATTCTTAGCCAGGTTCTGGTCGAGCGAATCCAGATCGAACTGCAAGTACTCAGCGGGTTTACCCAAACCGAACGGGTCGAACCCATAGTCACCCACGAGAGTCCCGTCCAGATATTCCGGCGCTTTGGCTCCGGGGAACCACAACGGGCGGTCTGGGATGATTTTTTTGGCGGCTTTTTTGGGAGCGGCTTTTTTTGTTCCGAATCCGAATCTGGCTTGGATTCGGCCCGATCCGGAGTTGAGTTCAGGAAGGCGGGTGCCGATGAATGAGGATGCAGCGGCGGCGGTGGATGCGGCGGTGGTGGCCATGGGAGAATGTGGGGAGTGGAGAGTGAAGTGTGTTGTGTGTGTGTGTGTGTGTGTGATGAGTTTGGTTTGAATATAGAGTGGAGGATTATGGTGAAGGGGATAGTGATTTTTGGGGATGGAGTTGATTGTGGCCGTTGGATTGGAGGAATGGATTCATCTGAGGGTGGTAGAAGTCTCGGCCTTATCTCTTTGTTATCTGGTTGTGGACACGTAGGATGAGTTTATGTGGTTGACAGAAATGGTGAAGATATCATGGAGTAATATATTTCCCTATTTCTCATTTTCTTCGGAGAGGACGAATAGCTGTTTATGTGACCAAAGGTTGACACAATCTTCGTCTTACGTTTTTTTCTTTTATGATTGTTCATATCTTAGGCTTGATATAATCTGAATCGCATTGGACATATTACGAGGGAACATTAATTGGGGTTCAAAATTGTGTTCGTCCTATTGTAAAGACCAGTTTCCTCCAATTGATCATTCATCCATTAGTCTTATTATACGTTTATGTTTAGTCAGAATAAACATCTATTTTATTTCCGTGTAACCTTATTCTACATCAACTAATGTTACAAAGTAGCTTTGTTTAAACCGATACAAATATGTAATTTTGTATAAAAGATGAAACGTGAAGGTGATTGTCGATGCCAACTGCCAAGCAATCGGACCTTGTCAAATATGGTCAATACTACCCGACCCCAGTGGGTGTAAGAAAAATAAGAATCGAATTGCATTTGATCGGATCGGCCAAACCTGAATCGAACTCGTTCTGACCACTTATTATGTTTCATTTTCACCAATCCGTTTTGTAATTTTATTTTAAGAATTACACACGATTATATAATTGAATTTCAAAATTCTTTCCTATAAAATACAAACTAGTTTATCATTTACTTTTATACTTTATCCAAATTAGTTGGGAATTTTTTTATTAAGAAAGAAATCAAAATCAGTTTTCTAAAGAGTAAAACTTCTAGGAAAAAGAAAAATGGACCACCACTAAATTTTTGTCCAACCAAGCTTGGTCAAACTTATGCAACTACATGACATTTATATTATACTTGTTGTGTGATTGGTCACTCTCTTATGAGTTTCATCCAATATCAAAATAAATGTATTACATTTGTCATGTAATTACTTTGAGTTCAGCCGAACTCGGTTTGTATAAAAAATTCTCACTTAAATTATTGTTCAATTGAATTGTAAACTTCTAGCTAAAAATTAAGAAAAAAATACAAATGAATCCTTTTTCTAACCACTCTTATAGAAATGCCATGACTATATATATATGAACATAAAAATGTTGGAAGTGACAATTAAACTATTGTTGAATTACAAAAACATTTATCCATTTTAACCTACAAAATTTTAACAGTTCTAAATTAATTATAATGCTTCTCCCCGAAATAATCTAGCCCAAAGTTACATCGTTATTAGCACTTATAAAATTATTTAAATGTCATAACTTTACTAAACTACAGTTTAGTTAATTCCCATGTCAAATAACAGATATAGTATGTACGTCATCTTCGAAAGAATAAGACGCAAAAGCTTCAAGTGGAGAAGAATTGCAAATTTGCAACAAATAACAACTGTCAAATGACATGAATCTCTCAAAAGAATTTCAAGTCCAATTAAAATTATATTTTGATCATGTATTATCCCGACTATTATATGGATTTCAAGGTTTCTTTTAAAAACATTAGGATGAAATCCATTGATTCAAAAATCAAAGTTCCAAACTAGTAGATTTATATTTTCAACCAAAAGAGCACATATGGTTTAGGTATTAATTCCTCAATTTACAATTCATCCAGCCTAATTCTCCAATCCAGTCAACCTAAAATTAATCTTTAGCACGACATCTAAGATATATCAACTTGTCATTAATGTAGATGTTTTCTCAGAGGCATCTTTTCTTATAAATATGACCACTATTGATTTATAAAACACAAAATATAAAATGTTTACAAATTACTCGATTTTTTTTTAAAAGTTTGAACATTATACACAATTAAAAATAAAGTATGACTAATTATTAAACCGAGAGTCCTTTTTAAGTGGTCAGTGATAATTTTTATTTAAATCGAGTTTGAGTGTTTGATCGAGTATATTTATCTAATCATAAAAGGTAATATATTTACTTTGTGGTTGGATAATAATATTCCATCACATTTGTCTTAATGAATGTATTCTGACCCGATTGAAATAAGAAATTTTCGGTAGATCAAAGTCCCTTAAAAAACACCCAATAGGCCCAAACCACAGCTTCATAAATAAGCTATGTCCACCTGTCGCTTCTTGACTACTGCCACATGGAATCTCCATTGTCATTGCATGCATGCGATAACTCCGTTGTACAGCGCATAGATAATAGCTAGAATTATTGAATATTGCAAAATATCTTCCCTTTGCTTAACATGGAAACTGGCTACTGCCGGTTTCCACCTCCTTCCCATTATGTATTTCAAAATTCTTTATTTTGGGCCCATTTGAAATAAATCCACCGAAAAGATATTATAAGTTTTAATGTTTTACGGAGTACTTTATAAGAAAATTTTTACATCCAAAAAGGGTTTTTAGACGAATCAACTTGCTAACATATTCTGGCATAAATTGGGTATATTCAAGCAATTTATGGAGTAATTTAAGCAAAAACTAAATTAGCCTATAATTTAGTCTCTGTCTAATAAATCTAACATGAAAAATTACTAATTAACCCACTTTATTAGTTTAAATTAGTTTTTATCCATGACTATTTTGAATTGAACTTCATTTACCAAGCTAAATAAAAATATATTTAAGTATTATCAAACTATAAACAAATGACTTATGAATATTTTTCTCGATTTCAAATTAGTTTCTCTTTATTAAATAATACCGAATCATAAAAGGTGATTAGTTGTTCATCAATTATAATTTATTAATATTCAATATATTCAATTGTAAAAATTGCAGTTGCCCATCATTTATATATAACAAAAAATAATTATAATTTAGAAAAAAAAAGTCTTCTTAAGGGGATATGGCAAAAAAAAAAAAGTGTGAAAGAAAGTTTTAGTAGTTAAAAGCTCTAATTTGGAGCTGTAATCTAATACTAATTCCTTATTTAGAAGAAAAAAAAATCTTTAAAGTGACTCATCACTAGACGAGATTTTTGCAACTTTCCTAAAGCTAAGATGCTCTTTACCGGGTATTCCAGTAACCCAAGTTAAGTCCGCGTTCAATCTCATTCAGTGGGTCGTACACCTATTCTCTTCTTTCTTCGATTCTCTTCCTCTTCGACAGATCACCGATCGCTTGTTATCTTCTAGGTATACTTTTCTTCCGATTTAATTTCAGTTATTTATTTTCGAGCAAAATATTTTCACCAAGGTAGTGGTAGATTTATAATTTTTTTATGTATTTTTTGAATTTATTTGTTCATATTTTTTCTTCCAAGTATAATCCAGAATCGTGCTCTTGTGTGTTTCGCCTTTTTCAACTCACTGTTTAAGTTCTACGCGTTATTTTTGGTATCGAAAATTTCCTGACAAATCTGTTAATTAACCGTTTACTTTGCTAGTTTATAATTCTATAGCTTGGTCAAACTGTGTGGATTTTATTAATTGATTTCATTCATCCTTCATATGTAAAATTGTTTCGCATCTAGCTCGAAAAAGTACTGTTATTAGACATATTGACACAGATTCGAAGTAATTTTATGAACTGTTGGTGAGTAGAATATACACATGATTGCTGTTGAAATTTGTCTGTGGTAATTTTTAATTTTAATTAGGGATGTTGCTTAGCAAGGCTTTATTACTACTCGAATTCAATTGTAAACTTTTTTTTTCCATCATAACAACGGCTGATGTATGGATTTTTATGTTTAAGCTTGTTTATTCCCAGTTAGTTTTTATGGTTCTCTATATTAAGAATTACGGTGATTTATCCTCAACATCGTGCAGTTATGTCTATAGTTCTGATTGATTGTATATCTTGTGTGTTTATCTGTGTGTTACGGAATGCAGAGATGAAGACTGGTGGCAGGAGTAGAGTGCCTGTGAGAAAGGAAACGAAGGAAGTGTTGAAGCCTGTTGACGATAGGTTTGCTTTATTAACTTAGTACTTTGTGTTGCTTATGGTAAATAGTGTGTTAACTTGTCATCATTTTACCATAATTTGAGCTAATTAACAAGTGACGGTTATCCCCATACCTAATCCTCGCTATGCTGTGTACTGCTAATCTGTAATACCTTGTATACAACTCCAATTCGTGAGCATTTGTTCTTTTCAGAAGGGTGGGAAAAAGGAAGGTTGCCCCCAAGGCAGATAAAGGGAAGGCTAAGAAGGATAAAAAGGCCAAGAAAGACCCCAACAAGCCCAAAAGGCCTTCCAGTGCCTTCTTTGTGTTTCTGTATGAACTCTTACTCTTCACACTCAAGGAGTTGTGTCCAATTTGATTTGTTTGCAGCTTCTCTTAGTTATTCCATGGTTCTATTGCAGTGAGGAGTTCCGGAAGACTTTCAAAAAGGAAAATCCTAACGTCAAGGGTGTCTCGGCTGTATGTATTTTATACTACTATTTTTGCTTATATACGTTGAAATTTGTAATTTTAGAGAATGATGGTATTGAGTTTCTCCGTGTGTCTTCCTGTAGGTTGGTAAAGCTGGTGGAGAAAAGTGGAAATCCATGAGTGCAGCTGTAAGTGCTATGTAAATGTGATTATAGCATGATTATTATATGACTCGGATACATTTTTCTTAACTGGATTGGTTGAGAATTTAACCATTTGAATTCAACCATTCAAATTGCGTTGATTAAATACTAAGTCACATTTTGTTATTGGTTGGCAGGAAAAAGCTCCATATGAAGCTAAAGCTGCAAAGCGGAAGAGTGAGTATGAGAAGCTTATGGATGCCTACAATAATAAGGTAACACAAATATCCATACTCTTCTCCTATCTTCCCATGCTTAAATCTTTACTGACTAATATATTTCTCTTAAGCTGTATCTACAAAATCTTATTTATGCATCATTTCAGGAGAGCTCTGCTGACGAGGTTGATGAAGGATCTGAGAAGTCGAGATCTGAAGTTCATGACGATGATGAGGAGAGTGGACAGGTTTGGTTAAACACAGTTTGCTGCAAATAAATTTTTTGAATTATGATATTCCAAAAGTAATGTGATTTTTAGTTGTGCAATAACGTAGAATGCAATTGAATTTTTTTTAGCATGTGAAGAACAATGAGTAATTGACACTTTGCACTAAGAAAATACATCATTTTGGCGCTTTGCACTATAATTGAAATTTTTGGCACTTTGCACCTTCGAATTGTACATTCTTTGGCATCCAAAGAATGTACAATTCGAGGGTGTAAAGGGCCAAAATTCTAATTTTAGGGTGCAAATTGCCAAAATAGTGTATTTATGGGGTGCAAAGTGCCAATTACTCGAAGAACAGTTGCGTAATGTGAAATGAAATAAGTGTGAAATACAAATTGAAACTTGGGAGCTAGTTTGAACCATACTTGTCAAGTTTTGCGGACTTTTTTGGATCACTGATGAATCCATTGCAGAACATTATGGAGTCCCCCCCCGCCCCCAATCGAGCAATTTTTTGATTATATGATGCAAATTCTTATATAATTGGAGAAGTTATTATAGTTTCAGGTCATTTATAGATTACATAAATCTTTGTTCTATGCAGGAGGATGATGAGGAGGAGGAGGACGATGATGATGATGAATGAAGCTATATTGTCCTGTTCAAGACTTTTAGCCAATTTACGGCATGGGTTTATATGTTAATTAATATGTTTCTAGCTTACATTTTGGAATCCAAGATGTATTACTATGCTTCTAGCTTTTGTAATGTGTATCCCCTTACAAGGCTACATGACAAGTGTGACTTTTAATGCCCGTGGCTTGTTTAAGTAGTTCAGTCCGCTTGATGTATATTTTCAAATTAATAACTGGGCAATTAATTTTGCGTTTTTTCTTTCTACTTTGCAAAATCTCATGGAAAATGACTTTTAGGTCTTGGTAATTGGAAAGCTATTTGTTAATGTTTGAGAAAAGATTAAATTAAAAGCATGGTAAGGGTAGCTTGAACACATTTTGAGGGGGGCTGGGGGAAGGGGGAACAAAAACTTTGCCAAACAGGTTTTTGGCTGAGTTATTTCTTGTGATATATTTAATGGACAACTAATTTTTTTGTGATATGAAAATAGATATACTACTCTCAGTGATATATATATATATATATATATATATATATATATATATATTATAATAAGTGTTTTGTAATCATTATTGTGAAGTTATTGCACACATCTCTATAATGCATTTGAAATTTCTTTCCGATGTAGAAAATGATTAATTTAATCATGTCTTTACAAGATATTAGCTTTACTTTACCTCTTGTGATACACGTAAATAGGCTATTTATTACTTTGATATTGCCAAATGAGCACTTTATCCTCGTGTAAAAATGTAGAAACCAAGAGGAAGATAAGTGTGTTTCTTTGGTATTTTGCCGTCTTATTTATGGCAAGGAATAAACTGTCATTTAGGAATAACGCAGGGGTATATTGCTATTCACTCGTTGCTAAACACTCGTGTTAAAAAATCCAAGAAAAACCCAAGAAGTAAAATGAAGTAAAAGATGACATTTTATTGCACAATAGTAATTCTGTACATGAGCAGATTCTCCAGAAACCATTGAAAAAGAAAAATCTGACACCACAAACTTTGTTACAAGATAGTTGATGAGACCTGATGTGTATTTAAAATTACAAATCTGAGTTGACATAAAATGTTGAAAGAAACTTTCACAAAGAGAATCAATCATATGTACAACCATTGAATTCTACATGTAGAAAGGAACAACATTGTATTCATCAAAAGAAGATCATGTAATGTACCACCACTTAAATATTATATACAAAAAAGAACAATCTAGTAACTTCGAAAATGAATATCATAAGAAACCACTATTGGATCTGGAACAATAAGAGGCAACTTCTCAATATAAATGACCAGTCTCTTCAGATTTTCCCTTGCAATAACAGATAAGTCAATAACATCACAATTGCTAGTGTAAATCCACAGCTCCCCTGAATTCACTCTCTTCAGATTATCCCGGCAAAATGGGCACGACTGAGATCGAGCTCGCCTGTAGAAACAAGTTAGCTCAATACGTCTAGTTAACCTTCTAATAACTTCACGTATAATGACTAGTCATGTAAAAGTATTTAAGTAGTGAAAATATGACTCTTCACGGCTATATAAACGAAAAACTGGCCCTCTTTCCACATACTCCCGAAAAATTAAGTTATAGTGAACGCAAAAATACCCCCATGTTTTGCCTAATTAGCAACCCCCACCCCGTGTTATTTTTATCATCAAAGACCTCCCCTGTGCAATTTTTTGTTAGTAAAAATAAACCCTTCAAAGCAGTAGTACATATTTTGCAGGAAAAATGACAGTTTATACCCCCACAAAAATGCAAAATAACCCCTATTCACTTAAAAAATTGACAAAAATCCCTTAGTTAACTTCGAAAATTGGCAGTAAACCCCATGTTCACTTAAAAAATTGACAATAACCTCTCTATTGATTTATGAAGGAAATTAAAATGGGTTTTTTTGCTAATAAAAAAAGATCACCGGGGGTGTTTGCCGATTAGGCACGCGGGGGGGGGGGGGGGGGGGGGGGGGGGTACTTTTAAGTTTTGCTCAATTAAGTAATCAGTATTTTCATTCAGTATTTTCGCTACTGATTGTCAACTATCATAGACATACTCTCTGAGCAGTTAAGTTCTATCATAATCTAAATGAATAATCAATTCCGCTACTGATTATCAACCATCACAGAGCCAGGTATCTCTAAATTCTATATAGATTTACAAGCAGTATTATTTATTCAGTTATTGTACATACAAATGTTTATTTAATTGCTTAATTTCATTATTCACAGAAAAAGTGTATTGATCACATTACTCTACTTACCAGGTTCTGTAGCACTTCATACACAATGAATGATTGCAATTGGGAAGAACAACCTTTGTATCCATTTCCATGCAAATCCCACATTCTTCTTCTCTTTCGATTTCGATTTCGGACAATTTACCCTTGTCCTTCTCGTCTCTTCGCCTGTATTTAGTCAAACAAACCTCTCTTTGTTTCCTCTCATCCACATCAGTGATTCCTCTCTGAAGTTGCAGCAAAGAAGGAAATATCACACCTGTCACTAGAAAATCTCGTCACCAAACTTCGAAAAAAGAAAGAAAGAGTGAAATGCAAAAATCCCCTATGCTTTGCCTAATAAGCAAAAAACCCCTTGTGTTATTTTTGTTACCAAAACCCCCTGTGCTAATTTTTATTAGCAAAAACCCCTTCTCAAGCCAAAATGACAATTACACTCCCACCAAAAGATGTGAAACAATCACTACTCACTTAAAAAATGGACAATAATCCCCATGTTAGTTTTGAAAATTGGCAATTACTCCCCCTGTTCAATTAAAAAATTGACAATAGCCTCCCTATGATTTATGAAGGACTTCCAATGTTTTTCAAATTTCACAAAGCACAAGGGAGATTTTTGCACTCATTATCAATCGAGTACATGGAAAAAAAAAGTATTTCTATTTTATATTTTAAATGTACTCACCATAAAACTCCCTTAAGCTAGCTTTACGTTCATGAAGCGACACCGTTGTCTTACCATCCTCGTAAGCCTACAATTACCATTACACCACATCAATTTTCATAAACACATTGCAATTGATCGAGATATATGATATTCAGAATTATGCATAAAACAAAGGACTACCTTGTAAATAAGGATCCTAATCAGCCCAAGTGCACCGGCAAGGTTACAATCAGTCCATTGAACAAGGAAGAGAAAAATATGTGCACAAGGGCTATATGATAGTCTCATTTGAAGACAGGCACCATCATATTCTTTTGGATAATCTGAAGCCCTGTATCTCAAGAACAAACAACAGATGCATAAAAAAACAGAACAAATATAGTACTAAATCAAAATAGAAAATTTACAATGAAAAGTTAAAAGAGTGAAATGCAGAAATACCCCCTATTCAGCAAAACCCACCTGTGTTATTTTTATTACCAAAAACCTCCCCTGTGCTAATTTTTATTAGCAAAAATCCCCTCCCAAGTCAAAAAGGCAATTATACCCCACAAAAAGATACAAAAACACCCCTATTCACTTAAAAAGTCGACAATAATCCCCCTGCCAACTTTCAAAATTGGCAATAACACCCTTTTAACTAAAAAAACTGACAATAACCTCCCTATGATTTATCATTTATGAAGGGATTTCAAATGGGATTTTTTCTAATAAAAAAAGAACACAGAGAAATATAACTGATTGAAGAGAAATACTAACTTCAATTTTGTTTTCCCAAATTACAGAAAGGGGGAAAAAAAAAGTACCCACATAGAATCACTTAAGAAATAAGACAAAAAATAATTTAATAATGAAGAACATACAGAGTATTGGCATGTTGGATATCAGCTTCAAGTGCTTTGAGAGAATCTTTGAAAGACTTCCTCATCAGCCTCCTTCCCCTTTCTTGCCTTTACTACCATTCAGTTCTGGCCTCTTTTTCCTGTCAAAGACTCCCAACTTTTTCAGATAAACTCTTTAAATTGATAAGTCCCAGAAAGAATTCGATAAAATCTTGAATTTTATTTACTTTGCCAAAGGAAAATAATAATTGAAAAGGAAAATTTCCGAGTTGAGAAGGGAGAAAGCTTTTGCAGAGAGGGGTTACTGCACAGTGATGGGTTTTCCCTTGGACTGCACGCTTCAATTACTGCTCCTTTATTTTTTCTTTTTTTGTTATTGTTTTAATTTTAATTAATTAATTGAGAGGAAAGGAAGGGAAAGATTGCTTGAACAATTGTACTTGTTTGTTCGGTGGAGGTGCCGTGTTTGCTTTGCCTACTAATTCTTCATTAAGACTCCGCAATCTAGGGCCATCTCATACTTGCCATTACGTATTTCTGATTTAAAAGAATATTATATAGGAGTATTTGTTTGTACGTAGTTTTATAAATATATTTTTTAAGATTCAAATAAATAATATGTTTCATTTTGATAGAGTAATGTTATTTTCTTGATATATAAACTAAAAAATTCTCTAACAACACTCTCAGGGATGATGGAGGATTATCTTCTCCGTTTTTTTAAAGTTAAAAGTGCTTATAGTCAATTTTTATATGAATAGTGGTGTTTATACATATTTTATATAAAAGAAAATAACATGTAAAAGTATAATTATCAGTTTTCCTACAAGTCATAAATACTATTCGTATTTAGTATTTACAACAATTGAAGCACATTTTGACTTAAAAGGAATAAATGTATTTGACTTATTAACACATGAGCGATACTACGTTTACATGAGGTATTGATTTAATTAATATGTATTGAACCCGAGTTTGCAAAGAGCCCATCCCGTGAGGTCCAAAATCATCCAACTTGATTTGGACACAAGTCTGAAGGTCGCACACCTCCACAACCGACTAACGCTCCCTCAACGAACTAAAGCCTCATAGCAAGGCCAACATTTAGCGAGCCAATGTCGCGCTAACCACACGCTCCATCTTTTTGGGAAGATCTACAAGATCCACATACCTCCACCCAGTGAACATGGGAGTTACCTGTGGAAGCTCGATTTTTTAAATTGTTTGTAATTATAGACATGGAACGATAAGACAAAGAAAAATCTCTCAACCAATTTCGACTAAAAGCCACTGGAAGTTGGCGGCCGTACGGGAGGAAGAAGACGGTATGAAAATTTTAATTAACCTTGCCCAATTTTTACGTTTTCTCTGCTTAATTGCAAATACCCCTGAAGATATAAATATGGTTTCTTACCGTAACTTGGAGTAACTTAT